>SJXQ01004320.1:0-135978 GCA_006408695.1 Aepyceros melampus
TGTTAATAAGATGCCAGATAAATGAAAAGTTGTTACCAGAAATAAAAAGGGTTGATTTGATTAAGGATTAATTGTTGTATAATTGTGCAGTTGAAAAACGTTCATTGTTGTCTTCTAGGAAAAAAAGTGGTAGTTTAAGAACAGAGCACGTTCTAAATCCTTTAGGGCTCACAGCCATTCTACAGGGAAAGGGACATATCCAACCACAACCTATATGTTCTCTATGTTAACTTTTGAACCCCAATCTGTGATGTTGTTGCAAAGGAAGGAAGACATGAAAGGGTGGCAGAGCCGCTTCTGTTTAGAGGACCAATCCTTTGAGGATTCAGCTCTCTGGTCCTGCCTAGGATCCTTCAAACCCTAATGCTAATTTAGGTTAAGTGCTGGAGTATTTCAATGTCATATTGTAGTGTCCTTCTGTCCTCTTAATTCATGAAATACTTTATATATACTAACATGGTTTCTCAAGGTTGCAGGACCAGGAGTAAACATGTGGATACAATCTTGCCCATATTGGCACAGCACATAGAAATATTAAATCTGGGTGGGAGTGAAATGAGAGCCCTGGGCACTGGAATCTCTGTATCTCCATGCAGAGAGAGAGGGAGTCTCTCCCTCTGTGAAATCTCTGAATGGGCATCACTTCCTCCATCCATCTGGCATTCCCTAGCAAGGCCACCATCATCCGCCTCCTACCTCAATTACCACAGCAACTTCATAAGGGAATTTTGCTATTCCAGCCTTGTCTTTTTGTGATTCATCCTTCATTACAGTAAGACTGACCTTTGTTAAAAAAAAAAACAAAAAGTGGGAGTGAAATGAGAGCCCTGGGCACTGGAATCTCTGTATCTCCATGCAGAGAGAGAGGGAGTCTCTCCCTCTGTGAAATCTCTGAATGGGCATCACTTCCTCCATCCATCTGGCATTCCCTAGCAAGGCCACCATCATCCGCCTCCTACCTCAATTACCACAGCAACTTCATAAGGGAATTTTGCTATTCCAGCCTTGTCTTTTTGTGATTCATCCTTCATTACAGTAAGACTGACCTTTGTTAAAAAAAAAAACAAAACAGATTTTTCTTTGTCATTCCTCTGGTTAAAGTTTTGTATCAGGCTCAAACAGCACTTGAAATAAAATATGAGGCCTTGGCATCAGTGAGGATATAAAGGGCCTTGTCCTTGTCTTAAGAACTTTGAAGTTCATCTTTCCTTTTATCTGTCTCCTCTTTACCAGCCTCCTCACTATAGTGTGATCTTTCAGATCTGAAGCCGAGTCTCAGCACTCTCTCCCTTTATTCTTACCAGAAACTGGGCCTTGAACTGAGCTCAGGACCAGCAAGGCCACTGAGTAGCATCCTGGAGGAAGCTCTGGAATGCTGTCAGCTCAGTGATGAGAGAAACCAGGCAGCTTCCTTAATAAAGGGACCAAACCAATGGTATCTTTGAGTTCTGTGCTGAGCAGTTCCTGTCACGGGATAGACATGATATATAGTTGGGAATTAGCCCAGCAGAATGGAATGGGCTGGCTGTGCCTCGGGTCTTGTTTTCAAAAGATGCAACATGCAACTGGGGAGCTTTTATAGGATCAGTTTCCAAGCAGTCACCACAGAGACTAGAATTCTTCTGTCATGTTTGATTTTCTGTCTGTTCCTTGACACTCTTTCTCTATCTTGCTCTTGTGTTCTTCATGTGTTTTTGTGGGTGTTGACAGTGATTCTATAACCCAAAGTGAAGTTGGTCAATATCTTTGGCCATTATTATGACCAAAATCAATCATTCATGGTATTTGGGTACCTATGTACATGACACATAGCAGAACATTTTGATGATGTAGAGATAATATTGGTTTATCTTTGAAGTGTGTGTGGAGAACCCATGCTTGTGTACACCTGGAAGGCAGAAGGTTGACCCTCAGTCAGCTCAGGCCCCCAGAAGTCATCTAAGATTTTTTCATTCTAATAGGGAAGCTTGTCATTGCTGAATAAAGAAGGCCTAAGACTTTCTACTATTATTATTATTATTGGGAATTATAATATTCAGAAAAACAAAGGGGTACAGAGAATTCACCATAGGATATCTAGGACAGAACAAGATGAATATAATTCCTTGAATCAGTCAGTTCAGTCGCTCAGTCGTGTCCAACTGTTTGTGACCCCATGAATCACAGCACACCAGGCCTCCCTGTCCATCACTAACTCCCGGAGTTCACTCAGACTCATGTTCATCGAGTCCGTGATGCCATCCAGCCATCTCATCCTCGGTCGTCCCCTTCTCCTCCTGCCCCCAATCCCTCCCAGCATCAGGGTCTTTTCCAATGAGTCAACTCTTCGCATGAGGTGGCCAAAGGACTGGAGTTTCAGCTTTAGCATCATTCCTTCCAAAGAAATCCCAGGGCTGATCTCCTTCAGAATGGACTGGTTGGATCTCCTTGCAGTCTAAGGGACTCTCAAGAGTCTTCTCCAACACCACAGTTCAAAACCATCAATTCTTTGACCCTCAGCCTTCTTCACAGTCCAACTCTCACATCCATACATGACTACTGGAAAAACCATAGCCTTGACTAGATGGACCTTAGTCAGCAAAGTAATGTCTCCGCTTTTGAATATACTGTCTAGGTTGGTCATAACTTTTCTTCCAGGGAGTAAGCGCCTTTTAATTTCATGGCTGCAGTCACCATCTGCAGTGATTTTGGAGCCCAAAAAAATAAAGTCTGACACTGTTTCCACTGTTTCCCCATCTATTTCCTATGAAGTGATGGGACCAGATGCCATGGTTTTTGTTTTCTGAATGTTGAGCTTTAAACCAATTTTTTCACTCTCCACTTTCACTTTCATCAAGAGGCTTTTTAGTTCCTCTTCACTTTCTGCCATAAAGGTGGTGTCATCTGCATATCTGAGGTTATTGATATTTCTCCCAGCAATCTTGATTCCAGCTTGTGTTTCTTCCAGCCCAGCATTTCTCATGATGTACTCTGCATATAAGTTAAATAAGTAGGGTGACAATATACAGCCTTGACATTCTCCTTTTCCTATTTGGAACCAGTCTATTGTTTCATGTCCAATTCTAACTGTTGCTTCCTGACTTGCATACAGATTTCTTAAGAAGCAGGTCATGTTGGTATTCCCATCTCTTTCAGAATTTTCCACAGTTTATTGTGATCCACACAATCAAAGGCTTTGGCATAGTCAATAAAGCAGAAATAGATGTTTTTCTGGAACTCTGTTGCTTCCTTGAATAGATCATGTTATTTTATGTGTCTAAGGCTTCCTCCATGCCCTTTCCCTTTCCTGAAATCTCTCATAAAATTATATTTAATTTCTGCTAGGAAATGTTTTTACCACCCCCCTGACCCTGTCTGCCACTGGGAACTTAGTGACCACAATTATGCACTCCATTTGTGACAGTCTGATATTCTCTTCATACATACAGTGGGATATTCCTCAGCCATTAAAAATTATAAAATAATGTCATTGACAGTAACATGGATGGATCTAGAGAGTGTCATAAGTGAAGTAAGTCAGAGAAAGAGAAATACTATATAACATCCCTTATTGTGTAATCTAAAAAGAAATTAAACAAATAACTTGCAAGAGAATCATAGGCTGAGTCCCCTGGTAGTTCACCTGAAACTACCACAACATTTTTAAGAGCTACACCCTAGGACAAAATAAAAAGTTTAAAGTCTGGGGGGAAAGCCTTAATTTCATTGCCTTGATCTTCTGGTTACAATCAGTTTAAAACATGCTACAAAATGTTTTCTTAGATTGTTATTTAATACAGGAAATTTTCTGTAGAATATTTTGATACTTATTTCTCCCCAATCTATGTCTGAAATTTATTTGCTGATATTTTCTTGGCTTAAGTAATCCTCCCTGTGTTTTTTAACTTTTATATGTGGTAGTTTTTCTATGCAATTTCAGGGAGTATTTCTCTGACCACTTAATTAGGGCCTATGCTAGAATTCACTGGTCTTGTTGACTTTAATTTTTAAAATTTGGCCTCAAGGCAGTGTATTTCCAAATTTTTTATATTACATACATTCTGATTTTCATGTGCTTGTTATGCTGTTATATTTAGTAGTTCTCTGCTCATCCTTTAATTTGATGATTGAAATACTTAATATCCTCATCTGGAATTTATTTCAGAATTGGTATAATGTTTAATATAATTGTCAGTTTTTGAGCAATGCTGATGGTAATTTTTTCCAAGATCATGACATATGGGTCCCATCACTTCATGGCAGATAGAAGGGAGTAAGTAGAAACTGTGACCGATTTTATTTTCTTGGGCTCCAGAATCACTGCAGACAGTGATTGCAGCCATTAAATTAAACGATGCTCTTCCTTGAAAAGAAAGCTATGAGAAATATAGACAGTGTATTAAAAAGTAGAAACATCACTTTGCTACAAAGTCCATATAGTCAAAGCTGTGGCTTTTCCATTAGTCATGTACAGATGTGAGAGTTGGACCATAAAAAAGGCTGAGCACTGAAGAAATGATGCTTTTAAACTGTGGTGTTGGAAAAGACCCTTGAGAGTCCCTTGGACTACAAAGAGATAAAACAATTCAATCTGAAAGGAAATCAACCTTGAATATTCATTGGAAGGACTGATGCTGAAACTGAAGCTCCAATATGTTGGCCACCTGATGCAAGAGCTGACTCATTGGAAAAGACTCTGATGCTTGGAAAGATTGAAAGCAGGAGAAGAAGGGGTGACAAAAGATGAGATGGTTAGATAGCATCACCGACTCAACGGACATGAATTTGAACAAATTCTGGGAGACAGTGAAGGACAGAGAAGCCTGGTGTGCTGCAGTCCATCCCAGGGATCGAACCCGGGTCTCCCGCATTGGAAGCAGACGCTTTAACCTCTGAGCCACCAGGGAAGCCTTGAGAGTCAGACAGGACCTAGCAATTGAAAAAGAACAACAAAATAGTAATTTTAGATTGGTGTACTTGAGTTATCACAAGGAGAGTCACATAGCCGGAAGTCCTAAAGACAGTGCCCTTGACCGATGTAAATAAATGGGTCCCTTGCTCTGTATATGAATGTCTAGGCCTTTCCAAAAGGTTTCAGATAATATTGCAGAAAGACTTTCTGATACAGTGAGTTTTTCTGTAGATAACTGTGCCTTTTCAGGGTGACTGGGCAGATTGGTTTCTCTTCTTGGCATAATAATGGATGTATTCCAAAAGGGGACTGTATCCATAGTTGGCAATGTGGGAAATTTGTATGGCTATGTGATGAGGCAGAATGATTCCAGCTGGGCTTGGTGAGAGAGAAGGAGATTTTAGTGATAAAAAAAGGTCCGCTCTCGGCACTGGGATGAATGTTTCTGGTTTCCTCAGACAATAATTTGGAAAGCAAAGTGGAGAACAGCTGTCACCAGGTGACTTTTGGAAGACCTTCCAGTGACAAAGGAGAAGGTGCACAGATAAGGAGGAGAGGGAAGTGGCAGCAAACTTGAGTAGGGGCTGGGGAGGGGGCAGTCCTGTGGAAGGCAGGCTTTCCTTTGGCTTGGCAAGACTGGAAATAGCAGGTGGCTCTTCAAAATACCACTCAGTTTAGAACCTTTCAATAACCTTTTCCAGTGTCAGCCATGCAGATAAGAGATTCGTGTGCTGTCACAGGAAAAATATCAGCCTTGGACTCACTAGTCAGAACAAAAACAGAGGAAATGGAAGAGCTGAAAGAGAAAGCTGTTCATCAGGAAGGATGGAGAGCAAGCAAAGAGCATGATTGTCACAGAAGCTTGCTGCTGCTGCTGCTGATGCTGCTGCTGCTGCTGCTAAGTTGCATCAGTCATGTCTGACTCTGTGCAACTCCATAGATAGCAGCCCACCAGGCTCCTCTGTCTTGGGACTCTCCAGGCAAGAACACTGGAGTAGGGTGCCATTTCCTTCTCTGATGCATGAAAGTGAAAATGAAGTCGCTCAGTCGTGTAGGAGTCTTAGCGACCCCATGGACTGCAGCCCACCAAGCTCCTCTGTCCATGAGCTTCTCCAGGCAAGAGTACTGGGATGGGGTACCATTAGGTAACTGAAAAGGAACAGACTCTCAAGCAATGCGTGTGCCTCTTCATATGGATGCTTAATTTGACACATGCCAAGGAGAATTGATGAAGAACTGATGCTTTTGAACCGTGGTGTTGGAGAAGACTCTTGAGAGTTGCTTGAACTGCAAGGAGATCCACCCAGTCCATTCTGAAAGAGACAACCCTGGGATCTCTTTCGAAGGAATGATGCTAAAGCTGAAGCTCCAGTACTTTGGCCACCTCATGCAAAGAGTTGACTCATTGGAAAAGACTCTGATGCTGGGAGGGATTGGGGGCGGGAGGAGAAGGGGACAACAGAGGATGAGATAGCTGGATGGCATCACTGACTCAATGGACGTGAGTCTGAGTGAACTCTGGGAGTTGGTGATAGACAAGGAGGCCTGGCGTGCAGCTATTCATGGGGTCGCAAAGAGTCGGACACAACTGAGTGACTGAACTGAACTGAAGGAGAATTCCTAATCACCTTCCCTGAAAGCTGCTCTCCTGCAATATTTTCTCAGTTAAAAATAGCTGTTTCAGAAAAAATTAAAAAAAAAAAAAAACAGGCAGCTGTTTCATCCATTTGTTTAAAAATTAACTGGGGATTCATTCTGGACCATGCATCCCCCATATTCCCCCATTAGCAAATCCATTTGGCTAAACTATCAATATATACCCCAAATATGAGTCCATCCTTAATGTCTACCACAGGAATTTGGTGCAGGAGATGATTGTTTCTCTCCTGGAGAAGTGTAACAGCCTTCCAGCTGTCTTCAGTAAGCATTCTTGCCCTCTGCCACATCCCATATCAGTTCTCCACTCAACAATCAGAGTGATCTTTGAAAAATACAAATTAGATCATATCATATTCTTGCTTAAGAACCCCCAACTTTTCCCCTTACAGGTGTAATCATGTATACTTTTCGCACCTTAACTTTCAACAGCCCTAATGTCTGTGACAGAAAAAGAGGCTCTAAAAGGGGCACAATATGACAGTTGTCCCATCTAATTCTCCAACTTAGGAAGTCAAATTAACAGAATTTGACAGAATTACCCTTGATTGTTTCACAAAATATGTGCAGCGTTTTTTTTTTTAATCTTTTTTTGAAGGATAAATACTTTCCAGAATTTTGCTGTTTTCTGTCAAACCTCAACATGAATCAGCCATAAGTATACATATATCCCCTCCCTATTAACCTCCCTCTGTCTCCCTCCTGATCCCACCTGCTAGATTGATACAGAGCCCCTGTGTGAGTTTCCTGAACCATACAGCAAATTCCATTTTGCTATCTATTTTACACATACTAATGCAAGTTTCATTGTTACTCTTCCCACACATCTCACCCTCTCCTCCCCTCTCCTCATGTCCATAAGTCTTTTCTCTGTTTCTCCATTGCTGTCCTGCAAATAAATTCTTCAGTACCATTTTTCTAGATTCCATATACATATGCATTAGAATATGATATTTATCTTTCTCCTTCTGGCTTATATCACTCTGTATAATAGGTTCTAGGTTCATCCAACTCATCAGAACTGACTCAAATACATTCCTTTTCATGGCCGGGTAATATTCCATCGTGTATATGTACCACCACTTCTTTATCCATTCATTTGTCGATGGACATCTAGGTTGCTTCCATTTTGTAGCTATTGTAAACAGTCCTGCATTGAACAATGGAATACCTGTGTCTTTTTCAATTTTGGTTTCCTCTGGGTATTTCTCTAGGAGTGAGATGGCTAGGTCATATGATGGTTTTACTCCTAGTTTTTTAAGGTCTCTCCATACCATCTTCCATGGTGGCTATATCCATTTACATTCCCACCAACACTGCAAAATGGTTCCCTGTTCTCCACACCCTTTTTAGCATTTATTATTTGTAGACTTGCTGGGGTCCAGCCCTGGTGGATCCAGGGAACTCAAAGGGAAGATGGCATAGGTGAGGAAAACTTATTCATTTAGAAACATAAAAAGAGATTATGAATAAATAGTATAGTAGGAAAATTTAGGTGGAGAAAAGAGGCTGAATAACTTGGTTTATGTGGAAAGCCAATAAAACTTCAGGACAAGAAGTGTGCACTATTTACATTAGGCCATCAGTGTCCTCTTGAATATTGGAGAGTGTCACGCCTTGGACTCCCTCTTGCGTGGAACTTAAAAGCCAGGGCAAGTAAGTAGACATGGCAAGCCTCCACGCCCCCGATGGGAATTCAGCCTGAAAACAGAGTAAAGAGGACATGAGGGAAATCAGTCTTTCCAGTGACTGGCCCATCCTCTATTGTCTATCAAGGCCTTTTATACCTTTTTTTGTACATAGAGACCAATGGATAATATAAAATTATGCAGTGTCAGCAGCCCTGACTCTTATCGAGACCAGGCTTTCTCTCTGCATACCTAGTTGTATACGCAAGTCTTACGTGATTTACATCATCTTCTGGCCAGAGGGCCAATTAACATTTTACAGCCCTTTTTCTGATCAGAGTTTGTCAACCAAAAGACTTATTTGTGTTGTTCTTCCCAAAGTCTGGTGCCACTCTCAGAAAGCACTGAATAAAGTTACATTCTTACATAGCAAAGATGCAACAATTTGTAACAATGAAAGAAGTACAGTGATTTATAACAAAGAGAAAAGTAATTACTGAAGTGGCTTGCCATTCCCTTCTTCAGTGGACCACATTCTGTCAGACCTCTCCACCATGACCCACCCATCTTGGGTTGCCCCACAGGCATGGCTTGGTTTCATTGAGTTAGACAAGGGTGTGGTCCTAGTGTGATTAGATTGACTAGTTTTCTGTGAGTATGGTTTCAGTGTGTCTGCCCTCTGATTCCATCTTGCAACACCTACCATCTTACTTGGGTTTCTCTTACCTTGGGCATGGGGTATCTCTTCACGGCTGCTCCAGCAAAGCACAGCCACTGCACCTTACCTTGGACAAGGGGTATCTCCTTACCGCCACCATTCCTGACCTTCAACGTAGGATAGCTCCTCTAGGCCCTCCTGTGCCTGCCCAGCCACCACTCCTNGCTAACAAACACATGAAAAGATGCTCAACATCACTCTTTATCAGAGAAATGCAAATCAAAACCACAATGAGGTACCATCTCATGCCAGTCAGAATGGCTGCTGTTAAATAGTCTACAAACAATAAATCCTGGAAAGGGTGTGGAAAAAAGGGAATCCTCTTACACTGTTGGTGGAAATACAAACTAGTACAGCCACTATGGAAAACAGTGTGGCGATTCCTTAAAAAACTGGAAATAGAACTGCCATATGACCCAGCAATCCCACTGCTGGGCATATACACTGAGGAAACCAGAACTGAAAGAGACACGTGGACCCCAATGTTCATCGCAGCACTGTTTGTAATAGCCAGGACATGGAAGCAACCTAGATGTCCATCAGCAGGTGAATGGATAAGAAAGCTGTGGTACATATACACAATGGAGTATTACTCAGCCATTAAAAAGAATACATTTGAATCAATTCTAATGAGGTGGATGAAACTAGAGCCTATTATACAGAGTGAAGTAAATCAGAAAGAAAAACACCAATACAGTATACTAATGCATATATATGGAGTTTAGAAAGATGGTAATGATGACCCTATATGCAAGACAGCAAAAGAAACATAGATGTAAAGAACAGTCTTTTGGAGTCTGTGGGAGAGGGCAAGGGTGGGATGATTTGAGAAAACAGCATTGAAATATGTATATTATCATAGTGAAACAGATTGCCAGCCCAGGTTCGATGCATGAGACAGGGTGCTCAGGGCTGGTGCACTGGGATGACCCTGAGGGATGGGATGGGAGGGACGTGGGAGGGGGGTTCAGAATGGGGAACACATGTACGCCCATGGCTGATTCATGTCAGTGCATGGCAAAACTCACCACAGTATTGTAATTAGCCTCCAATTAAAATAAATTAATTAATTTTAAAAAATAAAAATAAAATGTCACTGTTTCCATTGTTTCCCCATCTATTTGCCATGAAGTGATGTTACTTTTTTTTCAAAAGTTTGATAGAATTCTCCAGTGAAACCATGTGGGCCTGGAGATTTCTTTGGGGAAGATTCTAAAATTATGAATTCAATTTTCTTAATAGTTATAGGATTACTCAGGTTATAAGAGTGTAATAATTTGTGTTTCTTTTCTAAATTGTCAAATTTATATACAGTTGCTCATAGTAGTCCCTATTATCCTTTTTTAAAATTTATTTTTAATTGGAAGATAATTGCTTTACAGTGTTGTATTGGTTTCTGCCATACAACAATGTGAATCAGCCATAAATATACATACCCCCTCTCTCTTGAACCTCCCTCCCACCCCTTTTGATGTCTACAGGTCTGTAGTGATAGCTTCTATTTCATACTTGATATCAGTAACTTAGGTCTCTTTTCTTTGTCAGTCTCACCAGAGGTTTGACAATTATATTCATCTTTTCAGAGCCAGCTTGTAGTTTCACCAATTTTCTCTTTTGTTTTCTGTTTTCCTTTTCATTGATTCCTGCTCTTCTCTCTATTGTTGCCTTTGTTTTGCTTGCCCTGGGTTTACTTTGTTCTTCCTTTTCTATGTTCTTGAGACTTGCTGGGGGTTTTTTAAATTGTTGTTTTAATAATTATTTTTATTTATTTATTTGGCTGCACCAAGTCTTAGTTGCAGCACATGGGATCTTCAATCTTTATTGCAGCATTCAGGATCTTTTTAGCTACAGCATGTGGGACCCAGTTCAAACCCAGGTGCCCTCAATGAGAGCTCGGAGTGTTGGCCACTGGACCACCAGGGAAACCCCAAGACTTTGTTTCTTTCATTTGTTTCAAAAGTGTTTGTGATTGCTCATTGAAGTATTTTTATGATGGATCCTTTAAAAATTTTTGAGATAATTCTAACATCTCTGTATCCTGATATTGGCTTCTATCGTTTTGCTCTTAATTCAGTTTGAGAACACTCTGATGCCTGGTATGATGAGTGATTTTTTTATTTAAACCCCGATACTTTGGATACTGTATGATGAAACTTTTGTGTGAATCTTCTGTTTTACCTGGCTTCTTCTGACGCTGCTCTGGCAGGGGCAGCAGGGGCTCCTCTTCATTACTGTTAGAAGTGCATAAAAGTCCAGATTCTGCCCCTGGTCTCTGTGGAGACCCAGTGGAGGGGGAGCGGGGAGGAGACTCCTCGTTAGTGCAGAATGGGGGTGGGAGTTCTCCATCCCTACAAGGCTTCTGCCATAGGAACAGCGCATTACTGCTCCCCACATGGCCCCCCGACACCACAGGAGCATGGAGAAACAAGGCAGTGGTGGACATCTTGAGTCTCACCAGGGCTCCTCTGACCCCATCCCCATTTGGGGGACAGGACATCTCATTACTGCCGAGTTGGGGTGGAAGTCCAGGCTCTCCACCAGGTCTCTTCTCTCCCTGGTGGTGGGGTGTGGGGTGGCTCATTACCACCCAGCAGGGTCAAAACTCCCCCTCCCTACTTGTCCTTCTCTGATATCATGCCCCGCCTCCCCGCCCCCGCCCCCCGCAACACACACCACGGAAGCCGGCTCAACGGGGAAAGGGCTCACCTGTGGTGAAGAGGTGCTTAGTGGGCTGGTCGGGGGGGCTCTTCATGCCCCCAGGGGCAGCAGGTGAGGACTGGGTGCGGCCCAGGGCCTGGTGGGGCACAGTGGCCAGGCTGAGGGGTGCCTGGTATACCTGCAGCGGCTGCAGCTGCTGGGTGTCTGCAAATGCCTGGGAAGGAGAGAGCGGGATGGAGCCTGGGTGTGTCTCAGCTCCTTTGCTGGTGTGCTTGGGGGTTGGTTGGGCAGGAGGAGTAACAGTGTTTGCTCTGGTGTCTGCTTAGTGGCTAAAAGTCCCATCACACTGGGCACCCTCCTTTGCTGGTTCTTTGGCTAGAGAGGGCAAGCGTTTGTCTTCCCATTCTCATTTCTGGGTTGCTGCCTTCTTCAACGCCAAGTCTAGAATCTCTAAGGCAAAAAGTAAAGCCGGGGACTCACCACCTTTCATTCCTTGTGTCCCAGAACAGCCAGCCAGTCTGCCTCCTCTTTGCCACCTTTCAGGGTCTCCTAGGTTTATTTGGTACATAATGTCCAGTATTTTTGGTTTTGCTTAGTGGGAGCAACAGGGGAAAAGATGTCCATTCCTTCTTGGAAGCAGAACAACTCTTATCTTTTTATTGAGTCTTTTCACTTACAGACTGTAAACTTCATGAGAAGAACAAGCCTAGAGTATACAGTTTTGTATCCCCTGTAAGACCTGTGCATATGGAGAGGCTTAATAGTTATTTGTAGGCTGGCTGGTTCACATGGTCTTGCCCTCACAGAGAAAAACATTCTGAGAACTGTAACTAGGAGAGATCATTCAATAGCATCTTGTTGAATCTGTTCCCACCTGTGGACATGGAAGTGGTCATTAGACATGAGACTTCTTAAAGAGGTGGGTTGGCATTTTCCTTTTCATCTTCACGGAGGTCATGAGCAGAGGGCATTCTGCCCTTGAGACCCTTGAAATGCCAACCCAAGGCCTTCCCATTTCACGACAGGTGGCCGCTCAGAGAGCCACCCTCTGGGGACTTGCCAGCAGGGTCAGAGCTCTCACTTCATGTCTCCTTTGAAACAGGAGGACCATGACACTATGGAAGCCGATCTGGACAAGGACGAACTGATCCAGCCCCAGCTTGGAGAGCTCTCAGGGGAGAAGCTTCTGACCACGGAGTACTTGGGAGTAATACCATGTGAAGGAAGTGGGGACCCCATAATAGAAAGGACAGATGGGCCGTTGATGGACTTAGCATTTACAGTAACACACAAGGATTTGGCTTGATCTGATATGATACTGGGTTTATGAGAAGTTCCATCGTGGCCAGCTTGCTTCCAGGGGCCCTAAAGGGCACAGTGGCCCTAGTTATTATCCTAAACAGACCCGCTGGCAAACAGAAGGCGATTAGAGTATAGCTAAAAGGCACACTCTAGAGACTTTGCAATGTCTAAAGGTATGCTCGTCCTTGTGTGTATACATGCGTACTAAGTCGCTTCAGTCGTGTCCACCTCTTTGCAACCCTATGGACTGTAGCTCACCTGTCCATGGGACTCTCCAGGCATTCTTGCTGTGCTCTCCTTCAGGGGGTCTTCCCAACCCAAGGATCAAATCTATGTCTCCTGCATTGGCAGGAAGGTTCTTACCACTAGCACCACCTGGGAAACCCCATGCCCATCCTTAGGAGTAATCATTTACCCATCTAGATCCTTGGGGGTTTTGTGCCTTATCTATGAGAAGGGAAGGCTGCTGCAGGTTTGTCAGTCATCAGCAAACAGTTCAGTTCAGTTCAGTTCAGTCACTCAGTCATGTCCAGCTCTTTGTCGACCCCATGACTGCAGCATGCCAGGCTTCCCTGTCTGTCACCAACTCCCGGAGCTTGCTCAAACTCATGTCCATCGAGTCGGTGATGCCATCCAACCATCTCATCCTCTATCATCCCCTTCTCCTCCTACCTTCATCAGGGGATTTCCCAAGGAGTCAGTTCTTCACATCAGGTGGCCAAAGTATTTGAGTTTCAGCTTCAGCATCAGTCCTCCCAATGAGTATTCAGGACTGATTTCCTTTAGGATTGACTGGTTTGATCTCCTTGCAGTCCAAGGGACTCTTAAGAATCTTCTCCAACACCACAGTTCAAAAGCATCATTTCTTTGGCACTCAGCTTTCTTTACATAGTCCAGCTCTCACATCCATGCATGACTACTGGAAAAACCAAACTTTGACTAGACGGACCAGCACACAGGGGATGGCCAAAACCATCAGACCAGATGAAGTCACTCACTGAGGCAGAGGGTGGACAGGGAGGGGGACGGGGCTGAATACAGAGGGCCCACCCACATGTCAGGAGCAGGGGAAGACGAAAGGTGGCCCCTGAGGTAGACAGAAAGGTGAAGAGTCAGAGAGGCTTGAGGAGAACCAGGAGAAAACCGTGCTGTGGAAAACAGGAGGGAGAGGTCTTTCCGGATGGGTTGAGTAGTCACTCGAAGCTTTGAGAGGCTGTGGGGTCACACTTGTGTGAGGGGCCATGATCTGAGCTCCCCAAAGACGCTGCTGCTGTGGGACCCACAGGGAAGGTGTGAGTCGGGGGAGCTGCTGATTGGCTGGGAGAGGATGGCAGCGTCCCGGAGCCTCGATCCGAGAGTGCACAGGTGAGCAGTGGGTGCTCAAAGCTAAGATCTGAAAGGAGGAGCAGATGCAAAGATTGAGGCCAGTTCAGACTGAAGCCCTGTGACGGACAGCTGAGCACATGGGAATGAAGGCTTTAAAAGGGACTCCTGAAATTCTGATGCTGGTGGTTGACTGGGTCAGTTATGTGGACCCTGAAGTCTCCTCAGGTTGGGCAGGTCAGCATTGGAGCTGGGAACCAGGCTGTCAACACCTGAAGCAGAGACAGTGACTTGGGAAGGAAAAAGATGGTGGGTGCAGGTGCGTGAGCTTTCACAGGGGCAGGCAGAAGCAGAAAGCCTGTCCATTCCCCTTGCTGCCCCACCCAGGCCCTCATCACCTCATCCTGGGCACCGGTCTCCTGGTCACCTCATTGTCCGTGGAATTTCCAGGGGCTCCCGGCTGGAGCCAGTGTATGCTGGCAGAGCTTGAGTTTGGAGGACAGCCAAGGGCTGGGCATTGAGGGCATTGTTGGTAAGGGTTTTGGAGTTTACCCTGCATGAGCTGGGAGGTTGTCGGAGGACGCAGAGCAGGGGAGTGACTCAGTCTGATTCATGTTTTACTACATTAACTCTGTTTTCACTCGGGCTGCTTTGTGAAGAATAGAGGGGCAAGAGTGGATGAAAGAAAGGAGACGACGTAGGAACCTGGGTGACCACTGGCCCCCAGTCACGGACAAGTGCCACTACCCTTCAGAATGACTCAGGGATCAAAGGACCCTAACTGACCGCAGACGGAGATCAAGCGGGGAGGTGCTCGAGAAGAGCGGGGAGTGAGGCACCTGGGTTGATGGAAGTCGTTGAGCCCTGACATCTGGGAGGACATTGGCTTTGTCAGGAAGGACGGAGCTCCGTTGGAGAGGATGTGCATGTTGAAAAGCAGGATGGTGAGAAAAGCAGAAGGCACACTAGTGGGGCTTCTCTGGAGGGTGGTGGTGGAGCTGTTGGGAACACAGCCCTCAGATGCTGGGTCTTCCCAGCACACAGGCAGGGATGTTCAGACGGAAACCCCACCACGGCCACTTCCCTAATAGCTTTTAGCACCTCTGCACAATGAAATGCCGTGGCTGAGATGTTAACTTGTTAACTGAAGATTTTTAACAGCAACAACGAAAACAAGACCGTGAACAGGCTGTGACTCCCAGCTGGGTCATATAGGTTGGCAAGACGCAGACAGGACAGAGTTTTGAAATCAGCCAGTGGCCCGACTTAATGGCATCCGGAAATGGTGTCACTTTACCACCGTCTGTAGTTCTAAATCTCCTTAATGCATAGGTACTATTCTTTTTACCAGAAGAAAATATTTAGAAAAGTTGCAAGCATGCTTGTTTATCTCATCGGTGTCAGTCTCTTTTCAGTGGCAATGTGAGTGGTAAGAATGAAGTACAGAAAGAACTCAGTACAGAGACGGGAAGCCCCAGTGTATTTGTACTGGATGGCTTCAAATAACAGAAATGTGTTCTCTCCCAGTTCTGGAGGCCAGAAATCCAAAATCAAGTTGTCCCACAACCTTTCTGGCTCTTGCAGCTTCTGGCAGCTGTAGGCCCTCCTTGACTTGTGGCTGTGGACCTCCATACTCTACCTCCATTTCCAATACCTTCTCCTTTTCTCTTTATGTTCTCTCTCTTAAAAAAAAAAAAAATATATATATATATTTATTTATTTATTTGCCTGTGCTGGGTCTTAGTTGTGGCACTTGGAATCTTTTTTTTTGTTGTGGCATGTGGGATCTAGTTCCCTAACCAGGGATCAAACCCAGGCTCCATGCATTGGGAGCATGGAGTCTTAGCCACTGGACCACCAGAGAAGTCCCAGACACCTTGTCCTGATTTGAAATTGGCAGCTGGCCAGCACTGCAACTCACCTCACCTTCCCCCCTTAGTCTCTGGTGGTTCACACTAGGGAGGGTTGGGGGGGGCCATGTACGCTTGTTCACATGGGGGCTGCTAACTGCTTGTGCCGAAGGAGGGAACCTGCCAGAGACAGGAGTTGCATTTCCCTGGGGATTGTGCCCCGAAAGCACAACTTGTACCTCCCATTCTGATGTACCAGGGCGATCTATCAAGATCAGTAGAAAAATGTTGATTTTTTTGAAAACTGTATTCAAAAAAATTTTATTGAACCCGAGTCATTTGCTGAACATTCCGCAGAATCCTAGAAAATTCTGACAAGCTGTTATCTTCCAGAAGTTTATAAAAGAGGACACAGAGCAGACAAACCTGTGCTATTGATGAGGGCTGGAGATAACAAGGAGGAATGATCAGGGGGTGATGGTTCTCGTCCTGTGTGGCTGGCCCAGGGCTTCTCAGACCATTGAATGTGGGTTCACATAGAATCTAGGCCCCATCCCAGATCCCCTTACCGTAATCTCAGGAGTGGTTATTGTACACACCAGTGACTGAAAAACTGCTATGTTGAGGGTGAGGATGGAGTACGAGGGTGGTTCCCCCCTCCCCCTCAGGGCGTTCTGAGAGTGAACGGAAGCCCTTTCCTAGGATTCCTGGACTCGTGGCTCCTCCCCTTCTGAGCACTGATGTTCAGTTCAGTTCAGTCGCTCAGTTGTGTCCAACTCTTTGCGACCCCATGAATCGCAGCACGCCAGGCCTCCTTGTCCATCANTTCCAAGATAATTAGGACTTTCATATATTTTAAGATACATGCAAAATGACTAAATAAAATATCTAGTGTTTTTTCAATATAAAAAAACAAAAAAAACAAAAAACAAATGGGTGGGAGGGGAAGTGGGCAACACATAAGCAGCTCACTCCCTTAGGAGACAAAGAGGAGATATTCACAGACAAAATGGAGTCCAGGCAGGCATGATGGCACTGATTCTGCAGGAAGGAGAAGCCGGCAGTGGAGACCCTCCAGTGTCTGAGGCTGACACGGGTGGCATTTGCCGTGGGGGCAGGGAGAGCCTTGAGGCTGCAGCTCAGGTGTCACGGGTGATGATAAGGGGCAGGGTCAGCTGGCCGAGGACACTAGGCTCTGCCTCCTGCCCTTCGTCATGGGTCCTTCCTCCTCCTTTTTTGGAGGGTCACCTCTGTGTCCCTGTCCAGGGGATGTCCCTGTCCAGGGAAGCCTGGACTCTGTTAAAAATCACTGTTAGATGTACCATTTCATTCTGAGCAAAACCATGATCATTCCCATGGAGAGGCTGTCCCTGGACCTGAGGATCATGGGCTAGCTGTCCTAACAGACCAGGGAAGGCTGCAGCTGGCCAGGACGCTGGCCCTGAGAGTGGTGAGCCACCCCGGGCATTCTCCTTGGGTGTTAGGAGAGACTGTCCATCTTGGTGACTGTTTGCAGTTTGAGTTTCAGCAGGTTCCCAGGGTTAACGGGACCTCTCTTCATGAGAGGCAGTCACGTTTGGGTTACTGCTCTTTGAGCTGCCTTCTGCTGGCTGCGTCTCTGCAGCCGCGGCTCCGGGGTGTTTGCTTTGTGTCTCATCCTCGGCTCCTTCTGCCTGCGGTGGTTTCTGCAGGTTCTCAATGACCCTCAGATTGTATACGCTGCTCCCATCCTCTGCTCCTACGTCCATAAACATGCAGCTTGTCCTTTGGAAAGTTGGCCTCAGTGCCTGCCTTTGACTCAGGAACCCGTGAAGGTGAGCTGCCCTGGAACACTGAGCTGTCTGAAGCCAGTGCTGGTGTTTGCTAGAGCCTCTCGATTCCGCTGGTGGACAGCATCACCACTTCAGTGGACATGAACTTGGACAAACTCTGAGAGATGGGGAGGGACAGCGAGGCCTGGCGTGCTATTGTCCATGGGGTCACAAAGAGGCAGGCACAACTTAGTGACTGAACAACAACTGCATTCCACAAAGCAAACACCAAGGAAAAGACACAAAGAAAACCCACAAAGTCACAGCCGAACGCTTCTGCAGGGCAGGTCCACTCCAAGGCCAGCATGTGGGGCTGAAGTCTGGGCGCCTCTCTGTGACTCTCTCTGTCTCAGCGGTGGGGGCTGCATGCTTGAAACAGATTTTTCTTTTCATGGAAATGAAATTCACATAACATAAAACCAGCCCCTTAAAGTGCACAATCCAGGGGCATTCTGTACATTCAAGCACAAAATGTATAACCCCACCTGGCTGCAGTCACATGCTGTGTAATCAGCCTCTAGTTCCACCAAGTTCAGAAGCTTTTATTCATCACCCCCCAAATAAAGCCCCACACCCATCAAGCCGCTTCTCCTCATTTCCCCTCCCCCAGTCTCCCTGGCAATGACTCATCTGCTTTCTGTTTTTATGGATTTACTTACATATAACCGGAATCACATAACACGAGCCTTCTGCGTCTTCCTGCTTTCACTTAGCATCACGTCTGAGGTTTGTCTGCTTTGTGGCATACTTCAGTGCAGCATCCCTTTTATGGCTGCATAATAGTCCACCCATCTTTGGGTGCAGAGAGTATCATCAATCTGATTTTGGTATTGACCATCTGGTGATGTCATTGTGTAGATTCTTCTCTTGTGTTGTTGGAAGAGGGTGTTTGCTATGACCAGTGTGATCTCTTGGCAAAACTCTATTAGCCTTTGCCCTGCTTCTTTCTGTATTCTAAGGACAAATTTGCCTGTTACTCCAGGTGTTTCTTGACTTCCTACTTTTGCATTCCAGTCCTCTATAATGAAAAAGACATCTTTTTGGGGTGTTAGTTGGAAATGGCAACCCACTCCAGTATTCCTGCCTTGAGAATCCCATGGACAGAGGAGATTTGGTATTGACCATCTGGTGATGTCATTGTGTAGATTCTTCTCTTGTGTTGTTGGAAGAGGGTGTTTGCTATGACCAGTGTGATCTCTTGGCAAAACTCTATTAGCCTTTGCCCTGCTTCTTTCTGTATTCTAAGGACAAATTTGCCTGTTACTCCAGGTGTTTCTGACTTCCTACTTTTGCATTCCAGTCCTCTATAATGAAAAAGACATCTTTTTGGGGTGTTAGTTGGAAATGGCAACCCACTCCAGTATTCCTGCCTTGAGAATCCCATGGACAGAGGAGCCTTGTGGGCTACAGTCCACTGGGGTAGCAAAGAGTCGGACACGAATGAGTGACTTCACTCACTCACTCACTCTAAAAAGTCTTGTAGGTCTTCATAAAACCATTCAACTTCAGCTTCTTCAGCGTTACTGGTTGAGGCATAGGCTTGGATTACTGTGATATTGAATGGTTTGCCTTGGAAACGAACAGAGATCATTCTGTCGTTTTTGAGATTGCATCCAAGTACTGCATTTTGGACTCTTTTGTTGACCATGATGGCTACTCCATTTCTTCTAAGTGATTCCTGCCCACAGTAGTAGATATAATGGTCATCTGAGTTAAATTCACCCATCCCAGTCCATTTTAGTTCGCTGACTCCTAAAATGTCAACGTTCACTCTTGCCATTTCCTGTTTGACCACTTCCAACTTGCCTTGATTCATGGACCTGACATTCCAGGTTCCTATGCAATATTGCTCTTTACAGCATCAGATCTTGCTTCGATCACCTGTCACATCCACAGCTGTGTATTATTTCTGCGTTGGCTCCATCCCTTCATTCTGTCTGGAGTTATTTAGCCACTGATCTCCAGTAGCATATTGGGCACCTAATGACCTGGGGAGTTTCTCTTTTGGTATCCTATCATTTTGCCTTTTCATACTGTTCATGGGGTTCTCAAGGCAAGAATACTGAAGTGGTTTACCATTCCCTTCTTCAGTGGACCACATTCTGTCAGACCTCTCCACCATGACCCGCCCGTCTTGGGTTGCCCCGCAGGCATGGGTTGGTTTCATTGAGTTAGACAAGGGTGTGGTCCTAGTGTGATTAGATTGACTAGTTTTCTGTGATTATGGTTTCAGTGTGTCTGCCCTCTGATGCCCTCTTGCAACACCTACCATCTTACTTGCGTGTCTCTTCCTGGGGCTGGGGTATCTCTTCACGGCTGCTGTAGCAAAGCACAGCCACTACTCTTTACTCAGACAAGGGGTATCTCCTCATGGCCACCCCTCCTGACCTTGAATGTCGAGTAGCTCCACTAGGCCCTCTTGTGCCCACACAGCCACCGCTCCTTGGACACGGGTTTGCTCCTCTTGGCCGCCACCTCTGACCTTGGGTGTGGGGTAGCTCCTCTCACATGGACACCATCAGATGGTCAACACCAAAATCAGACTGATTATATTCTCTGAAGCTAAAGATGGAGAAGCTCTATGAAGTGAAGTGAAGTCGCTCAGTCGTGTCCGACTCTTTGCGACCCCATGGGCTGTAGCCGACCAGGCTCCTCTGTCCATGGGATTTTCCAGGCAATAGTCCTGGAGTGGATTGCCATTTCCTTCTCCAGGGGATCTTCCCAACCCAGGGATCGAACCCGGGTCTCCCACATTGTAGACAGACGCTTTACCGTCTGAGCCACCAGGAGAAGCTCTATACACTCAGCAAAAACAAGACTGAGAGCTGACTGTGACTCAGATTATGAACTCCTTATTGGTAAATTCAGATTTAAATTGAAGAAAATAAGGAAAACCACTAGACCATTCAGGTATGACCTAAATCAAATTCCTTATGATTATACAGTGGAAGTGAGAAATAGATTTAAGGGTTTAGATCTGATAGATAGAATGCCTGATGAACTATGGAATGAGGTTCCAGACATTGTACAGGAAACAGGGATCAAGACCATCCCCATGGAAAAGAAATGCAAAAAAGCAAAATGGCTCTCTGAGGAGGCCTTACAAGTAGCTGTGAAAAGAAGAGAAGCAAAAAGCAAAAGAGAAAAGGAAAGATATAAGCATCTGAATGCAGAGTTCCAAAGAATAGCAAGAAGAGATAAGAAAGCCTTCTTCAGTGATCAATGTAAAGAAATAGAGGAAAAGAACAGAATGGGAAAGACTAGAGATCTCTTCAAGAAAATTAGAGATACCAAGGGAACATTTCATGCAAAGATGGGCTGNTTCTCTCTTTCTATTCTCTTTCCTTCTCTTTATTATCAGTCTTCATTGGATACATGCATACATGGGTAAAGAACAGTGAATAAGTCAATTTTTGAGTGAATAAATGAATGGATGAATCATAGGTCAATGTTTTATAAATCTACCTCATTTCAGAATCAACTGAAAGCCCTTTTTATAAGACAAATCTCTGGACTGTTCCCCTGATGATTTTGATCCATTAGGTCACAAGTGGCACATCCTGGTGGCTCAGATGGTAAAGAATCTGCCTGCATTGTAGGAGACATAGGTTCAGTTCCTGAGTCAGAAAGATACCCTGGAGAAGGGAATGGCTACTCACTCCAGAATTCTTGCCGGGAGAATTTCATGGACAGAGGAGCTTGGCAGGCTACATTCTATGGGATCTCAAAGAGGTAGACATGATGTGACTAACAATTTCACTTTCACAGGTCAGAAATGGATCTGGGTATTTGTAGTTCTCAGTGCTTCCCAAGATTCCCATGATCAGCCAGGTTTTGGAAAATGAGGCCTCAGTTTAGTTCAGTTCAGTTCAGTCGCTCAGTTGTGTCCGACTCTTTGTGACCCCATGAATCGCAGCATGCCAGGCCTCCCTGTCCATCACCAACTCCCAGAGTTTACTCAAACTCATGTGCATTGAGTCAGTGATGCCATCCAGCCATCTCATCCTCTGTCATCTCCTTCTCCTCCTGCTCCCAATCCCTCCCAGCATCAGGGTCTTTTCCAATGAGTCAACTCTTCTCATGAAGTGGTCAAAGTATTGGAGTTTCAGCCTCAGGATCAGTCCTTCCAATGAACACCCAGGACTGGTCTCCTTTAGGATGGACTTATTGGATCTCCTTGCAGTCCCAGGGACTCTCAAGAGTCTTCTCCAATACCACAGTTCAAAAGCATCAATTCTTTGGTGCTCAGCTTTCTTCACAGTCCAACTCTCACATCCAGACATGACCACTGGAAAAACCATAGCCTTGACTAGACGAAGCTTTGTTGGCCTAGAGCACATCTATAATCCAGAGTCTATTCCTTCACATTCTTACCGTAATGAGGGCCCCACTCACTTATGAATGGGCCACACTGATCAACCCCACATGGAATTTAGCTACAGATTATTCAAGCAATTGTTAGTCGCTTCTTGATCAGACTAGCTGATTCCCCTGTCTTCTATGCTTGTATGTTGCCAGTGAAATGACAATATTTTGCAGATCTTTTTTTGAGAAAGTTTTCAATTGAAATAATGAGATTTTCCATTTTGTTGTACTTCAACTGTTCTTGAACTGCCCATCCACAAACAAACCAAGAATTCCTTTACTTGGTTTCCTTGTTCTTTTTTTGTTAGACACAAGGATATTTCTGAAATCTTTGATTTTAAAAATGCCTAAACTCATCTCCCTCTCCCTGCTTAATCAGTATTTAGTTCAGTTCAGTCACTCAGTCGTGTCCAACTGTTTGAAACCCCATGGACTGCAGCATGCCAAGCTTCCCTGTCCTCACCAACTACTGAAGCTTGCACAAACTTATGTCCATCGATGCCATCCAACCATCTCATCCATTGTCATCCCCTTCTCCTCCTGCCTTCAATCTTTCCCAGCATGAGAGTCTTTCCTAATGCGTCAGTTCTTCACATCAAGTTACCAAAGTATTGGAGCTTTGGTTTCAGTATGAGTCCTTCCAATGGATAATCATTTTTAGTATTCAATAAATAGGTATTGAAATCTCTAGACTGCTAAGAATGATGGGGATACAGAAATGAAAGATATCATCCCTTTTTAATGAAATTTATGGTCTAGTGGGTAAGTTGAATAAGAAAATGGTTATTCTAAGCATGATAAAAGTATGTATAGATTAGGATAGTTGGGGTATATTTTGGGCCAAGTGCATGATAAGTACTGAAAAGAAAGAGAAAATCAAGATTTAGATGATGAAAAAGCAGTGTGTCTATAGCCACAGAGGTGATGACATTAAAATCTTGGCGAACTAAACTCAGATTCATGTGAGCTGGAGGAGTGATGGGAGATGACATTGGAAGCATAGAAACTATGTTATGATATACCTTGAAAGTATTTCTAAAATCTTGAATTTTAGACTGAAGCATCAGGATTTCCATAAGGGATCTGAACATGAGATGGACACACACAGATATATACATTTGAAGAAATGCTTTCATCAGTATACAGGTTTGGTCTGACCTGAAATTTGCCAGACTGGCTTCAAGGGATCTAAAGAAAAGAGACAGAAGAAAATATTGAAGTAGTAGAAATAATTTCTTTTTTTAAATATATTTATTTTATTTAATTTTTTCCCCTTTAGTTTTTATTTATTTATTTATTTATTTATTTATTTATTGGCTTTACAATATTGTATTTGTTTTCTATACATTGACATGAATCAGCCATGAGTGTACATGAACTCTCAATCCCAACCCCCCTCCCCCCTCCCCCCCAATTGGAGGTTGATTTCTTTACAATATTGTATTGGTTTTGCCATACATCAACATGAATCTGCCACAGGTTACACATGTTCCCAATCCTGAACCCCCCTCCCACCTCCGTCCCTGTACAATCCCTCTGGGTTATCTCATTGCACCAGCCCAAGCATCCAGTATCATCCATTGAACCTGGACTGGTGATTCATTTCATATATGATATTATACATGTTTCAGTGCCATTCTCCCAAATCATCACACATCTCCCTCTCCCACAGAGTCCAAAAGACTGTTCTATATATCTGTGTCACTTGTGCTTTCTCACATACAGGGTTATCATTACCATCTTTCTAAATTCCATATATATGTGTTAGTATACTGTATTGGTGTTTTTCTTTCTGGCTTACGTCACTCTGTATAATCAGCTCCGGTTTCATCCACCTCGTTAGAACTGATTCAAATGTATTCTTTTTAATGGCTGAGTAATACTCCATTGTGTATATGTACCATGGCTTTCTTATCCATTCATCTGCTGATGGACATCTAGGTTGTTTCCATGTCCTGGCTATTATAATCAGTGCTGCGATGAACATTGGGGTACACATGTCTCTTTCAATTCTGGTTTCCTCAGTGTGTATGCCCAGCAGTGGGACTGCTGGGTCATAAGGCAGTTCTATTTCCAGTTTTTTAAGGAATCTTCACACTGTTCTCCATAGTGGCTGTACTAGTTTGCATTCCCACCAACAGTGTAAGAGGGTTCCCTTTTCTCCACACCCTCTCCAGCATTTATTGCTTGTTGACTTTTGGATCGCAGCCATTCTGACTGGCGTGAAATGGTATCTCATTGTGGTTTTGATTTGCATTTCTCTGATAATGAGTGACGTTGAGCATCTTTTCATGTGTTTGTTAGCCATCTGTATGTCTTCTTTGGAGAAATATCTATTTAGTTCTTTGGCCCATTTTTTGGTTCGGTTGTTTATTTTTCTGAAATTGAGCTACATAAGTTGCTTGTATATTTTTGAGATTAGTTGTTTGTCAGTTGCTTCATTTGCTATTATTTTCTCCCATTCAGAAGGCTGTCTTTTCACCTTGCTTATAGTTTCCTTTGTGTGCAGAAGCTTTTAAGTTTAATTAGGTCTCATTTGTTTATTTTTGCTTTTGTTTCCAGTATTCTGGAAGGTGGGTCATAGAGGATCCTGCTGTGATTTATGTCGGAGAGTGTTTTGCCTACATTCTCCTCTAGGAGTTTTATACTTTCTGGTCTTACATTTAGATCTTTAATCCATTTTGAGTTTATTTTTGTGTATGGTGTTAGAAAGCATTCTAGTTTCATTCTTTTACAAGTGGTTGACCAGTTTTCCAAGCACCACTTGTTAAAGAGATTGTCTTTAATCCCTTGCCTTCTTTGTCGAAGATAAGGTGTCCATAGGTGTGTGGATTTATTCTCTGGGCTTTCTATTTTGTTCCATTGATCTATATTTTTGTCTTTGTGCCAGTACCATACTGTCTTGATGACTGTGGCTTTGTAGTAGAGCCTGAAGTCAGGCAGGTTGATTCCTCCAGTTTCATTCTTCTTTCTCAAGATTGCTTTGGCTATTCGAGGTTTTTTGTATTTCCATACAAATTGTGAATCATTTTTACTATCATTATTCAGAATTCTTTATCAGGTAGATTCCCTATGTTTTCCTCTTTTGTTTGGTTTGGTGGGCATTTATCCTGTTCCTTTACCTGCTGGGTATTCCTCTATCTCTTCATCTTATTTATATTGTGGAGTTTGGGGTGTCCTTTCTGTATTCTGGCAGTTTGTAGAGTTCTCTTTATTGTGGAATTTCCTCATTGTAGGTGGAGTTGTACAATGGCTTGTCAAGTTTTCTTGTTTAGGGAAGCTTATGTCGGTGTTCTGGTGGGTGGAGCTGGATTTCTTCTCTCTGGAGTGCAATGAAGTGTCCAGTAATAAGTCATGAGATACCAATGGTTTTGGAGTAGCTTTGGGCCGCCTGTATATTGAAGCTCAGGGCTGTGTTCCTGAAGAATTTGTGTGGTATGTCTTGCTCTGGAACATGTTGGCCCTTGGGTGGTGCTTGGTTTCAGTGTAGATATGGGGGTGTTTGATAACCTCCTGTCAATTAATTTCCCTGGAGTCAGGAGTTCTTTGGTTTTCTCAGGGTTTGGACTTAAGCCTTCTGTTTCTGGTTTTCAGTCTTATTTTTACAGTGGTCTCAATACTTCTCCTTCTGTACAGCACCATTGATAAAACATCTAGGTTAAAGATGAAAAGTTTCTCCACAGTGAGGGACACCCAGAGAGGTTCACAGAGTTATATGGAGAAGAGAAGAGGGAGGAGGGTGTTAGAGATGACCCGAATGAGATGACATGGAATCAAAAGAGGAGAGAGCAAGCTAGCCAGTAATCACTTCCTTATGTGCACTCCACAGTCTGGACCACTCAGAGATGTTCACGGAGTTATACAGAGAAGAGAAGAGGTAGGAAGGAGACAGAGGTGGCCAGGAAGATAAAAGGGGGGAATCAAAAGGAGAAAGACAGATCTAGCCAGTAATCAGTTCCCTAAGTGTTCTCCATCGTCTGGAACACAAAGAAATTCACAGAGTTGGGTAGAGAAGAGAGGGAGCAGGGAGGAGACACAGGCGACCTGGTGCAGAAAAAGAAGAGTCCAAAGGGGAAGAGAGCAGTCAAGCCAGTAATCTCACTCCCAAGTAAAAATGGGTACTGAAGATTGGGTTCTTAAAGGTACAAAATTGATAACAAATACCAAAAAGCAAAGATTAAAAATCTAGAGTAGAGGTTGGATTTTCAAAAATACAATATTAAAGAAAAGAAGAAAAAAAAAACAGAAAGAGAAAAAGAAGTCACAAAAACTGTATATAAAAAATATATTTATATGAAGTTTGCTTTTAAAAAATAGGATATTTTTTTTGCAAAATAATAGTAGGTTATAAAAGTGAAAATTAAAGAACTAATAGAAGACTGAAAATTTTTTAAAAATTAAAAAAAAGAATGATGGTAAAAATAGTAAAAATATATCTAGGACTTACTCTGGTGTTGTGGCTATTGTGGGGTCAGTTCATTTTCAGATAGTTCCTTGGTCTGGCTTATATTTCTCAAGATCTATAAGCCTCTTTCTATGTAGGTGGTCTAACGACAGGGTTTTAATCTATTGCACCTGTCACTTCCAAGGCGGTTCCCTCTGTTTTAGCTTCTTCTGTTTGCTGGTCTCTTCAGTGTCTGATTTCCGCCCTGACACAGAGGGGACGGTGGTGGACACTTTTTTAGCCTCACTTGTTCAGTTGCATTGTGGGGAGGGAGGGATGCTGCAAACAAATAACACGGGTGTGTGCTCACAGTGCCTCAGCCACATTGGGCCTGTCCCCGCTCACAGCATGTGTACCCTCCCTGCCCACACTGCTCAGGCTCTAGGTTGCTCCGCTGGGACCCATCTGAGGCCAGCCTTGGGCTGCATCCACATCTCAGGTCTAAGCCGCTCAGGTTCAGGCACTCGGGTAGTTCTCAGAGGCGCAGACTTGGTTGGGCCTGCGTTTTGTGCCCTTCCCAGGTCCGAGCTGCTCAGGTGATGAGGTGTTTGGCAAGCGAGGTCGCTGCGATTTATCACCTCCCCGGTCCCTGCCGCTTGGTTTTCTGGGTGTACAACTGGTACACCTTCTCAGGTGGATGTTGACTGTCTGGAACCCCAAGAAGTCTTAGTTAGCAAAGAACCCTTCTTGCAGTTTGGTAGATAATGTCTCTCTGGGGCTGCGATTGCCCCCTTCCGGCTCTGGCTGCCTGTCGCCAGAGGGGGATGGTCTGCAGCCAGCTCTGTTCAGTCCTTTGTTCTGTGTGCAGGCCTGGTGGTGTCTTTGGGCTTTTCCTGCGGTAGCTATCCTACAGTCCGGTTTGCTAGCCCAAGTTAGTTCACTCAGATTGACCACGGGGCATTCAGGCCAGATCCTTACTCTAAGCCATGCAGCCCGCGCCTCCCTGCCCAGCCCCCGCTTGCTAGTAGTGGGTGCAGGCGTCTGCGCTGCTTCTCCACTGGGTGAGTTACTGTTGGGCTCATAATCTGTGGGTTTTAATTATTTATTTATTTTTCCTCCCTGTTATGTTGCCCTCTGTGCTTGCAAGGCTTGCCACAGACTTAGCAGTGAGAGTGTTTCCTGGTGTTGGAAACTTCTCTCTTTTTAAGACTTCCTTCCTGGGACGGAGCTCCATTCCTACCTCTTTTGTGTCTTTTTTTGTCTTTTATATTTTTTCCTACCTCCTTTTGAAGACAATGGGCTGCTTTTCTGGGTGCCTGATGTCCTCTGCCAGCATTCAGAAGTTGTTTTTTGTGATTTACTCAGCGTTAAAATGTTCTTCTGCTGAATTTGTGGGGGAGAAAATGGTCTCCCCGTCCTATTCCTTTGCCATCTTAGGACCACATTTCTAAACCTTGATGATGCGTGGGTGTGTTTGCACATGGCAGGAGTAGCAGTGACAAAACAGAGGGACCATAGAGTCATTCTCAGACTTTTAAACCTTGACCGCATAGAGAATGGGGGTGCCATTCATGGAAGCAATTGTTTGACTGATTTTTATTCATTGTCCTGTGGTATCCAAAGAAATTGTCGGCAGCATCATAACATGAATTGAGCAAGTGCCATGCCTCTTTCTTTTTTTCTCCCCCAAGTCCTTATCAAGGCTGAAAAATCTTCTAAGCACACATGAAAGAAACAGCAGGGCCAAGATGACTTTGAACTCACTGCACATGATTCCTTTTATATAAGACATGCTTGACAAACATTAATTAAATCTCCCATCACCTCTTTGAAGTAATGTAGGAAATATGTACAGGTGGGTAAACTGAGGCCTCAGGAACTAGAAGGAGAGCCTGAGGACATACTAGGGCAGGTGCAGTATTTGAAGAGACCTTCATAAGAGGCCTCTGTTTCTCTGATGAGGCCAGATGTAGGTGCTTGTTTACAAGCAGAGGTCTTCCAGCAAGTTCTGTAAACCAGACAGGATGAGGCAGGCTGGTTATTGACTCCAGGGACCACATTATCTGACCTTAGACCAGGCAGCCTTGGGCCGTAGAGCACATCCTGTCTACTCATAACCCAGAGCCACTATCTCTCTCCTGAAATCTACAGCTGTGTCATATTACTTCTAATGCTTACTTAATCCCTGAAACTGACTGGTAGTCATGGTGTCAGAGGTGAGGGTGCTTGACTTCATGGCCAAAAGCAGGAACCTGAGTCATTTTTGTACCTGAGTTTCCGCTTTTCAGCTTATTCATTTGTAGATTGGATTCTGGTTTAGGGTGCAGGATGTTTTTGCAGAGGAAGAGTCCAGATGTGATGCAGGCCTATCAACAGCATTGGTCAAGCTTACAGGGGGCTCTGGAATTAAAATGGCCCTTGGGAGTTATCCCAAGTTGCTTATGATGACTGGCACTTTGTACTTTCACATTGATCAGTGATTGGGTGTGGGTACCTTGGAAAGGACTGCAGCAAAGTCAGGCCCTGAAGAGGCTGATGTCTGAAGGCTGTACACGATATATATTGAGAACCTCATTTTCTACTTGCTAAACTAGATGCATCCTAAAAGATGGTCTTTGATCAGTTGTATCTGCTGCCCAACTACTGATTCCTTCTACTCAGTTATTCTGTTAGTATTTATCCTCTATCAGTTTATTGTACATAGCACCTATGATGTTAGAAATGGAGTTAGATGCTATAATGGCAAAAGATAGACAAAGTCCCTGTGCTCAGGAAGCTCTCAGTCTAGTGAGAGAGACACAAAATTAATAGATGAACACAGAAACAAAAATCAGCTCATAAATAACTGTTTCAGGAAATAGAATCAAATAGAGAGAAAATACCAGAAAAACAAGCATATGCACATATGCTGTTGGAGAGATAAAGATGGAAACATTTTTACATCTATCCACTGAGATAAAAGGCCTTCTCTCTGATAATTTAACAAGATATACAGTTCACCAGCAATTTAGGAGGTTACAAAATTGAGACATGCTTGAAACTTATGGGAAATAATTGAAAACTTACCTTCGTAGTGCCATTGGCCTTCTTCTGGACAAAGAGAGTGAATGAAAAATAATTACCCAGAGAAAAGAGCAATTTTTTAAAGCAAGATTTGGAACTGGATTGTAAACAATGTGTTTTCTGAGTACCACAGTGGCAATATCAAGTGACTGTTTTGTCCTTTTCAGAACTCTCTATTTTTATTTCTGATATATTTTTCTGAATCCACTGTCCTTTATTTTCATATTAGAAGTTTAAAATTATTTTTCCAGAAGCATTTCTCAAAGAAATCTTTGACTGTGAACATATTCAGTTGCCTTACTGAATGTAATGACCACTTGAAACTCCTGTTCTAGTTAAACTTTCTAAGGAATCCATTCAGAGATGAGAGACATTTAGACATTTTGTTCATTAGCTTGGTTAACCATTGGTTTTCCATTTTATTTACCATATTTTCCTTTTTTCTCTATGATTTAGGTCTCTGAAACATTTGGACAGTTTGCATGAAAGGGGCTATATCATAAATGCTTTTAAGGTTTATATGATTTATATGCATAGCAGTCATGATTCATGTCTCAAATGGCCATGTTAGTAGAATTTTTTTTATTAAATTCTTGATTTATGTGAAATAGATAAATACATGGATCATTCAGAACAAGGGTGTCTGTGTCTGGGGGTGGAGGGAGGGGAAGGACGAGAGGGGTCTGGATACATGAATAACTACCTATTGGTTCTAATGAGATTTGCACAAGGAAGACTCCTGTATTCCAAGACATAATCTTTCTTCATTCTAACATGTGGTTAGGTATATGTTATTGATATAATTTTAATTTCTGAGTCATGTTAAATCGATACATGTTTTAGATATCCCCCTTGAGGAAGGAAACATAAAAGAACATGCCTTTTTCCTTCTCCCTCTTCCCATTTGTATTTGGCAAAATACCTTGACATTCTAAAGTGTCTTATCTACCTCTGATTTGGTTTATTCAGTGTTTACCATCATAATATCAGAAAATGGAACCAAGAATACTTCTTAACAATGAGCATATTTCATAAAAGATGATACTTAAATAGGACTTCATATAATGGTAATAAAACATTTTCAAGCCCATTCTCAGCTCAAGAAAGGAACTTTCACCCTGCTCAAAGCTGGAGTTGTGTGAGAAAGTGCATATGTGTGTTTCAAATAACCAAACCAATAAGTCCTATTCTCTGCTTATTATAATCAAGGGAACAACCCTTCTAATAAAATTGTGTTCAACAGTTCCTCTATAAATTTCCTCCCTCATCTTAGCTCCACCTGGTATAATATAAAAAGTAATATATTTTGGAGGTATTTTTAATAAAATTTTTTCAGATGACTTTATGTGTCAAAACAATTCATTTATAGCTTCTTATTAGTTCACTTTTATAGAGGTTTTAGTCTGTCCTATCTCATGGGGTAAAATTATTATTTTTTTCCCATGACCGACCTTTGTATTTCTGTTGATTTAATCTCTCCATTTCTTAGTGTTTCACATATAAGAATATGGTTAAGGCAGGGGGAAAATTAGCTTGTTTATACTCTTGTGATATTAAGATTGACATTTTATATGAATCTTACTATATCCTGATATTTTTATTATAAGGCCCTATATTAATTCTGATGTTTATAACAGTGGAGACAAAGTGGAGAGAGGAGCTGATTCATAATTTGTTTCATATTAAAATAACTGCATAATTATTCTGTTATTCAATCAAAAATTATTTCTTATGTAGATAAGACGTTTAAGGGATCATATTAGTGTTCTTTATTCAAGATGACTACTTATGTAGATAAGATGCCTCCCGAATGGTGAGAATACGGAATGACTTCATGGCAAGAAAGATTAGTGAAAAGCATGACACAGCATAAGAGAAGGAATAGCCAAAATAAGAAGCAACTGGCTGAAACACAACTGTAATTGTTTTATGGTTCATCATTTCTGTTCTTCAAAGGCAGGTCATAGTCCAAGAGAGGGGAGAATAATTTCTTCAGGGAGGCTCATTGCTTCTTATATTTTTCACCAATTCTCCCACCTTTAGCTTCAAGCTCAACCCAGAGTTAGTAGGCAGGATGTGCATAGAGATACATTGGATCTGTTTGACTCAGAGTATGTTTTACATCTCTTAATATTCTGCTTCTTGGAGCTGTAGACTATTAGAGGCACTAGATATGTGCATAAGCCAGGCTTTGGAGTTTGCACAGTTCCTGAAAAATGTGGAAGCAGAGGCTCTGTTAAAAATATTATTAAAGATTTAAGAGGGTGACAGTAAGCATTGAACCACAAATGGGGAAACATCTAAGTGTGGGACCTTGTGTCTCTGTATGGGTTTTACACCCATGAAATTGGCCCTACCTTCAGATACTTCTAGATGTGAGTGTGAAAGTAAGGCTAAAAATAAGAATTTTGTCTAAATGTGTATTTAAGCACAAGCTGGACACCACATTTCCATGTCTACTCTGTACAGCTGCTTCTGTTCATTTCCCTCCCTGAACCACCTATAAAATGTAGTCAGTAATAGTGCTTACATTAGAGGGTTGTTGATGGGTTCAATAAGGTAATACACATGGGAAAAAAGGAAAAAATTAACGATATGATAGAAACTAGAGTTGGACACTACTGAAGTGACTTAGTATGCATGCATGCATTGGAGAAGGAAATGGCAACCCACTCCAGTATTCTTGCCTGGAGAATCCCAGGGACAGAGGAGCCTAGTGGGCTGCCATCTACGAGGTCGCACAGAATTGGACACAACTGAAACAACTTAGCAGCAGCAGCAGCAGCAGCAGATAAAAACAAAATAAAAAGAGAACTTATATACTCTCTTAAATAATATCTACTTAAAACCTCTAAAAAATAAACAATAGAACTCTATAATAAACATTGTCTCAAATCAGGGAAGAAAATTAATACACCGATGGTACTTCTTGGGGTGTCTGGCACACAGTAAACATTCAATAAGTGTAATTTGCTGTGGATGAAAGAGGAAGAGGAGGGGAAAGATGTGGTTGTGAATATGGAAGCCATAGTTGTTAAAGAAGTGGAGAGTTGAATTTAAACCAGTCTATGCTGGAATCATTTTCGCACCACTACCCATGAGAACTTGGGCAAGTAACTTAACCTTAGTGCCTTTATCAGTTAGTTATTGCTGAGTACCAAACCAACCCAAACCTCAGTGCCTTAAAATAGCTATCACTTATTTTCTGCTCATGTGATTACACAGGACTCGGTGATCTAGGCTGAACACCTGTGTTCAAGTTGAAGATCTAACTGACCTGGTTTCATGCTGACAGTTGGGCTCAGATCTGCTTACCATATATGTTATTCCTCCTGGATTAGTAGTCTGACTGGAGCATAATATTTTTGGCAATACTGGCAGCATGAGGAAAAATCCCCCTGTGGAAATCCATTTTAAGGCTTTGTTCACGATGTCTGTGAACATTGCATTGACCAAAGCAAATCACATGACCAAGCCTGAAAACAAAGGTCAAGGAAAACAAACACCATCTCTAGAGAGGAAATTCATAATAAAAAAGGTATGGAGAGAGAAGAAAAAGTTCTGGGGGCAATAACTCAATTTTCTTACATGGTAATATGGAGTTACCATGGAAAACTCAGCAATGGCCACGGGACTGGAAAAAGTTTTCATTCTTATCCCAAAGAAAGGCAATACCAAAGAATGCTCAGACTACCGCACAACTGCACTCATCTTACATGCTAGCAAAGTGAAAGTGAAGTCACTCAGTCATGTCCGACTCTTTGTGACCCCATGGACTGTAGCCTATCAGGCTCCTCCCTCCATGGGATTCTCCAGGCAAGAGTACTGGAGTGGGTTGCCATTTCCTTCTCCAGGGGATCTTTCTGACCCAGGGATCGAACCCAGGTCTCCTGCATTCCAGGCAGACGCTTTAACCTCCGAGCCACCAATTCTCCAAGCCAGGCTTCAAGCAATATGTGAACTATGAACTTCCAGGTGTTCAAGCTGGTTTTGGAAAAGGCAGAAGAACCAGAGATCAAATTGCCAACATCCGCTGGATCATTGAAAAAACAAGAGAGTTCCAGAAAAACATCTATTTCTGCTTTATTGACTATGCCAAAGCCTTTGACTGTGTGGATCACAATAAACTGTGGAAAATTCTGAAAGAGATGGAAATACCAGACCACCTGACCTGACTCTTGAGGAATCTGTATGCAGGCCAGGGAGCAATAGTTAGAACTGTATATGGAACAGACTGGTTCCAAATAGGAAAAGAGTACGTCAAGGCTGTATATTGTCACCCTGCTTATTTGACTTCTATGCAGAGTACATCATGAGAAACGCTGGGCTGGATGAAGTACAAGCTGGAATCAAGATTGCTGGGTGAAATATCAATAACCTCAGATATGCAGATAACACCACCCTTATGGCAGAAAGTGAAGAGGAGCTAAAAAGCCTCTTGATGAAAGTGAAAGAGGAGAGTGAACAAGTTGGTTTAAAGCTCAACACTGAGAAAATGAAGATCATGACATCTGGTCCCATCACTTCATGGGAAATAGATGGGGAAACAGTGGAAACAGTGACAGACTTTAGTTTTTTTGGGTCCAAAATCACTGCAGATGGTGACTGCAGCCATGAAATTAAAAGATACTTACTCCTTGGAAGGAAAGTTATGACTAACATAGACAGTATATTAAAAAGCAGATACATTATTTTGCCAGCAAATGTCCATTAGTCAAGGCTATTGTTTTTCCAATAGTCATGTATGGATGTGACAGTTGGCCTATAAAGAAAGCTGAGCATTGAAGAATTGATGCTTTTGAACTGTGGTGATGGAAAAGACTTTTGAGAGTCCCTTGAACTGCAAAGAGATCCAACCAGTCCATCCTAAAGGAGATCAGTCCTGAGCATTCATTGGAAGGACTGATGTTGAATCTGAAACTCCAGTATTTGGCCAACTGATGTGAAGAACTGACCCGTTTGAAAAGACCCTGATGCTGGGAACGATTGAAAGCAGGAGGAGAAGTGGACAACAGAGGATGAGATGGTTGGTTGGCATCACCGACTCAACATGAGTTTGGGTAAACTCTGGTAGTTGGTGATGGACAAGGAGGCTGGTGTGTTGTGGTCCTTGGAGTCACAAAGAGTTGGACATGACTGAGCAACTGAACTGAACAGAATATGAAGTTAATAAAATGACTTCCTCATAGACTTGTTTTGAGGACTAAGTGAAATAATCCATGTAAAGTATTTAGCACAGTGCAGGTATATATTTAATGCAATATATGTCAGCTATGTTGTAATAATGACTCATCTCTCTGACTCAAATACAATGAAGGATTTTAGATGAGAGAGACAGGTATAGATATGGAAAGCTGAGAAAGAGTTGGTGGCTAAGTGTTTAGCTGGATCTTAGAAGAAGCAAGTTTTGCAAGGAAAAAAAGGGAGGGGTTCTTGTTAGGTGTTGCAGAGCAAAACCAAATAGTCAAAGGGCAAAATAATGTGGATTTACAATTTTGATTGTGTTTAGAGTTTTATGTAAATTACCCACCCTTTCTGCCCCTCATTTTTCATTTAAAATCCTTGTGATGACTTGTCAGTCCCAATACCGCTGTTTGGAAAAGAGAATATACCATGCACGTTTAATAAACCAGTTATGTTCTCTGCTTGGAACTTCCTCCAGCATTTCATTTCCCTGGGCAGGTGCTGCTTCCCAAGGTCTGCTCTCATCTTGAGTGGAAGGACATCCACAGGAATCCAGGATGCCAGACTGCAAAATATTCCTTGTGAGCTCAGTCCTGTGTTGGAGCCTTTGAGAATGGCTATTGCTTATGTACAGGATTGTGGGAGAGCTGTGTGAGTTCTGTTCATGGCAGTAAGGATTTGAAACACAATACTCTGTGAGCAATTAATACTGTAAGCTCTTCAATTAAAAGTTCTTACATATGCCTTCCCCAGTCCTCCAGCCCCACCAGTCTGCTGCCCTGATTGCCCTATGGGGTCCTGAGGAACTAGGGGCAGAAAACCTGCTGCTAACACAGCCAGGTTGTCCAGGAATGTTAGCATCCTCCTCAGCAGCCACAGCCTGAAGAAAGATGAAAGCCTTTCCTCCCCACCCTGAGTGGCATATGTACACAGAGGGTGTTCTTTGGAAGACAACTCTTTAGAAAAACCATACATAGAATATACTCAAACAAGGAGCTGGAGCTTGGAACTCTTTGGTTGTGACATTGTCTGCACATTGTTCCTCTGAACTCATCCCATACTACCATATAAAGGACCGATTGAAAACCTCTCTTCAACTGCTGATGGCTTTTACTTCTAGCCTTACAAATCAGTTTTGAGAAATCACTTCACACAAAACTATTTTATCTCATTATCCCAGTTGATATTGGTGCTCCTCAAAGTTACCCTGCCCTNGGACCTAACAGAAGCAGGAGATATTAAGAAGAGGTGGCAAGAATACACAGAAGAACTGTACAAAAAAGATCTTCACGACCCAGATAATCATGATGATGTGATCACTCATCTAGAGCCAGACATCCTGGAATGTGAAGTCAAGTGGGCCTTAGGAAGCATCACTATGAACAAAGCTAGTGGAGGTGATGTAATTCCAGTTGAGCTGTTTCAAATCCTGAAAGATGATGCTGTGAAAGTGCTGCACTCAGTATGCCAGCAAATTTGGAAAACTCAGCAGTGGCTACAGGACTGGAAAAGGTCAGTTTTCATTCCAATCCCAAAGAAAGGCAATGCCAAAGAATGCTCAAACTACCGCAATTGCACTCATCTCACGTGCTAGTAAAGTAATGCTCGAAATTCTCCAAGCCAGACTTCAGCAATACGTGAACCGTGAACTTCCAGATGTTCAAGCTGGTTTTACAAAAGGCAGAGGAACCAGAGATCAAATTGCCAACATCTGCTGGATCATGGAAAAAGCAAGAGAGTTCCAGAAAAACATCTATTTCTGCTTTATTGACTATGCCAAAGCCTTTGACTGTGTGGATCACAATAAACTGTGGAAAATTCTGAAGGAGATGGGAATACCAGACCACCTGACTTGCCTCTTGAGAAACCTGTATGCAGGTCAGGAAGCAATAGTTAAACTGGACATGGAACAACAGACCTTCGATATTAGAATCTTTAAAACTTTTTTTTAAAACTTACACAATATAATTGCTTTACAATGTTGTGCTAGCTTCTGCTGTATAACAATGTGAATCAGCTATACATGTACATATTTCCCTCCCTTTTGAGCCTCCCTCCTCCACCCCAGCTCCTCATCCTACCCCTTTAGGTCATCAGAGAGCCACAGAGCTGAGCACTCTGGGCTATACAAGCAGCTTCCCACTAGCTAGCTATTCTACACACGGTAGTGTAGAATTTATGAATTTATCCTATTTCAGCTTAAAAGGACCACATATCCACACTTTCTCTAGTAAGTTCATTTTCTCAGCCTTACAACTTCTATTTACATTTCCTTCCCCTAGTCTCACACTTCCCGGCTTTCTCGTAAGAGAATCCCAGGAGTTGTCTATGACTCTCACTCTGCCTGTCCAGTTTCAGCTTCCCAAGCCTCTCCTTTCCTGTGTTCCAGCCACAAGGGCCTCTTGGATCCTTGAATTCGCCCAGTGTTCTCCTGTCTTCGGGTTTTGCCTTCTGCACTTCCTGCTTCACTCCAGTCAGCTTGACCAAGTCTCATATTCACACCCTCCACTGTTATCCACGTGCAGGTTTCCCTTCAAAGCACCTAGCATACTTTGTAATTTTCGATGTATTAGCATGGATTGTTGTCTTACATTGTCCCTCTCACCTAATAAAATGTAAGTTCCCTGAGGAATACAACCTGAGTTGTTCACAATCATATAATTGGCCCAGACTGATTGTCTAATATAACTTGTCAAATGAATGAATGGATGGATGGATGAAATGATGCGAATACAAATTTTTTATTCCAATATAGCTGATGTAAAGTATTGTATAAGTTATAGGTGTACAAGGTAGTAATTCACAATTTTTAAAAATCATACTCCATCTACACTTAAAATATTGGCTGGATGTGAATATAATTTAAAACTCATTAGGTTTTCTTTTTCCACAAGAAACAATATGTAGTGTACAGTACTGAAAATGCCTTGTGCTCATTTGAGTAGTGTTTTCTAGTTTCAAAGCATTTTATATATAATAATATTTTAGAATTCTTCAGAATCCTACGAGGTAGACATTATCTCAGCTTCATACTGGAGACTCAGGGAGATGAAATAGTTGGTCCAAGCTGAACTAAGTGGTAGAGAGAGGTCTGAATCCACACTTGCTTAGATTCAGTGACTTGGACCCTGTGCCCCCTCCCTCAAGTATGTCACTGTGTCCACTATGAGGTGCATTGGGAACACTGGAGGCTGGAAGGTGCAGAGGCAATATCCTGATGGGAATGGTGGGAGGTGGTAGGACTAGAGTCTGGGGAGAGAACCCTGGCCCCGGGTCGGGGGTGGAGGTTGCAGTGATGAGGCAGGGGGCTGTGAGCCTCAGCTGTGATTCTCAGGTCACCCTTTCACATAAAACCTGCAATTATTCAGCACTTCACTGTCGGTGTTACTCTGGTGGTTACATGAAACTATTGATTAATAATAATTACACAGGTGGCTCCACAGTCATCGAACACAACTGAATGGATAGAGTGTGGGCTCAGGGTCCAGACTTCTGGGTTGAGCACCAAAGGTGTGGTCAGAAAGGCGACACAGAGAAGGCAAGGAGAGCCGACATGTATATTTCAACACTGTCACTCCGGCAAATATGACTATTCATCATATTGTTTTTCCTTCCTGAATATTTACAAAAATATATGCTCAAAGGGCAGAGGTGCAGTGGGGAAGGGGTGATATAAAAAGACGAGTAACCCAATGCAGGCCTAATTCTGAAGGCAGAAAAATCCTTTTCTTGGGTCACATGATGTTAGTGCACCCTTTTCATCATTTCCACTTTCACGCTGTGTGAAAGCCTTCATCTTCTTTTCAACTCCCATCTACAGCAGTTTTCCGTAAGGAGTTTGATGACAGCTCTGTCGTTGGGAAAACCATAACTTCATTTTTTTTTCTCTCCTCAGAAGAAGAGAGAAAAAAAATCTTAGAACGGTGATGCTTGCCACCACTTAACAAGGTGTGGCTGCAAGGCCAGTAGTGGAGAGGTCGGACATTTCTTCCCCCATAGCGTCTGTAATGTCAGCAGCTGCCTCTCGGCCAGCGGCCCGTGGTGTCTGATGTCGGTCGCACAGCCCCAAATCCGAGATTCACTCCAAACAACTATTTCCTAAAACAAATCAGGAGTTGAATGTTCATTGACTTTCTTATGCTTTTTGCATTATTAAATTGCAAAAATTTTGTGTTATGTTTTTGTATTACTAAAAAAAATACAGTTATTATTAATAATATAATTACTTGAAAGGAACACTGTAAGATTAAAACAAATCCAACAATAAACAGAGCTACCATTTTAAACACTTTGCCTAGGTTATGTTTTTCGTCTCTCACAATAATCTTTTTAACCAACAAGGAAAAGGAGATTCAGATTTACCCAGTAGGGTGTGGAGTCCGAAGTTAGGAGATTGAGTCTGTTCCTAAGTTATTAATTAGCTCTGTGGCCATGAGTAAGTGTGTTTACCTCTCTGGACTTTAATTTCCTTTCTGGAAGCAGAAATCAGTGAGTTAGACTTGTAGATGGCTCAGGGACCTTCTTGTTCTAAGGGCCTTTATGTCAAATTTTCGGCTTCCCTGGTGGCTCAGACAGTAAAGAATCTGCCTGCAATGTAGGAGACCTGGGTTTGGTCCCTGGGTTGGGAAGACCCCCTGGAGGAGAAAATGGCAACCTCATAATTTTCTCATCATCCAGCTCTCAGTATGTCACCTCTCAAAGAGATTTCACTGACCAATCCTGCTAAAATAGCTTGTCCAGCCTCTTCTACTGTTTATTACAAAGTCAAACACTTGGCATGGCACACACAGTTGCTGCAGATTGGGTCCTATTTTCTCCTTCAGAATCTAGTAAACAATCAATGAATATTTGTTGATTGAATTTATTAAAAAATCCAATTGTTAAAAGTTTCTTTGGGTCTGTCATAAAAAACCCTAGAATTGTGCTGTTGAGTGTGGTAGCCAATAGCCACATGTAGCTACTTAAATTTAAATGAAAAGTTCATTTCCTTAATCTCACAGGCCACATGTCAGTACTCAATATCATATGTGGCTAGTGGCGAGTGTAATGGGCAGTGCAGAATAGCACATATCCATCACTGCAGAAGCTTCTATTGGGAGTGCTGATCTAAATCCCGGCCCTTCCTCTCCAACCCCGCCATGATTGATCACCTGAATTTCTATAACAGACTTGTAAAAGGTCTGACAGTAGCTTCCTCCTGGGCTAATCCATTCTCCACCCTGCCTTCATTTGTTTAGTTCATTTATTCATGCAGTGAGTACTTAAGGAGGACCTTCTACCTGCCAGGTCTTCCAGGAGACAAGCAGGGCATATAGCAGAACGTGTCCTGCCTCAGTGAGCCTCCAGGCTGGAGACAGTGTGCATGTCATTCTCATGTTGCAAAACCAATGTTGCGTCCTCTACCAAAGTGCTCTACAGGATTGTTCCTGGAATGCTGGGCTCTGAGGGATACGGCGGACGGAGTCAGCTCTGTTCTCAGGAGAGGGTTAACCGATGGAGGTGTTCCTCTGTGTTGGGGGGTGGTGTGTGTGTGTACTGGCAGGAGGGCCCATGGGCTGCACCAGTGCCTTCCGGGGCCTGAGTTGGAGGACGAATGGCCTGCTCACACACTGTGGCCTCAGTTCCAGCGCGCCCTCCGCACCGCGCATGCGTGTTCTGTTTCTCGTCCTCCCCCCCCCAGTGCTCTAATGCTATTCCCTGGCCTCTACACCCCCTTCTCCCAGTGGTGTTTTCTTCATCTTACTTTGATTGTCTTACCCTGAACTCGTATTCTTCCTTCAAAACCCACTTCAAATATCACTTTCTGTGAACTCTTCCCTGGAAACCCCAGATAAACAAGCAGATCTTTTTCCTGTGTACACACAGCTACCTGCAATTAAGTCTAGCATAACACTCATTAGTTTACTCTTAACCATTTATTGTATATACCTCCCTCCAGCAAACTGAAATTTTTCCAGATGAAAAACTTCTTATTCATCATCATAGCTCCAATACCCGAAATATAATAGGTCTCTAATAAATGATATCATACAGATGATTAATAAATGATGATTGGAAAAAATACATGAGTGGATAAATGTATGAATATTAGGAAAGTGCCTGGCTGTCTGAGTTCCCCAGAGAGATTGCACTGGTTCTGGAGCTTCAATGTGAAATAAAAAGACCACAACTATGTACTTACTCTTATCAAAGAGAAAACGCTATTTTTCTTGACATTCCTATTTTTAACCTGTTCTAAATATCCCTTCTGCTCTTTTTCACTTAGAGAAGATTTTTTTTTTTTTTGATCTCACAAGCTTTCCATTGTAACTACCCAAAACTCAAGGATCAAATACTTCACTCCTAAATGCCATGTGTCCCAGGGAGCTCTTTCTTCTAATTGGGGAAGAACCTCAGTACTGCCAAAGGGCTTACTTACCACTCCTCCCAACTTTAATGTTTATGACTGCTGTCAAAACTGTTGTGCTTATACAGAAAACTTCTTCATTAAGCATTATTATACAATTTTGTGAGTGTTTTATGAACCAGTATGAAGCAGGCCTAACATGTCTTAATTTTCCTCAGACTTTTAAAAACACAAATCTCGAAGCAAAGAGAAACTTCATGAAACAGTCCCACGAAGGTTCCCTTCAGGTGCCCTGGGATGACCCTCCATTCACCCAACTGTTATTGTTATTTCTGAACAAAGCAAATATTAATTAACCTTCAACTAGCTCACAAACTTTCTGAGATTCAAATTGATTTTCTTGATATTTCAGGATATTTTAAGCAAGCAGATTAATCTCCCTGCATCTGAACCCCAACATGACTCTTCTGACACCTCATGTGAGTTGAGAATCTGGGTGTCTTTTCCAAGTGTACTTTCAATAAAGACAAGAGTTTCAGGAAGCTCTGGGAGTTGGTGATGGACAGGGAGGCCTGCATGCTGCAGTCCAAGGGATCGCAAAGATCTGGACACGACTGAGCAACTGAACTGAACTGAATTGACTGAGGGGGAAACCAGGTCTTCTTCTGATGTGCAGGGCCATGCTCAGTAAATCTTTAGTCCAGTGTTCTGTCGATGGGCAGGGCTATGTTCCCTCCCTGTTGTTTGACCTGAGGCCAACTATGGTGGAGGTAATGAGGATAATGGTGACCTCCTTCAAAAGGCTTCATGCACGCACTGCTGCATTCAGCACCCGCAACCCTGCAGCAGGCCGCTGCCGACCCTTGCCTCCCCAGAGACTCCTGGACACTCACGGCAAGTCTGGGTCAGTCTCTTGTGGGGTCACTGCGCCTTTCTCCTGGGTCCTGGTGTGCACAAGGTCCTGTTTGTGCCCTCCAAGACTCTGTTTCCCCAGCCCTGTGTAAGTTCTGGCAGCTGTATGGTGGGGTTAATGGCGACCTCCTCCAAGAGGGCTTATGCAATACTCAGGTCTGTGGCACCCAGAGCCCCTGCCCCTGCAGCAGTCCGCTGCTAACCTGTACTTCCGCAGGAGACACTCAAACTCAGTTCTGGCTCAGTCTCTGTGGGGTCTCTGGGTCCTGGTGCACACAAGGTTTGTTTGAGCCCTCTGAGTGTCTCTGGCAAGTATAGGGTTTGATTCTAAACACAATTTCACCCCTCCTACCATCTTGCTGGGGCATCTCCTTTGCCCTTGGACTTGGGGTATCTTTTTTTGGTGAAACCCAACATTCTCCTGTTGACGGTTGTTCAGCAGTGAGCTGTAATTTTGGAGTTCTCACAGGACAAGATGAGTGCATGTCCTTCTACCCTGCCATCTTGGAGTCATAGAATTTTTCCTAGTCACTTTAATCAGGAATACTCAGAGGCAAAGCCACACCCAAGCCCTTGTTACATCTACAATTTTGGTATACAAAAGTATAATCCTTGAGTGTTTTAGATTATCTTCTGGTAAACTCCAGTTCTGATTTTAGAAATGATTCAATAATGTGAATTGCTGGATCAAGGCTGCATAAAGGGAGTCAGGTGTATGTGTATGAGTGCTTGCATTCTCTTCTCAGGGAATTAGTAGACATTAAACCAAATCAGTAAAGGAGTTTTTTAAAAAAGATTTTAAAAACATAAAGGCTTACCAGAGACTCTGGCCTTCCCAGCTATGACTTTCAGAAGAGGAATTTTTTCCCAGATTGTAAGACCTTTGTTGACTTTTTCAACTACTAAAAGAACTGGTCTTAATATGAAGGAAATGTTATGGGTTTCTTAGAACAAGGTCTTATGTCAATACAATGGTTCTGCTTTATTATCCTGGCTTAGCCTGGAAAAGCAAAAGCTAAGAGAGGTGCACTAGCGTTTCTAAAGTATAGATACAGGTTTGGTGAGAACATCAGACGTTTGCTCTCCATTTCATGGAAGATCAAACAAGAAAACAAGGACTTAAATTTCAACCAGGGAGAGTGTCATCTGGCTTAAGCAAGAACTTCTTGATTATTCAGCTGGTTTATGCAGCTTTCCTAAAGAAGAACAGGGGATTTGACAAGTACTTACTGAGTGTCTGTTGCATCAAAGGGTTAAGTAGTGGAAGATACAAAGAAAAGAAGGGACGTTCCATCTCTGCCCTTCAGGAAGTCACAGTCTAGTTGGCAAGAGAAGACAACCACTCAGAAAATGATAGTTAGTATAGAATAATAAATCAAGATATGGCCTGAGACAGTACAGACAAGGGCCAAATGAGTAGGGGAGTTGTGTACTCTGAGTCAGCATAGGGAGAGATGCCCAGAGACTGAAGCAACTGGAAAATCTTGGTATTGAGCCTTGGAGGATGGAATGTGTTTTGAAAGGAGGAGAGAAGAAGGAGAAGCAGGAAGGGCATTTTGAGTGTGTGTGTGTGCTCAATTGCTAAGCCATGTCTGACTCTTTGCAACCCCAGGGATGTAGCCCAGTCCCATTGGGATTTTCCAGGCTCCCCTGTTGACGGTATTTTCCAGGTAAAAATACTGGAGTGGGTTGCCATTTCCTCCTGCTAGGATCTTCCCGACCCAGGAACCAAACCTGCATCTCCTGCATTGCAGGCAAATTCTTTACCACCGAGCCCCCTGGGAAGCCCAGGGCATTTCAAGAGAGGTTACCAAATATCTTGAAAATAAGCTTGAAGAACAAATGCATAATTTGACTTGTTTATGGAAACTAGAATAGCCAAATTTATTTTTTTAATATAAATTTTTTATTTTAATTGGAGGCTAATTACTTCACAATACTGTATTGGTTTTGCCATACATCTACATGAATCTGCCACAGGTATACACGTGTTCCCCATCCTGAACCCCCCTCCCACCCCCCTCCCCATACCATCCCTCTGGGCTGTTCCAGCGCACCAGCCCCAAGCATCCTGTATCCTGCATCAAACCTGGACTAGCAATTCGTTTCATATATGATATTATACATGTTTCAATGCCATTCTCCCAAATCATCCCACCCTCTCCCTCTCCCACAGAGTCCAAAAGACTGTTCTATACATCTGTGTCTCTTTTGCTGTCTTGCATACAGGGTTATCATTACCATCTTTCTAAATTCCATATATATGCGTTAGTATACTGTATTGGTGTTCTTCTTTCTGGCTTACTTCACTCTGTATAATCGGCTCCAGTTTCATCCACCTCATTAGAACTGATTCAAATATATTCTTTTTAATGACTGAGTAATGTGAAGAAGGCTGAGCACCAGAGAATTGATGCTTTTGAACTGTGGTGTTGGAGAAGACTCTTGAGAGTCCCTTGGACTGCAAGGAGATCCAACCAGTCCATTCTGAAGGAGATCAACCCTGGGATTTCTTTGGAAGGAATGATGCTAAAGCTGAAACTCCAGTACTTTGCCCACCTCATGCGAAGTGTTGACTCATTGGAAAAGACCCTGATGCTGGGAGGGATTGGGGGCAGGAGGAGAAGGGGACGACCGAGGATGAGATGGCTGGATGGCATCACGGACTCGATGGAAGTGAGTCTGAGTGAACTCTGGGAGTTGGTGATGGACGGGGAGGCCTGGTGTGCTGCGATTCATGGGGTTGCAAAGAGTCAGACACGACTGAGCGACTGAACTGAACTGAACTGAATACTCCATTGTATATATGTACCACAGCTTTCTTATCCATTCATCTGCTGATGGACATCTAGGTTGCTTCCATGTCCTGGCTATTATAAACAGTGCTGTGATGAACATTGGGGTACACNGGCAGTTCTATTTCCAGTTTTTTAAGGAATCTCCACACTGTTCTCCATAGTGGCTGTACTAATTTGCATTCCCACCAACAGTGTAAGAGGGTTCCCTTTTCTCCACACCCTCTCCAGCATTTATTGCTTGTAGACTTTTGGATCACAGCCATTCTGACTGGCGTGAAATGGTGCCTCATTGAGGTTTTGATTTGCATTTCTCTGATAATTAGTGATGTTGAACATCTTTTCATATGTTTGTTAGCCATCTGTATGTCTTCTTTGGAGAAATGTCTATTTAGTTCTTTGGTCCATTTTTTGGTTGGGTCATTTATTTTTCTAGAATTGAGCTGCATAAGCTGCTTGTATATTTTGAGACTAGTTGTTTGTCAGTTGCTCCATTTGCTATTATTTTCTCCCATTCTAAAGGCTGTCTTTTCACCTTGCTTAGAGTTTCCTTTGTTGTGCAGAAGCTTTTAATTTTAATTCGGTCCCATTTGTTTATTTTTGCCTTTATTTCCAGTATTCTGGGAAGTGGGTCATAGAGGATCCTGCTGTGATTTATGTTGGAGAGTGTTTTGCCTATGTTCTCCTCTAGGAGTTTTATAGTTTCTGGTCTTACATTTAGATCTTTAATCCATTTTGAGTTTATTTTTGTGTATGGTTTTAGAAAGTGTTCTAGTTTCATTCTTGTACAAGTGATTGACCTGTTTTCCCCAGCACCAGTTGTTAAGGAGATTGTCTTTATCCATTGTAAATTCTCGCCTCCTTTGTCGAAGATAAGGTGTCCATAGGTGTGTGGATTTATTCTCTGGGCTTTCTATTTTGTTCCATTGATTTATATTTCTCTTTGTGCCAGCACCATACCATCTTGATAACTGTGGCTTTGTAGTATAGCCTAAAGTCAAGCAGGTTGATTCCTCCGGTTCCATTCTTCTTTCTCAAGATTGCTTTGGCTATTCGAGGTTTTCTGTATTTCCATACAAATTGTGAATTATGTGTTCTAGCTCTGTGAAAAATACCGCTGGTAGCTTAATAGGGATTGCATTGAATCTATAGATTCAATTGGTAGTATACTACGGTAGTATACTCATTTTCACTATATTGATTCTTCCGATCCATGAACATGGTATATTTCTCCATCTATTAGTGTCTTCTTTGATTTCTTTCACTGACGTTTTATAGTTTTCTATGTATAGGTCTTTAGTTCCTTTAGGTAGATGTATTCCTATGTATTTTATTCTTTTTGTTGCAATGGTGAATGGAATTGTTTCCTTAATTTTTTTTTCTACTTTCTCATTATTAGTGTATAGGAATACAAAGGATGTCTGTGTGTTGATTTTATATCCTGCAACTTTACTATATTCATTGATTAGCTCTAGTAATTTTCTGGTAGAGTCTTTAGAGTTTTCTATATAGAGGATCATGTCATCTGCAAACAATGAGAGTTTTACTTCTACTACTTTTCCAATTTGGATTCCTTTTGTTTCTTTTTCTGCTCTGACTGCTGTGGCCAAAACTTCCAGAACTATGTTGAATAGTAGTGGTGAAAACAGGCACCCTTGTCTTGTTCCTGACTTTAGGGGAAATGCTTTCAATTTTTCACCATTGAGGAGAATGTTTGCTGTGGGTTTGTTATATATAGCTTTTATTATGTTGAGGTATGTTCCTTCTATTCCTGCTTTCTGGAGAGTTTTTATCATAAATGTATGTTGAATTTTGTCAAAGGCTTTCTCTGCATCTATTGAGATAATCATATGGCTTTTATTTTTCAATTTGTTAATGTGGTGTGTTACATTGATTGATTTGCAGATATTGAAGAATTCTTGCATCCCTAGGGTAAAGCCCACTTGGTCATGGTGTATGATCTTTTTAATGTGTTGTTGGATTCTGATTGCTAGAATTTTGATAAGGATTTTTACATCTATGTTCATCAGTGATATTGGGGCATAGTTTTCTTTTTTTGTGGCATCTTTGTCAGGTTTTGGTATTAGGGTGATGGTGGCCTCATAGAAGAGTTTGGAAGTTTATCTTCCTCTGCAATTTCATGGAAGAGTTTGAGTAGGATAGGTGTTAGCTCTTCTCTAAATTTTTGGTAGAATTCGGCTATGAAGCCGTCTGGACCTGGGCTTTTGTTTGCTGGAAGATTTCTGATTACAGTTTCAATTTCCGTGCTTGTGATGGATCTGTTAAGATTTTCTATTTCTTCCTTGTTCAGTTTTGGAAAGTTTTACTTTTCTAAGAATTTGTCCATTTCTTCCAAGTTGTCCATTTTATTGGCATATGATTGCTGATAGTAGTCTCTTATGATCCTTTGTATTTCCGTGTTGTCTTTTGTGATCTCTCCATTTTCATTTCTAATTTTATTGATTTGATATTTCTCCCTTTGTTTCTTGATGAGTCTGGCTCATGGTTTGTCAATTTTATTTATCCTTTCAAAGAACCAGCTTTTGGCTTTGTTGATTTTTGCTATGGTCTCTTTTGTTTCTTTTGCATTTATCTGCCCTAATTTTTAAGATTTCTTTTCTTCTACTAACCCTGAGGTTCTTCATTTCTTCCTTTTCTAGTTGCTTTAGGTGTAGAGTTAGGTTATTTATTTGACTTTTTTCTTGTTTCTTGAGGTATGCTTCTATTGCTATGAACTTTCCCCTTAGCACTGCTTTTACAGTGTCCCACAGATTTTGGGTTGTTGTGTTTTCATTTTCATTCGTTTCTATGCATATTTTGATTTTTTTTATTTCTTCTGTGATGTGTTGGTTATTCAGAAGCATGTTGTTCAGCCTCCAGATGTTGGCATTTTTAATAGTTTTTCTCCTGTAATTGAGATCTGATCTTACTGCATTGTGGTCAGAAAAGATGCTTGGAATGATTTCATTTCTTTTGAATTTACCAAGGCTAGATTTATGGCCCATGATGTGATCTATCCTGGAGAAGTTTCCACACTTGAGAAAATGGTGCAATTCATTGCTTTGGGGTGAAATGTCCTATAGATATCAATTAGGTCTAACTGGTGTATTGTATCATTTAAAGTTTGTGTTCTTTGTTAATTTTCTGTTTAGTTGATTTATCCATAAGTGTGAGTGGGGTATTAAAGTCTCCCACTATTACTGTGTTATGGTTAATTTCCCCTTTCATACTTGTTAGCATTTGTCTTACATATTATGATGCTCTTATGTTGGGTGCATATATATTTATAATTATTATATCTTCTTCTTGGATTGATCCTTTGATCATTATGTGTTGTCCTTCTTTGTCTCTTTTCACAGCCTTTGTTTTAAATTCTATTTTATCTGATATGAGTATTGCTACTCCTGCTTTCTTTTTGTCTCTAATTGCATAAAAAATCTTTTTCAGGTCCTTTACTTTCAGTCTGTATGTCTCCCTTGTTTTGAGGTGGCTCTCTTTTGTGAAGTCACTCAGTCGTGTCCGACTCTTTGTGACCCCATGGACTGTAGCCTACCAGGCTCCTCCCTCCATGGGATTCTCCAGGCCAGAGTACTGGAGTGGGTTGCCATTTCCTTCTCCAGGGTATCTTCCCAACCCAGGGATTGAACCCGGGTCTCCTACATTCCAGGCAGATGGTTTAACCTCTGAGCCACCAGGGAAGGCAACATATATAGAGGTCTTGTTTTTGTATCCATTCAGCCAATCTTTGTCTTTTGGTTGGGGTATTCAACCCATCTACATTTAAGGTCATTATTGATAAGTATGATCCCATTGCCATTCACTTTATTGTTTTGTGTTTGGGTTTATACACCCTTTTTGTGTTTCCTGTCTAGAGAGTATTCTTTAGCATTTGTTGGAGAGCTGGTTTTGTGGTGCTAAATTCTCTCAGCTTTTGCTTGTCTGTAAAGCTTTTGATTTCTCCTTCATATTTGAATGAGATCTTTGCTGGGTACAGTGATCTGGGCTATAGGTTATTTTCTTTAATCACTTTAAGTATGTCTTGCCATTCCCTCCTGGTATGAAGAGTTTCTATTGAAAGATCAGCTGTTATCCTTATGGGAATCCACTTGTGTGTTATTTTTTTTCCCCCTTACTGCTTTTAATATTTGTTCTTGTGTTTGTTCTTTGTTAATGTGATTAATATGTGTCTTGGGGTGTTTTGCCTTGCATTTAACCTGTTTGGGACTCTCTGGTTTTCTTGAACTTGGGTGATTATTTCCTTCCCCATTTTAGGGAAGTTTTCAACTATTATCTACTCAAGTATTTTTTCCTGGTCTTTCTTTTTGTCTTCTTCTTCTGGGACTTCTATAATTCAAATGTTGGGGCGTTTAACACTGTCCTGGAGGTCTCTGAGGTTGTCCTCATTTCTTTTAATTCATTTTTCTTTTTTCCTCTCTGATTCATTTATTTCTACCATTCTATCTTCTACATCACTAATCCTATCTTCTGCCTCTGTCATTTATTGCATTATTCATTACATATTGACTCTTTTTTATTTCTTCTAGGTCCTTGTTAAACCTTTCTTGCATCTTCTCAATCTTTGTCTCCAGGCTATTTATCTGTGATTCCATTTTGATTTCAAGATTTTGGATCATTTTCACTATCATTATTCAGAATTCTTTATCAAGTAGATTCCCTATGTCTTCCTCTTTTGTTTGGTTTGGTGGGCATTTATCCTGTTCCTTTACCTGCTGGGTATTTCTCTGTCTCTTCATCTTGTTTATTGCTGCATTTCAGGTGGCCTTTCTGTATCCTGGCAGTTTGTGGAGTTCTCTTTATTGTGGAGTTTCCTTGCTGTCAGTGGGGTTGTATCAGTGGCTTGTCAAGGCTTCTTGGTTAGGGAAGCTTGTGTCAGTGTTCTGGTGGGTGGAGCTGGATTTCTTCTCTCTGGAGTACAATGAAGTGTCTGGTAATGAGTTATGAGATGTCAATGGTTTTGGAGTAACTGGGAAGCCTGTATATTCAAGCTCAGGGCTGTGTTCCTGTGTTGCTGAAGAATTTGCATGGTATGTCTTGCTCTGGAATTTGTTGTCCCTTGGGTGGTGCTTGGTTTCAGTGTAGGTATGGAGGCATTTGATAAGCTCCTGTCAATTAATGTTCCCTGGAGTCAGGAGTTCTCTGATGTTCTCAGGGTTGGATTTAAGCCTCCTGCTTCTGGTTTTCAGTCTTATTTTTACAGTAGTCTCAAGACTTCTCCTTCTATACAGCACCATTGATAAAACATCTAGGTTAAAGATGAAAAGTTTCTCCACAGTGAGGGACACCCAGAGAGGTTCACAGAGTTACATGGAGAAGAGAAGAAAGAGGGAGTTAGAGGTGACCCAAATGAGATGAGGTGGAATCAAAAGAGGAGAGAGCAAGCTAGCCAGTAATCACTTCCTTATGTGCACTCCACAGTCTGGACCGCTCAGAGATGTTCACGGAGTTATACAGAGAAGAGAAGAGGTAGGAAGGAGACAGAAGTGGCCAGGAAGATAAAAGGGGGGAATCAAAAGGAGAGAGACAGATCCAGCCAGTAATCAGTTCCCTAAGTGTTCTCCACCGTCTGGAACACACAGAGATTCATAGAGTTGGATAGAGAAGAAAAGCGGGAGGGAGGAGACAGAGGTGACCTGGTGCAGAAAAAGGAGAGTCCAAAGGAAGAGAGCAGTCAAGCCAATAATCTCACTCCCGATAAAAATGGGTACTGAAGATTGAGTTTTTAAAGATACAAAATTGATAACAAATACCAAAAAGCAAAGATTAAAAATCTACAGTAGAGGTTGGATTTTCAAAAATACAATATTAAAGAAAAGAAGAAGAAGAAAAAAAAAAGCCACAAAATTATTCATATATATATATATATATATATGAAGTTTGCTTTAAAAATAGGGTCTTTTTTTTTTTGAAAAGTAATAGTAGGTTATAAAAATGAAAATTAAGGGAGTAACAGAGGACTTAAAAATTTTTTAAAAGTTAAAAAAAAGAAAAACAACAACAACAAAAAAAGAATGATTGTAAAAATAGTAAAGATATATCTAGGACTTTCTCTGTGGTGTTGTGGGCAGTGTGGTGTCAGTTCATTTTCAATAGTTCCTTGGTCCAGCTTATATTTCTTAAGATCTATAGGCCCCTTCCTATGTAGTCGGTACTAACTACAGGGTTTTAGTCTATTGCACTGTCATTTCCAAGGCAGTTCCCTCTGTTTTAGCTTCTTCTGTTTCCTGTCTCTCCAGTGTCTGATTTCCTCTCTGACACAAAGGGGGCGGTGGTGGACACTTATTTTAGGCTCACTTGTTCAGTCGTGCTGTGGGGAGGGAGGGATGCTGCAAACAAATAACACTGGCTTGTGCTTGCAGTGCCTCAGCCACACTGGGCTTGCCCCCACTCATGATGCACACAGCTCAGGCTCTAGGTTGCTCCACCAGGAACCGTCCGAGGCCAGCCCTGGGCTGCATACACCTCCCAAGTAAGCCGCTCAGGTTCAGGCACTCCGGTACTCCTCAGAGGCGCAGACTCGCTTGGGCCTGCGTTTTGTGCCTTTTCCAGGTCTGAGTAGCTCAGGTGTTTGGTGAGTGCGGTTGCTGCAACTTATTGCCTTTCCTGTCCCTGTTGCTCAGTTTTCTGGGTGTACAACTGGCGCACCTTCTCAGGCAGATGATGACTGTCCAGAACCCCAAGAAGTCTTAGTTAGCGAAGAAGCCTGCTTGCAGTTTGGTAGATAATGTCTCTCTGGGGCTGCGATTGGCCCCTTCAGGCCCTTCTGGCTCTGGCTGCCTGTCACTGGAGGTGGATGGTCTGCAGCCAGCTAATTCTGTTCTGTCCTTTGTTCTGTGCATGGTCCTGGTGGTGTCTTACGTTAGAGCTTTTCGCGTGGTAGCTATCCTACAGTCTGGTTTGCTAGCGCAAGTTAGTTCACTCTGATTACCCTCTGGTCATTCGGGCCCAATCCTTACTCTAAGCCATGCAGCCTGCGCCTCCCCGCCCAGCCTCAGCTTGCTAGTGGCGGATGCAGGCATCTGCGCTGCTTCTCCACTGGGGAAGCTACCGTTGGGCTTTTGCAATCTGTGGATTTTAATTAATTATTTATTTTTCCTCCTTGATATGTTGCCCTCTGTGCTTGCAAGCCTTGCCACAGACTCGGCAGTGAGAGTGTTTCCTGGTGTTTGGAAACTTCTCTCTTTTTAAGACTCCCTTCCCGGACAGAGCTCTGTCCCTACCTCTTTTGTCTCTTTTTTTGTGTTTTATATTTTTTCCTACAGCTTTTCGAAGACAATGGGCTACTTTTCTGGGTGCCTGATGTCCTCTGCCGGCATTCAGAAGTTGTTTTGTGGAATTTACTCAGCGTTTAAATGTTCTTTTGATGAACTTGTAGGGGAGAAAGTGGTCTCCCTGTCCTATTTCTCCGCCATCTTAGGACTGCCCCCTACAAATTACTTTTTATCTATATTTACTTTTTTTGATTGCACCTCTCTGAAATTATGCTGCTTGTGCATTTATTATTAATCTCTCCACAAAAATATAAACTTCATGAGAGCAAGTGTCTCACGTGTCTTGTTCTGTATTCTCAGTCAATAGACAAGTGCTTGGTGCAAAGCATTCCCATAAAAACAAATGAACACAAAGTATATCTGTGCCACATGGGGCACTGAAATATATTAGAAAGGCATGCATGAGAAAGCTTGAATCAATGAACCCTCTCCTCAAATTAAGAAAGAAAGTTTAAGGAAATACAAAAAGGTAAAATGTTTGTCTGAGAAGGCCTTACAAATAGCTGAGAAAAGAAAGAAGTGAAAGATGAGAGAGAAAAGGAAAGATATATCCATCTGAATGCAGATTTCCAAAGAATATCAAGGAGAGATAAGAAAGCCTTCCTAAGTGAACAAATGCAAAGAAATAGAGGAAAACAATAGAATGGAAAGACTAGAGATCTCTTCAAGAAAATTAGAGAGACCAAGGGAATATTTCATGCAAAGATGGGCACAAAAAAAGGACAGAAATGGTATGGACCTAACAGAAACAGAAGATATTAAGAAGAGGTGTCAAGAATACATAGAAGAACTATATATTAAAAAAAAAAAAAAAAAAAACTCAATTGACCCAGATAAACATGATGGTATAATCACTCACCTATAGCCAGACATCTTGGAGTGCAAAGTCAAGTAGGCATTAGAAAGCATCACTAATACTACAAACAAAGCCAATGGAGGTGAAGGAATTCCGCTGAGCTATTTCAAATTCTAAAACATGATGCTGTGAAAGTGCTGCACTCAATATGCCAGCAAATTTGGAAAACTCAGCAGTGGCCACAGAACTGGAAAAGATCAGTTTTCATAACAATCTCAAAGAAGAGCAATGTCAAAGAACATTCAAACTACCACACAATGGCAGTCATTTCACATGCTACCAGAGTAATGCTCAAAATATTCCAAGCTAGGTTTCAACAGTCCATGATCCAAGAACACCCAGATGTATGAGCTGGATTTAGAAAAAGCAGAGGAACCAGAGATCAAATTGTCAACATCCGTAGGATCAAAAAAAAGCAAGAGAGTTCCAGGGAAACATATACCTCTGCTTCACTGACTATGCTAAAACCTTTGACATGATCAGTTCAATCACTCAGTCATGTCAGAATGTTCGTGACCCCATTGACTGCAGCACACCAGGCCTCCCTACTGATCACAAACTCCCAGAGTTTACTCAAACTCATGTCTATTGAGTCGGTGATGCTGTCCAACCATCTCATCCTCTGTTGTCCCCTCTCCTCCTGCCCTCAATCCCTCCCAGAATCAAGGTCTTTTCAAATGAGTCAGCTCCTTGCATCAGGTGGCCAAAGTATTGGATTTTCAGCATCAGCATCAATCCTTCCAATGAATATTCAGGGTTGATTTCCTTTAGGATGGACTGGTTGGATCTCCTTGCTGTCCAAGGGACTCTCAAGAGTCTTCTCCAACACCACAGTCAAAAAGCATCAATTCTTTGGAACTCAGCTTTCTTTCTAGTCCAACTCTCATATCCATACATGACTACTGGAAAAACCATAGCCTTGACTAGACGGACCTTTGTTGGCAAGGTAATGTCTCTGCTGTCTGTTTTAATATGCTGTCTAGGTTGTTCATAACTTCTACCAAGGAGTAAGCATCTTTTAATTTCATGGCTGCAGTTACCATCTGCAGCAATTTTGGAGCCCCCCAAAATAAAGTCTGTCACTGTTGCAACTGTTTCTCCATCTATTTGCCATGAATGATGGGACCAGATGGCATGATCTTAGTTTTCTGAATGTGAGCTTTAATTCCACTTTTTTATTCTCCTCTTTCACTTTCATCAAGAGGCTCTTTAGTTCTTCACTTTCTGCCATAAGAATGGTATCATCTGCATATCTGAGATTATTGATATTTCTCCCAGCAATCCTGATTCTAACTTGTGCTTCATCCAACCAAGTGTTTCTCATGATGTGCTCTGCATAGAAGTTAAATAGGCAGGGTGATGCTATACAGCTTTGACATATGCCTTTCTTGATTTGAAACCAGTCTGTTGTTCCATGTTGAATTCTAACTGTTACTTCCTGACCTGCATAGAGATTTCTCAAGAGAAAGGTCAGGTGATCTGATATTCCCATCACTTTCAGAATCTGGTCCTATCACTTCATTGCAAAAAGATGAGGAAGCAATAGAAACAGTGACAATGTTTATTTTGGGGGGCTCCAAAATTACTGCAGATGTTGACTGCAGCCATAAAATTAAAATATGTTTACTCCTTGGAAGAAAAGCTATGACAATCCTAGACAACATATTAAAAATCAGAAGCATTACTTTTCCAATAAATGTTTGTATAATCAAAGCTATGGTTTTCCCAGTAGTCATGAATGGATGTGAGAGTTGGACCATAAAAAACGCTGATCACTGAAGAATTTATGCCTTTGAACCCTGGTGCTGCAGAAGACTCTTGAGAGTCCTTTGGACAGCAAGTAGATCAAACCAGTCAATCCTAAAAAAAAATCAGCCCTGAATATTCATTAGAAGGTATGTTACTGAATCTGAAGCTCAACAATTTTTCCATCTGATGTGAAGAGCCAACTCATTGGAAAATACCCTGATGCTGGCAAATATTGAAGGCAGGAGGAGAAGGGGACAATATAAGATGAGGTGGTTGAATGGCATCACCATCTCCTTGGACATTAGTTTAAACAAGCTCCAGGAGTTGGTGAAGGACAGGGAAGCCTGAAGTACTGCAGTCCATGAAGTAGCATAATAGTCAGACATGACTAGTAACTGAACAACAACAACAAAGTGTAAGGAATAGTTATTTATACAGTCTTTCTCAATCTCAATTTTCTAAATCATTTATTTTAAAACATTGCAATTATGTAAGAAAAAGAGATGCAATCTAAAATCTATTATTTATTAGTGAAGAATTTAGGTGTAAAATTTCTCTAGGTAGCAATGTAAAATTCCAATAGCAGAGTGAATACCAGTGTTTTATGGCTTGTTTTGAAAGTAAACTTTATTAACGTTTACTATTCTAGGAAGTACAATAAAAAGCTATGATGATGCCAGGTTCTTAAATGAATTTTCTTTTAGATCTGAGAATTGACTTTGTTTTTTTTCAGAGAATTGAAACCTAAATCTTATTTTGTTTTACTTTATTGGCATTGTTTATCTCCAATATAATGCTTGAAAAAAATTTATGAAGAACATATAAATAGGAGAGGTTAGAAGTTCAATTGGATAAAATTGTGATTATAAAAATTTAAAAACTCATACAGTAACCTATAGATAATTAAAACCCTATGGGATCAATTACATTAAATAATTCACATCAATGTCTAGGGAAAGCTCAGTATTACTGAGATGATTGTTATAACAGGAAGCCTTATGGAAACCCAGGGTCAAGAAGAATGTAGTGCTTTTCATACCTGCAAGCACACCCAAGGAAATTATTTTCTTCCAATATAATTTGGCATCTTTGGCAGATCTGTCCCTCTTCTCATCATTCTCATTTGTCAGCAAGAAGCTGTGTAACATGGTCCTGCTGTCAGTTTCTGTTGACAGAGTTTCTTGTGTTTTTATCAATAACAGAGATAAATTGTGGAAACTCTCTCCTCTGCTTGTCTGATCCTCCTTCCGCACTAGTGAGATTTTCAATTCTTTTTTTCCCCCCATCAAACACATAAACCACTATGAAAAGACTGAAATTAGCCTCAAGTACTTTGAAATATCCAATGGCATGGGGAAAGCTCATGTGCAAATTGGACAGGAATGGACTCAGGGCTTGGCTCAAAGACAGTGTCAAACTTATTATTTTCTTTTATAGAATTCTTTATGTGAAGATGTTTCTCTTTGAGATGATCTTTGCAGCAAATGGTAGAGAAAAGGAATCCTGCCCAAGGGAACTTAGACACTGAGAACTTCCCAAGAGAGTGTATAGTCATGCGCATGGGTAATTATACAGGTTGCGCAGAATGTAGGCAGATCATTTCATAATAATATTGTCTTGTTTGTGGATTCTCCAAGCCAGGCTTCAGCAATACGTGAACCGTGAACTTCCAGATGCTCAAGCTGGCTTTAGAAAAGGCAGAGGAACGAGAGATCAAATTGCCAACATCCATGGGATCATCAAAAAAGCAAGAGAGTTTCAGAAAAAACATATATTTCTGCTTTATTGACTATGCCAAAGCCTTTGACTGTGTGGATCACAATAAACTGTGGAAAATTCTGAAAGAGATGGGAATGACAGACCACCTGACCTGCTTCTTGAGAAATCTATATGCAGGTCAGGAAGCAACAGTTAGACCTGGACATGGAACAACAGACTGGTTCCAAATAGGAAAAGGAGCATGTCAAGGCTGTATATTGTCACCCTGCTTATTTAACTTCTATGCAGAGTACATCATGAGAAACGCTGGGCTGGAGGAAGCACAAGCTGGAATCAAAATTGCCAGGAGAAATATCAATAACCTCACATATGAAGATTACACCACACTTATGGCAGAAAGTGAACTAAAGAGCCTCTTGATGAAAGTGAAAGAGGAGAGTGAAAAAGTTGGTTTAAAGCTCAACATTCAGAAAACGAAGATCATGGCATCCGGTCCCATCACTTCATGGGAAATAGATGGGGAAACAGTGGAAACAGTGGCTGACTTTATTTTGGGGGACTCCAAAATCACTTCAGATGGTGATTGCAGCCATGAAATTAAGACACTTACTCTTTGGAAGGAAAGTTATGACCAATCCAGACAGCATATTAAAAAGCAAAGACATTACTTTGGCAACAAAGGTCCATCTAGTCAAGGCTATGGTTTTTCCAGTAGCATGTATGGATGTGAAAGTTAGACTATAAAGAAAACTGAGTGCCAAAGAATTGATGCTTTTGAACTGTGGTGTTGGAGAAGACTCTTGAGAGTCCCTTGGACTGCAAGGAGGTCCAACCAGTCCATCCTAAAGGAGATCAGTCCTGGGTGTTCATTGGAAGGACTGATGTTGAAGCTGAAACTCCAATACTTTGGCCACCTCATGCAAACAGCTGACTCATTTGAAAGGACCCTGATACTGGGAAAGATTGAGGGCAAGAGAAGAAGGGGACGACAGAGGATGAGATGGTTGGATGGCATCACTGACTCAATGGACATGGGTTTGGGTAGACTCTAGGCCATTGGTGATGGATGGGAAGCCTGACATGCTGTGGTTCATGGGGTCACAAAATGTTGGACACGACTGAGTGATTGAATTGTGAGGGCAGGGATGGATGTTCACTGTGGTAATTTGACAGAAAGATAAAGTGGGAGTAAAACATGAGCTGGTTGTGGCAGCAGAGGGTATTGTTTTCTTAGCCACCCAGTGTTTTTCAAGTCCTTTGGTGGTACCCCAGAGCCACTGCTGAAGGGATAAGCCTGTGCAAACATGTTCCTATCAGATGGCCTTGCTTCAGTGGCTAACATTCACTGAATTAAAATGGACCTATGACCCAAGCTAAGCCAGTCATATTTTGGTCAAAATTGAACTAAGATATATAGAAAGTAAAAGCAATGAATATTAGATGCTCTCATGTGCTATCCAAAGTTCTGGTACCCTACCATCGCAGAACACTTTGACTAACTGTCCCAACATTTGAGGATTTTTCTGGTAAGTGAAGGCAGTTTTGTCCATGTCACAGCAGCCCAGAAAACATCAGATAATTGATGCCCTTAGGAAGTGCTCTTGCCCAGTGACTTACAGGAGTTGATGAATGCCACCTCAGCATTTTTGTCCTTTGTTCAGAACAACTCTGAGATGCATGTTTCACAGTGATTCCCAGTTTCCCAGTAAGATTAAGTTCTACTCACCTGTGGTGATACTAGATTGATACACAAGCCCCTGGTTGTCTTCTCTTTCCTGTCTCACTTTTCTACATCCTCATTAATAATTTGAGGGATAACCTCTGAAACAAAATATTGTTTTGGAGTCCACCTCTAGTGAAAATCACTCAGTCGTGTCTGATTCTTTGTGACCCCATGGACTATACAGTCCATGGAATTCTCCAGGCCAGAATACTAGAGTGGGTAGCCTTTCCCTTCTCCAGAGAATCTTCCCAACCCAGGAATCAAATTGGGTCTTCTACATTGCAGGTAGAAGCCTTCTTCAGTGATCAATGCAAAGAAACAGAGGAAAAGAACAGAATGGGAAAGACTAGAGATCTCTTCAAGAAAATTAGAGATACCAAGGGAAGATTTCATGCAAAGATGGGCACAATAAAGGACAGAAATGGTCTGGACCTAACAGAAGCAGAAGATATTAAGAGGAGGTGGCAAGAATACATGGAAGAACTGTACAAAAAAGATCTTCATGACCCAGATAATCATGATGATGTGGTGACTAAACTAGAGCCAGACATCTTGGAATGTGAAGTCAAGTGGGCCTTAGAAAGCATCACTATGAACAAAGCTAGTGGAGGTGATGGAATTCCAGTTGAGCTGTTTCAAATCCTGAAAGATGATGCTGTGAAAGTGCTGCACTCAATTTGCCAGCAAATCTGGAAAACTCAGCAGTGGCCACAGGACTGGAAAAGGTCAGTTTTCATTCCAATTCCAAAGAAAGGCAATGCCAAAGAATGCTCAAACTATCGCACAATTGCACTCATCTCACATGCTAGTAAACTAATGTTCAAAATTTTCCAAGCCAGACTTCAGCAATATGTGAACCGTGAACTCCCTGATGTTCAAGCTGGTTTTAGAAAAGGCAGAGGAACCAGAGATCAAATTACCAACATCTGCTGGATCATGGAAAAAGCAAGAGAGTTCCAGAAAAACATCTATTTCTGCTTTATTGACTATGCCAAAGCCTTTGACTGTGTGGATCACAATAAACTGTGGAAAATTCGGAAAGAGATGGGAATACCAGACCACCTGACCTGCCTCTTGAGAAATCTGTATGCAGGTCAGGAAGCAACAGTTAGAACTGGCCATGGAACAACAGACTGGTTCCAAATAGGAAAAGGAGTACATCAAGGCTGTATATTGTCACCCTGCTTATTTAACTTCTATGCAGAGTACATCATGAGAAACGCTGGACTGGAAGAAACACAAGCTGGAATCAAGATTGCTGGGAGAAATATCAATAACCTCAGATATGCAGATGACACCACCCTTATGGCAGAAAGTGAAGAGGAGCTAAAAAGCCTCTTGTTGAAAGTGAAAGAGGAGAGTGAAAAAGTTGGCTTAAAGCTCAACATTCAGAAAACGAAGATCATGGCATCTGGACATGGAACAACAGACTGGTTCCAAATAGGAAAAGGAGTACATCAAGGCTGTATATTGTCACCCTGCTTATTTAACTTATATGCAGAGCACATCATGAGAAACGCTGGATTGGAAGAAACACAAGCTGGAATCAAGATTGCCGGGAGAAATATCAATCACCTCAGATATGCAGATGACACCACCCTTATGGCAGAAAGTGAAGAGGAGCTCAAAAGCCTCTTGATGAAAGTGAAAGAGGAGAGTGAAACAGTTGGCTTAAAGCTCAACATTCAGAAAACGAAGATGATGGCATCTGGTCCCATCACCTCATGGGAAATAGATGGGGAAACAGTAGAAACAGTGTCAAACTTTATTTTTTTGGGCTCCAAAATCACTGCAGCCATGAAATTAAAAGGCGCTTACTCCTTGGAAGAAAAGTGATGACCAACCTAGATAGTATATTCAAAAGCAGAGACATTACTTTGCCGACTAAGGTCTGTCTAGTCAAGGCTATGGTTTTTCCTGTGGTCATGTATGGATGTGAGAGTTGGACTGTGAAGAAGGCTGAGCATCGAAGAACTGATGCTTTTGAAGTGTGGTGTTGGAGAAGACTCTTGAGAGTCCCTTGGACTGCAAGGAGATCCAACCAGTCCATTCTGAAGGAGATCAACCCTGGGATTTCTTTGGAAGGAATGATGCTAAAACTGAAGCTCCAGTACTTTGGCCACCTCATGTGAAGAGTTGACTCACTGGAAAAGACCCTGATGCTGGGAGGGATTGGGGGCAGGAGGAGAAGGGGATGACAGAGGATGAGATGGCTGGATGGCATACAGACTCAGTGGACGTGAGTCTGAGTGAACTCCGGGAGTTGGTGATGGACAGGGAGGCCTGGCGTGCTGCGATTCATGGGGTCGCAAAGAGTAGGACACGACTGAGCGACTGAGCGACTGAACGGAACGGAACGGAACGTCGCAGGTGGATTCCCTGTGAACTGAGCTATCAGGAAAGTCCATCCCTGAAGAAAGCTAAATTCAGACAGAAGCAATACATTCAGTTAGATTGAGGTAAAGGTTGGATTATAATAACCCCAAGTCACATATGTTCAAGATGAATTTCTGGGGGAAATAAAATTAAAAAAAAAATCTCTCAGATTACCTTGCATAGCTGGGAATGGAGAAATGAACAAAGGTAGAGATGAGAGACAATACAATAAAAAGGAGAGAACCCTCCATTCAGCCAGCCTGACAACCTCCTAATATTTGAGTTCTGTAAAGTTCTAAATGCCTCCTTGTCTTGGGAGAGCTTAGGGCATAACTATTTCTTGCTGTCTAAATATCTCTGAATCGGACAAGGGTCAACAATCAACTATGGGGAAAGAAGTTGGGTGATTAAAATGTGTTTGTGAGGAAATGCTCATATGCTGTCCATGTGCTGAATGCAAGAACACAAAACATCAGTGCAGGGAGCTTAATGTGGAAGGACCCAGGATCTGAAGAAACTGGTGCATGAGGTGAAAAAATTAGACTGGGATAGGAAAAAGGATGATTTATTATAAACTTGGAATACAGTAGTGGAGAAAAAAGATAATTGAGCTTTGAGGTTAACTTTTTTCTTTAGCGGCACCAGTCAGTATTCTTAGATCCTAAGTCAAAAGTGGACTAGAGATACAAATGAGAACCCTGGTGTCTCCTGGCATTTCATGTTGGAGGTCTTTTAATCCCTGCTTTTCAGTTTCTGCAAAAGGTGGGTTTGTGCAGGGTTCTGAGTTTTGTGGTTTTTTCTTTTAAACAGATGCTCACATTCTCAGTTTAATGAGAGGGGAACATTAAGAAGATGGAGTTAGAACAGGCTGAGAAGAGCCTTGTTCAGGCAGTGTGGGGCCAGAGCAATTCTCGTGCTAAATGGAAGTTATCAACTTAGTAATTATCAAGGATGATCGGGAAGAAATGACCGGAACCTCTGGGTGGTTAGCGATAGGAGGAAAGTTAGGAGCAAGCCTGTCCCGCAAGGGAATGCCCTTGAAGATAAATGATACTTGAATTAAATAAGTGAAAATTGAAGGACATATAGGGAAAGAAAAAGAAAAGAACAGGGCTTGAAAGTGACAGAGAGAAATCAAAGATGGAGAGCCTCCTTGATTAAGCTCTTTAACAGAACTTTCCCCAACTCAGTTGTTCATTGCAAACTTTTCTCTTCTTCAGCTCTTTCTTTGCTTTTTCCCATCCCAAGCCCCCTCCCCAACACCTCAACTTGGAATTTAAATTTTTTTCAAATATTTTTCAAAGACAGAATTTTATAGATTTTTTTTTCCTTTAGAATGCACAAATGGATTTTAAAAATCTTCAAAAGGAACTAAATTAAAGGGGTCCTGATGAATGATCCTATTGGTCTGTTACCAATAAAGGAGAGTAGAGAGAGGAAAAGAAGAGCAAAAGGATATTTTGGTATCTGATGCCAGTTAGCCCACTGCCACAGCCAACTTTACACCGTCTTAAGAAGAGAAGGAAGCACTTTCCTTTTTATTTTTAATTTCTAATTTTCATTTTGAAATAAGTATGTACTCATAGAAAGCTGTAAGGAAATGTACAGAAATCTCATGCACCCTTTACTCAGCTTCTCGCAATGTTAACATCTTATAGAACTGTAGTGAATACTATCTAAATCAGGAAATTGATATTTTACCAGTTGTACCTACTTTGTAGGGCGTGTGTGTGTGTGTGTGTGTGTGTGTGTGTGTGGTTTTATGCAGTTTTAACATATGTGTAGCTTCTTGTAACCATCACCAGAATCAAGATATTCAGGTCTTTCTTCACTGTGCTTCCCTTTTACAATCATCTCTCATACCCTCATTCCAAACCTCTGGCAATCAGTAACTGTTCTTTACTTCTATATATTTTTCATTTCAGTAATGTTATATAAATGGAATCCTACAGTAACTAACTTGTATGTGATTGGCTGTTTTCATCCAGTATAGTTTTCTGATACAGATCCAAGTTGTTGGTTGCATCAGTATTATGTATTTCTTTTTTATTCCTGAGTAGTATTCCACAATATGGGTATATCACACTTTGTGTCACTAGTCACCCATTAAAAGATGTCTAGGTTGTTAGCTCTTATAAATGAAATTTCTATAAACTTTCACATATAAAATTTTACAAGAATGTAATTTTTCATTTCTGTGGGATAAACATAAGATTGCAATTGCTACGGTTTGTGGCTGCTGCTGCTGCTGCTAAATCACTTCAGTCATGTCTGACTCTGTGTGACCCCACAGACGGCAGCCCATTGCGCTCGGCTGTCCCTGGGATTCTCCAGGCAAAAACACTGGAGTGGGTTGCCATTTCCTTCTCTAATGCATGAAAGTGAAGAGTGAAAGTGAAGTCGCTCAGTCGAGTCTGACTCTTAGCGACCCGATGGACTGCAGCCTACCAGGGTCCTCCGTCCATGGGAGTTTCCAGGCAAGAGTACTGGAGTGGGATGCCATTGCCTTCTCTGACGGTATGTGGCAGGACCATTTTTAGTTTCTAACTCTGGAGAGTCCTTTGGATTGCAAGGAGATCCAACCAGTCCATTCTGAAGGAGGTCAACCCTGGGATTTCTTTGGAAGGAATGATGCTAAAGCTGAAACTCTAGTACTTTGGCCACCTCATGCGAAGAACTGACTCATTGGAAAAGACTCTGATGCTGGGAAGGATTAGGGGCAGGAGGAGAAGGGGACGACCGAGGATGAGATGGCTGGATGGCATCACGGACTCGATGGACGTGAGTTTGAGTGAACTCTGGGAGTTGGTGATGGACAGGGAGGCCTGGCATGCTGCGATTCATGAGGTCGCAAAGAGTCGGACACGACTGAGCAACTGAACTGAATTGAACTGAACTGAACAGCTGTTTAGTTCTCCTTGAGTTCAAGTGCATTTAAGTTAGAAAATTATTGTTTTTGTTTTGGTGTATGTTTATCAATTTGCATCTTACAATCTGCTTTTTATCTAAGTTCATTTCCTTTTTTATTTCTAGATTTTCCATTTAGTGCTTCTTAAAGTATATGTTCTTTATTCATAGAATCTCTCTCTCTCTCTCTTTTTTTTTTCCCCTAATATACTTGTTTGCTACTTCTACTTCTGGCTCTTTAAACATTTTAGACATATTTAATTTTGTATATTTTATATTGTTTTATAATTTCTCATTTTTAGGGTGTTTGTTGATTCTGATGACTCTCCCAATAATGTTTAATTTTCTTTTATTACATGTAATTTTAATAGTCAGTTCATCGAAAGAGAATCTGAAAAGAGATTGTAGATGTGTCCTATGTTACCTAGGGGACCAGCAGCTTCCTAGCCTGAGCCAATACCCTGGATTGGGATTTTTTCAACTTGCCTGGAATATAAATTGAAATCCCACATTTGCACATGACCTAGATTTGTGGTTTTAGTATCACCTTAATACTTGAGGCTTGATATCCACTAAGAGCCCAAGATAGACAAAAAAACCTTTATTACCACTTTTCTAGGATAGAAGATAAAATTGATTAATATCTTGCATTTATATAACATTTATTTATTGGCTATATGCTTCTTGAGGTCAGAGACAAAAATCTTATTTTCTTTCTGTATAAATGAATATCACCAATAGAGGACCTGTTTTGCTTTACATATTATTCTGGGTACATTGAATATATTGATGTTCACTTTTCTGTCATATATTAAAGTTTTACTTCTTCCCATTTAGTAGATTAAAAAATTAAAATTCAGAAGGACATATCTTACCTATGTTCACATACTTTACTCACTTCTCATAGAGAAGGGGCTGAACAATGGAAACAACTTATCACAGCACTTTAAGGAAAAAGTTGTAATATATTATTTTACTTTGGCATTATCCAAATGAACTTCTACAGAATTGGAATTATGTAAGATGCTGATAAACAAATAATTCCCTGTTCAAAATATGTGGGAAGGCTAAAACTACCATTATTTGTTTGATTTTCTGAATTCTTATCCCTTTTTGTAGATTTCTAATCTATTCTAGACAATAAATGTAGCAACATCAAAATTCCTAATTTTAAAAAATGTAACACCTATAACATTTTTTGAATCTAGCACTTTGTGAACTGACTACGCTATGTTTCCCCCATTTTTTCTATTCTCAAAACTACCCTGTGATATTGAAAGGGCAAACTGATATTGAGTAAACAAATTATAAAATTGATGGTAAAAGATGCAAGATGAGGCACTGATACTCCCTGAATGAAAATATAAAACTCCAGACAGGTAGTTTAGTGCTACTAATGCTGGAAGACGATGCTGTGAAAGTGCTACACTCAATATGCCAGCAAATGTGGAAAACTCAGCAGTGGCCACAGGACTGGAAAAGGTCAGTTTTCATTCCAATTCCAAAGAAAGGCAATGCCAAAGAATGCTCAAACTACCGCACAGTTGCATTCATCTCACATGCTAGTAAAGTAATGCTCAAAATTCTCCAAGCCAGACTTCAGCAATACGTGAACCGTGAACTTCCAGATGTTCAAACTGGTTTTAGAAAAGGTGAAGGAACCAGAGATCAAATTGCCAACATCTACTGGATCATCGAAAAAGCAAGAGAGTTCCAGAAAAACATCTATTTCTGCTTTATTGACTATGCCAAAGCCTTTGACTGTGTGGATCACAATAAATTATGGAAAATTTTGAAGGAGATGGGAATACCAGACCACCTTACCTGCCTCTTGAGAAACCTATATACAGATCAGGAAGCAACAGTTAGAAATGGACTCAGAACAACAGACTGATTCCAGATAGGAAAAGGAGTACATCAAGGCTGTATACTGTTATCCTGCTTATTTAACTTATATGCAGAGATCATATGAGAAACATCATGAGAAATGCTGGGCTGGAAGAAGCACAAGCTGGAATCAAAATAGCCAGAAGAAATATCAATAACCTCACTATACAGATGACACCACACTTATGTCAGAAAGTGAAGAGGAACTAAAAAACCTCTTGATGAAAGTGAAAGAGGAGACTGAAAAAGTTGGCTTAAAGCTCAACATTCAGAAAACTAAGATCATGGCATCTGGTCCCATCACTTCATGGGAAATAGATGGGGAAACTGTGGAAACAGTGGCTGACTTTATTTTGGGGGGCTCCAAAATCACTGCAGATGGCGACTGCAGCCATGAAATTAAAAGACGCTTACTCCTGGGAAGGAAAGTTATGACCAACCTAGATAGCATGTTCAAAAGCAGAGTATTACTTTGCCAACAACTGCTACTACTATTGCTAAGTCACTTCAGTCATGTCCAACTCTGTGTGACCCCATAGACGGCAGCCCACCAGGCTCCCCAGGCCCTGGGATTCTCCAGGCAAGAACACTGGAGTGGGTTGCCATTTCCTTCTCCAATGCATGAAAGTGAAAGTGAAGTCACTCAGTCATGTCCAACTCTTAGCGACCCCATGGACTGCAGCCTACTAGGGTCCTCCATCCATGGGAGTTTCCAAGCAAGAGTACTGGAGTGGGGTGCCATTGCCTTAGGTCTGTCTAATTAAGACTATGGTTTTTCCACTGGTCATGTAGGGATGTGAGAATTGGACTGTGAAGAAAGCTGAACGCTGAAGAACTGATGCTTTTGAACTGTGGTGAAGACTCTTGAGAGTCCCTTGGACTGCAAGGAGATCCAACCAGTCCATTCTAAAGCAGATCAGTCCTAAGTGTTCTTTGGAAGGAGTGATGCTAAATCTGAAACTCCAATACTTTGGCCACCTCATGCAAAGAGTTGACTCGTTGGAAAAGACTTTGATGCTGGGAGGGATTGGGGGCAGGAGGAGAAGGGGATGACAGAGGATGAGATGGCTGGACGGCATCACCGACTCGATGGACATGAGTTTGAGTGAACTCCAGGTGTTGGTGATGGAGAGGGATGCCTGGCATGCTGTGATTCATGGGGTCACAAAGAGTTGGACACGACTGATGACTGAACTGAACTGAAATGAATGCTGTCTCATGCATAAAAACAATATCTATGAATATATGACACAAAATAAGCTCATCTAAAATAGTCTACTATGTTTTCTTTTAATATGACAATTTAGGATAGTTGTGGGAATTACCCATTGAAGTTTGACGAGATTGTGATTGACTAGATTTCCAAATATGGCCACTATATTATGCTATCTTTTTAACATGACTTTGAACAGTGGATTATAGATTATAGAATGGATAATAGATTATAGAATTTAAAAAGATACTTTGAAACTTTTCCGCCTTGATTCTAAAAATGGTACATGTTTAGAAGACATGGAAAATTCTGGAATTTACATGAAGAAATTTTTTTTAAGAAATCTTTTTAAATTTAAATTTGGACAATACTATAGATAGTTGTTTGTACTGTGATTTCCTCATTTACTATTCCTCTGATTTTCAGTATGTCCTACAATATTATGTGTAGTGGCTATTCAAGTTTATGGAGGTCCTGAAATGACAGTATCATGTTTAGTACTCTTGCAGATTTCTTCTTTCCAGAAATATTTTTGGACTCTTTCTATGGGGCAGGTGATCATATGTATACAAGGTACATATTAGTAGATACAGTCCTGGCCATCATGTTGGAATTATGTAATAAGCACTCAAACAAAAACATAAATATGCAATTGCAATGGGCAAAATTATTATGAAGTGAATGCACTGAATACTGGGTTGTATATTTAATAGCAGTGACATAAATCTGAGTTTGATGGATGAGAAGGAATAGCTATTTGAAGTTAATAGGGGCAGAGAATTTGAGGAAGATGTACTTGAAATTGTGTGGATTCTAAAGTGGCCTGTGAAGTGGATGAAGTTTGTGGGCAGGATGGCTAGGATGAGGGAGGAAGAGTCAGCTGTGGTTACAGCATAGTTCAGTTACACTGGACATCCAACTATCAGTTCAGTTCAGTCGCGCAGTCGTGTCCGACTCTTTGCGACCCCATGAATCACAGTACGCCAGGCCTCCCTAGATGCTGTAAAGAGCAATATTGCATAGGAACATCCAACTATAGCCACTATTTTAACATTGCTGCAGGAAACATTATTATACGTAAACTACATATCTGTTTTCTGCATATTCCTGTCTATAGCATAAGTTACTGGAAGTGAAACTAATGCTTCTTTTTATGGCTTTGATGGATAGGGTCCTCCAGAACTTTTATCCAAATTTAGCTTCTTTCCCTCTCTTTCCCTTTTCTTCATTCTTTCCTGTCTATCTCATTCTTCCTCTCCTTCCTCCTCCTCTTCTTTCTCTTCATCATATTTATCTTTTTATTTTCATTAGAAGAAATATTAATAAGATTAAATTTACAGATACATTTGGTAAGAATAAATGAGCTTTGATTTGTCTGTCATGGCAATACTGACATCTTTTAACTTTCCTTCAGTTGACATGTACACTGCTATATTTATAAAATGAATAACCAACAAGGACCTGGTTTGTAGCACAGGGAATTCTGCTTAATATTTTGTAATAACTTTATTGGGAAAAGAATTTGAAAAAGATTACACACACACACACACATACACACACACACACACACACACACACACATATATATATATGCATCACTTTATTTTACATCTAAAATTAACACATTGTTAATCAGCTATATTTCAATATATATTAAAAAGTTAAAATGCCAGCTGTGTATTTAACATGTATGAAACTTATCTACTGATGCCTTTAGACCTTTCGCCTGCCATTTTTAGTCCTTGTCTTCATTTTTGTTTCTCCTGATTTATTTCCTATTGACAATGAAGTGTGGGTGCATTGAATAGAAATGACTTGGGGACCTTGGAAACTGTGGTTTCTGAATACCACATTCATGGACTGGGGTTGTGCTTTTTAAATTGATCCTTAGATATTACAGTTTTGTAGACCACCCACTTATTTTTGGAGAAGCCCTGGACAATCCTAAGTGTTTAAAAGATATATAAATGCATCTTAGAGACCCTATAAGAATACGTGCTAAAACTCTGAGGATGGTCTCAGAGAGATCGGCAAGAAGGACAGGAGGCTTTTGAGTCACAGTTGATCTGTCAGCATGTTTGCGAAATTGTCTGCTATCAGCTAAGCTTCCTCTCAAACAAATTATTCCATCTCCACAATGAATGGGATAAACATTTCACTTTGGAAATATTTGCTGATGAAGCAAACAATCCATGGAAGGGAGTAGACAACCTTAGGGATTATTTGCTGAAATGTTTGGGAAGCATTTGCCATTGTAGGCAAATTCAGTATCTGACCTGTATTGTAGATTCTTGTGAGCAGATAGGGGAGGAGGTGAAGTTTCTAAATGGGAAGTCAAAGAAACAAAAAAGTTGTGGGGGGGGGGTCTTAGTCTGTTGAGCATAATGCACAGGTAATGGATTCCTTCAAAATTGTTTAATTTTGAGGTGAAGATTTTATTTTGCTTTTTAAATAAATGTAGGAGTTACATGTCCATATGAAATCCTTGATGTTTCCTATGATTATATAGTGGCATTTATTAATACATAGTGTTTTCATTTGACAAGAAATAGACAATTCTTAAGAGTAAAAAAAATCTTAAAGTATATTATGTTTTGTTCTATGCTTAAAATTCAAGCCAGTGAGAAATTAATTTGTCAGCATGGACCTAGGCCAAATGCATGAGTTAAATCGGGGCCCTTTCCTCAAGACACTTTACTGCCCTCTTCCCTGGTGGTTCAGACAATACAGAATTCGCTTGCAATGCAGGAGACCTGGGTTCAATTACTGGGTCAGGAAGGGGCATGGCAACCCAGTCTAGTATTCTTGCCTGGAGAATCCATTCTCCAGGAGAAGAGCCTGGTGGGCTACAGTTCACGGGATCGCAAAGAGTCGGACATGACTTAGTGACTAACACACACACAAGCTGGAAAATCAACAAAATAAAAATACAAACCAATGATGACTCTGATATGGATGGCGCCCTCTATGGTTGTGCAAAGCATAACTTGCACAGGTCATATACAGGAGCCCTGCAGGGGATATTCCAGGCTTAATGAAATCATCTGGTAGAAGTTACCATTCAAGAAGTCGTGACAGTAACAATCTATTCATGAATTTTGAGTTGAGAGGGTTGGATTTCCTCATGATTTCAGCCTGTATGTAACATCATTCCACTCATTCTGTGGCGTGCTAATGATTTGAAATGAATTGCTCATAATTTTTCCATATTCAACCATTGACTTCTATGAAAATCACTGCAGGGAAATAGTAAAGGATTATTGGGGGTCGGGGAGGGGTCGTCTTTGTCAACACCCGTGCAGAAGCCTTGGGTTGTGCTGGCCAACATCTGTACTAAGAATATATAAACTGCAGCGCTGGCAGCAAGATGGAAATCTCCAGGAAGACAGCCTCTGCAAACCATTTTTTTTTTTTCCTTTACCAAATGCTGGACTCCAGGTAAAACTGAAAATGGAGCCTGATTTAGTTAGGCAGAACTTTCAGGAAGCCAAGTAACAAATGACAACTTAATTAAGTATAATTAAAACATTTTAGACCTTTGTGAGGCCTCTTTCAGTAGGATGATGATTATAGCATGGGGTAGGTCACAAGGAAAAGAGTAGTAAGATGCTTTCATTTTCCTTTTTCTTACTTTTTGGTCTCAGCTCTTTTTTTTCTCTTCGCTATTAGAAATGCAGCTGGATCCTATTTATAATCCATTTTCACATTTGTTTGAATTAAAATCCCAGATTGTTGTGCTTTCAAGGCCGAATGTGCATGGCAGCCAATGTTTCTGCAGCCGTCTCAGGAGTTACTGGGTAACTGGGCTCCAAGAAGGGAAACTACGCCACGCGTTTGAGCCAAGGGAGGAGAGAGAGAAAACAGACCCAAACCAAAACCCTCTGACATCACTGTTGTTTGGGAGAGATTGTTCTCCTCAGAACATGTGCTGCCTACTTAAGACTCTAATTATTCTAAATTACTTAAATTGGCTCTAATACCTGTGCTTTATTATTTGGTACTAAAGAGTAAGCCATTTTAAAAAAAGAAATTCATAATGGAATCAAAATATTGGCAACAAGCTCTCTCTGTAGAAAGGTTGGGCTTGGAAATACCTATGCTTTCTACTCTTCCACCTGAATTCTAATCTGAGTGCTGCTGTGTGTGCCCCCCAAGTCTTTTCCAGTATCCTGTTTATGTCTAAATCCAATAGTCCAGGCATGCCAGCTTGTTAGCACATGGAAAACTCCATTGCTTAGAGAAAGTTATGAATCCCTATATTCTTTATGCTTTAAGATCCACCATGACATCTCAGAATAATTGCCAGGTAAAGCCACCAGATGGTTTTGGGGGAACAAGGAGTAGACTAATAATTTCTATTAGCATAATATTGTTATTATAATGATTTAATGACCTCACCAGTGTGGTGTCCTGTCCTGGTGGAAAGTTTATGAGCCAGAAATAAAATAATACTTATGGGGACCCATTAAGCCATTTGAGAGAAGTACTAGTGAGGTTAATGAGATCTCAGGTCTCTTCAGGTCCTAGCAGAAATGTTCTTATTTGAGCTGAGCTCTGTGATGGTACATGGTAGATCCAAGGCAGACTGTACAGGGAGGAAGAGAAGTTCATTTCCACTCCCAGCTCTGCCACTACACTTCAAATTAGAATTGAGACTCTGATCTGGTTTCAGATTGTCTGAGTTTTGGTTCTGGCTCCCATCTTCACTGGCTGGAGGACCTTGGGCATATTACTTAAGCTCTCTGTGCTCCAATTTTTTCATCTGAAGAATGGATTTAATAACATACCTCAGTCTGTGGTTGTCATGAGGTATGAGATAACTCTCACAAAAGGGCTTAGAATAGTGCCAGACATAGTAAACAGAAGTGAATATTAACAATTATTTCTTTTATTAGTTTCTAGGACTTTAAGCAAGTCATCGGACTGTACTGGACCTCAGTCTCCTTAACAATCAAACGAAAGAAGTTGGCTTCTCTTTTATCCTGATAAAATTAAAAAAAAAAAAAAAACCCTATTTTGAAATTTGAATATGACTTTTGTCTTTGGAGACTTATCATCAGACTGGAAACTGGATGAATTGTACAATGGGTATTAACTGAATGAGATTTCAAAGGAAAGGATATTGAGAAGAAGAGAGCCTCTATGTAGGGAGCAGAAGAGGTGGTGGGTCTGTTTAGTTTATATTAACCTGCTTGGAAGTTAGGTCTCTCTTGTCTGGGGGTCAAGGAAAGGAGAAGAGGTGATTAGTTTTCATAGGGGATTAAAAGGAAATTGTTCAAATTGGATATCTTTAGTCACTGGAGGAAAGTACATATCATTCTTCTCTGATATGGAGGTAGCATCTTTCATTTTGTTCTTTTGTCTGCAGAAAAGGAGGGGACATATTGAAAATACAGGAAAATAAATCAGGTGGTTTCTACTCCTGAATTTGATAACTCTGTTGAGCCCTGTCAGTTGCCTGTGTCTTGCAGTGCAAATAGCATACGCCCCTTGTTTTCACAAGGATTATTTTGGTTTCTAGTTGTCAGACCATAATCAATCAATATAGTTGATTATGCTCTGAGGATAAATTGAACAATTCATTAGGCTATTGAATCCTCTGTCTTCTACCCACAGAGCAATTCTTCTTTTCTTCCTCAAGGGAGAGAAAACGCCCTTTGCATCCTATGTTGCTTTGATATGCGAGTACTCTGTCCTGTTATCTGTAGTTACACAAACAACTGTCTTGCCCTTTGCATTAGGACAGCCATTTTGAGGAAGATTCGAGCTTTAAATTTACACTGTTGGCATGGATAGAGCCAAATTCCCCTTACAAAAACGTATGTTATTATGGGATAAAAACACAATTGATATTCCCTTCTGTGTCAAAACTGCCTTCTCCTTCCAAAAAAAAAAAAAAAGCCTTCTCTTCCTGCCCAGTAGCATGACTCTCCAAGGACATGCGACGCCACAGTCAACACAGAAAGAACTTCTCTTCAAAATCCCAATTCCCAGGAATGAAAGGCAATTATAAATGAAAGAAAGGTCATTAAAATTTCTTCTAAGCACAAAGCCTGATTTCCTTAAGGGGCAATATTGATTACTTCTTATTTTATTTATTGCTGCTGTTGTTCAGTCTCCAAGTCATGCCTGACTTGTTGAGACCCCATGAACTGTAGCATGCCAGGCCTCCCTGTCCCTCACCATCTCCAGGAGTTTGCCCAAGTTCATGTCCATTGAATCGATGATGCCATCCAATCCAATCATCTAACCTTCTGTTCCCCCTTTCTCCTCCTGCCCTCAATCTCTCCCAGCATCAGGGTCTTTTCCATGAGTTGGCTGTTTGCTTCAGGTGTTCAAAGTATTAGAGCTTCAGCTTCATAGCCCTTCCAATGAGTATTCAGGGTTGATTTCTTTTATAGGCCATGTGCAATTCATGTAGATAACTTACACATCTTTAAGCTAGCTGTTTTGGTAAAAATCATATTTCTGTCTTTTGCTACAAGTATAGGACTCAAGAATCTCCTATTTTGAGTCACTGTCAGCTTTTCAGGATTTGCAGTATTTGCAGTTAGTCCATGTGGTTCCATTCAGGTTAAACACTCAGCTCCATGAAATCCAAGAAGTTCATTTCCTATTCAAACAAGCTAAGTACAAGAGGCAAAACAAAGATAAATTCCTCAATGGACCAAGATAAGCTAGGTAAGGGGAAAGATAATTAGTCAGTCTTAAGCCAGTACTGTTTCTTCTAGGTTTTCTTTGCAGCTTTTGCTGATAGACTCTCTGCCTCTAAAGTTGAGTGAATTCTTTCTCTCGTATCTGGGGAATTTCAGTAACAAGGTTCATGGTGTCTGTAAATGCCCACCTAGTATTCTTTTCATTGTGTGTACATCCCTGGGTATATTGGAAAGCAAGACAAAAAGTATGGAGGGATGGCCTCAAGAAAAAGCAGGTTCTTTTTGTGAGAAAACACTAACACCATGAAGGTTTTTAACTGAAATGCTTAGTGGGATGCAGACTTAAAACCAATGCCATCCAACATGTTTCAAGTAAAGGTATTTTTACATAGGCTTTGGAGGATGATAACAAATCAATTCTTCTTGTCAAATGTACAAAATATAAATCCAAAACCAGTGTGGAGCTTTTATAGTCACTTCTGTTCTCTCCCAGTACCCTTCCCTATTTATCTTCCAGATTTTTTATTCCATTATTTTTCACTCCCTGTACTGTTCTCATCCTGTCTGATAATGACCAGAAGCACACTATTCTTTGGTCTAACCACATCCTGAAAGGTCACTGGACTCCTTGATGATCAAACTGTGTTTGCTAACCAGCAGCATGGACATCACCTCCTGGGAGCATGTTAGAAGTGCAAAATTAGGAGTTTGGGATTAATGTATATATATATATACTGCGGCAGCAGCTGCTGCTGCTGCTGCTAAGTCGTTTCAGTCATGTCCAACTCTGTGCAACTCCATAGACGGCAGCACACCAGGCTCCTCCATCCCTGGGATTCTCCAGGCAAGAATACTGGAGTGGGTTGCCATTTCCTTCTCCAAATATATATATATATATGTGTGTGTGTGTGTGTGTATACACTACTATACATAAAAGAGATAATCTACAAGGACCTACTGTCCAGCACAGGGAACTCTAGTTAATATTCTGTAATAACCTATATGGGAAAAGAATATGGAAAAGAATGGGTATATGTATAACTGAATCACTTTACTATATGTCTGAAACTAATAGAGCATTGTAAATTAACCATGAAAAGTGATGTCACTCAGTCATGTCTGACTCTTTGTGACCCCATGGACGGTAGCCTGCCAGACTCGTTCATCCATAGGATTTTCCAGGCAAGAATACTGGAGTGGGTTACCATCTCCTCCTCCAGGGGATCTTTCTGACCCAAGGATCGAACCTGGGTCTCCCACATTGCAGGCAGACTTTTACCGTTTGAGCCACCAGGGAATCCCTAAAAATATATAAAGCAACTATACTCCAATATTAAATTTAAATTTAAAAATAAATGCAAAGCATCAGGCCCCACCCCAGACATCCTGAATCGGAATCTGAATTTTACAAAAGCACCGTGTGATCTGTATGCACATTGATGTGGATGATGATAGCAGTATTTGACATGTGATAGTCCTCAGACCCCAGGCATCAACTTCTGACATTAGAAGAAACAGTAATCTATCACTAGCTGAGTAAAACAAAAATATACTGAGTGTAGGTATGTGAAGGATGCTTTCTATTTTCTTCCCTGTCTCAAATCAGTTAGGTCAATTTGGGGAAGTAACTCATCTCTATAAATCTCAGGTTATTAGTATTGATGAGGTCTAATGATTCTGACCATACATTTGGTACTTGTGTTAATATAGGTCTCGGGATGAATGAAGCAAGAAAGGTTTATTAAGAATTTGTTATGCATCATACACTTAGATCAGTAATAAACCTATAGGATGAGGACTCTTTCTATAACTTTCAGTTCCATGGTTTCTTGTTTTTTTCATGTTGACCACCAAATCCCCAAGTGAAAGAAGCCTCTTGATTGGCTTGCAATAGTCCTGCAAATGATTGCAAAAACAGAAACTGCAGCCAGATAGTGCAGTCACCACAAAGAATGACTCAAGACCAGGAGATTTAAAATGCTTTTTGTTTCCCAAAAGACTGTTGACATATGCAGGTGGGCATGGTCAAAACATGACTGAAATTTGAAATACTTAAGGATGGATAATTGAGTATGTTCCAGAACCCAATACCTAAAGTATCCTGCTGCATCTTCACATATTTTGTAAAATATATTGTGATAAAGCTCAACATTATATAAAATTATAAAACTTGAAATGATGTAAATCATGACTATTATACCAAATGACGAAAGAAAATTGCAGACAATGGTTAGCTTATACAAGAAGAAAGTGAAATTATGAAAATAGGTCTATTATTACTTTATAATAATCAAAGACTTAAAATAAGTTAGCTATAGCATAGCATCTGAAAACTATTTTATGGTGTGGAAAAAAGAAAAATAATACTGAGATTTTTAAAAGCATTTTGCAACATAAAAGCCATTTATGTAAAAATTGAAACATAGAATAATACAATATATGGTTTTGAATTTATATACATAAGATAAAAATAGTAAAAGAAACATTGCTGCTAAGTCACTTCAGTCGTGTCTGACTCTGTGCGACCCCATAGATGGCAGCCCACCAAGCTCCGCCAACCCTGGGATTCTCCAGGCAAGAACACTGGAGTAGTTTGCCATTTTCTTCTCTAATGCATGAAAGTGAAAAGTGAAAGTGAAGTCGCTCAGTCATATCCAACTCTTTGTGACCCAGTGGACTGCAGCCTACCAGGGTCCTCTGTCCATGGGATTTTCCAGCCAAGAGTACTGGAGTGGGTGGCCATTGCCTTCTCCAAAACAAACATTAAATGATTACAAAATTTTTAACAAATTTTATTTATCTGTTATTACAAACTGAACATAATTGGGTCATATGTGCTTTAGATATTTAAAAAATAAAACCGTACAGTCAAAAGTGTAAAAAATACAACCTTACAAAAAATAAAACCTTAGAAAAAACAAAACCTTACAGTCTTTAACTCCCCTCATCAAACTGCTCCTCCTCTTCTGCCTTTCCAGGTGCAAGCATTATTATAAATTAGTATGGAAATCCACACTTTGCGAGAGTCTACTATGGCAGAGGAAATATCAAAGGTCTCAATTCCCATGACTTTAGGCCTTTGTCCTAAGAAAATAATAAATACTTAGAGAAACAAAATTTTTCATTGTATTTAATTAATACTTCTTTTGCCCATAGAGCAAATATTTATGGAGAACCTAAATACTATGTTCATGGAACTGTCTCAACATGCAAGGTCAGCACCAGTTCTCAGAAATTTACATCATGTTTATAAAAAGAAAAAGTTGAATTAGAAACCAAGAAAATATTGAACAATAATTGGTTGTTTAATATCACATTGCTGATTCATGTCGATGTGTAGCAAAACAAATACAGTATTGTAAAGCAAAACAAACTAAAAAAAATAAAAATTAATTAAAAAATATCACATTGTGATTCTACATATTAAAATTAACTTTGTCATTTAAAATAAATTTATTAATGACTTTTCTAGTGAATTCTACAAAGTTAGTTTATATATTGTGACTATTCTGGTCAATTTAGCATGTCTATTAGTACATTTACTTGTATGTATACTAAGTATGTGTAGAAAAGAACTAAACAATAATTGGTTGTTTAATATCACATTGCTGATTCATGTCGATGTGTAGCAAAACAAATACAGTATGTAAAGCAAAACAAACTAAAAAAAATAAAAATTAATTAAAAAATATCACATTGTGATTCTACATATTAAAATTAACTTTGTCATTTAAAATAAATTTATTAATGACTTTTCTAGTGAATTCTACAAAGTTAGTTTATATATTGTGACTATTCTGGTCAATTTAGCATGTCTATTAGTACATTTACTTGTATGTATACTAAGTATGTGTAGAAAAGAACTTACTGGTGGTTGATAGGATGGTATTAAATTTCTGTTTTTTTTATGCATGTTTTCTAATTTCTTCAATAATAAGTATAAATATCTTCATAAGAAATACCTTCTCAAAAATAAATGCACAATTATTGCAATACTTGATTTTTAAATAGGAAAATAATCTAATTAAAATAGCCACTGTTGTTGTTATTGTTCAGTCACTCAGTTGTGTCCGACTTTTGTGATCCCCATGGACTGCACCACTTCAGGCTTACCTGTCCTTCACTATCTCCCAGAGTTTGCTCAAACTCATGTCCATTGAGTTGATGATGCCATCCAATCATCCCATCCTCTGTCACTCCCTTTTCTTTATGCCCTCAATCTTTCCCAGCATGGGGGTCTTTTCCAATGAGTCAGCTGTTCACATTAGGTGACCAAACTCTTGGAGCTTCAGCTTCAGTATCAGTCCTTCCAATGAATATTCAGGGTTAATTTCCTTTAGGATTGACTAGTTTGATCTCCTTTCTGTCCAAGGAACGCTCAAGTCTTCTCGCATCACAGTTGTAAAGCATTAATTCTTTGGTGCTCAACTTTCTTTATGATCCAACTCTCACATCCATACCTGACTACTGGAAAAACCATAGCTTAGACTATATGGACCTTTGTTGCCAAAAGTGATGTCTCTGCTTTTTCATACATTGTGTAGATTTGTCATAGCTTTTCTTCCAATAAGCAAATATCTTTTAATTTCATGGCTGCTGTCACTGTCTGCAGTGATTTTGGAGCCCAAGAAAATAAAGTCTGTCACTTTATCCATTTTTTCCCTCATTATTTGCCATGATATAGCCATATTTCATATTTAAATAATAAACTTTAACCCATGGAAGCAATTTTCAGAAAAATGCTCACTTTAATATTTGCCACACAAATTGTATTTCTAAATCAGTTTATTTTATTTGAGGGCAATAGGTATAAAAATTTTGAATCATATACACATCCTTTGACTTAGCAATTACATCTCCAAGTATTTACCCAACAGATATACTTGCATGTGCATACAAATAATCTTCATTTCAGTATTGTTTCTTATGGAGTTAAACATTGTTTAATTGATATAAATTATATCCAATTAAATAGGAGTAATCTATTTCTCTTTTTACTGCAAATGATGTAACAATTACAATGTAACATTCTTTTATAAAATGCTTTACATTTAAATTTACACTTAAAGCATTTTATAGTCTCTCTCTACATATATATATGTGAAATAATTCCTACAGTCAAGTTATTTAACATATCATCCCCCTACATAGTTACATACACACATGCGTGTGTGTGTGTGTGTGTGTGTGTGTGTGTGTGTGAGTAATGAGAGCACCTGAAATTACTCTCATAGCAAAACTCCAGGACTCAGTCCAGTATTATTAACTAGAGTCATCATCCTGTATATGTGATCTATAGGCTATTCATCCTACATAACTACAACTTTGTACCATTTGACCAACATCTCCCCATTTCCTTTAACTTCCCACCACCCATGCTTAGCACTATTCTATTCTCTATTTCTTGTATTAGACTTTTTTAGATTCCATATATAAGTTTGATCATGCAGTTTTTTTTCTGTCTGGCCTGTTTCACCAAGTATAGATGTCTTCTAGATTCATCCACATTGTGAATAGAAAGATATTCTTTTTTAAGGCTAAAAAATATTTCATTAGATATACATATATGCACACATATACATCTCATTTACATACATGTATACTCTTTATACATTCATCTGTCAATGGACTCTTAGATTGTTTCTGTAAAATTTTGACTATTATGATTAACATTTCAGCATTGTTTGAATAACAAAAATTAAAAACAATATAAATATCCATTGATTAGGAGATTAATTAAGTACAATTCAGTAACAGAATTTTTTGGAGCAATGGAGTGAATGAGGCTATTCCATATAAACTGATATGGAAGTGAAAAAGGCAAGATACAAAACAATATATTCATGATGATATTGTATTAATTTGTTTGTCCTATGTGTGTTCATGGAAGGATTCACAAGAATCTGTTTTTGATGAGAATGAGGTAAAGAGATTTTATACTTTTATTTTATGTCATATAATATTGCTATATTTAGTTTTTACTTTCATGGTTTATAATGAAAAACTTTTCAAATATATCTGAAAAATAATCTGAAATAAAAAGTCTTTCTTTTCATATGTATTGGTGATTTAAGACACATATACATTTCATTTTAGATTATAAATAGTTTTAAAACTGCTTTCAAAGCTATTTTGCAATTAACTACTTTCACTTTGCTTAATAAACATGTTGAGACAGCAATCAAACAACATTTGTAAGGATAATTGCTAATTTTTCCTTCTAGAAATTTGAGAATAGGAACTACTTACACATTTGAATTCTAATCTATGGACATTTTTGTTCCCTCCCCTCATCTTTGAGATGAGTGTATGAACCTTTCGAAAAACTGATTTCTTCAACAGTTAGGGTGAAATTCATCAGAAAATTCTATTTATATCACTCCTCAACACAGCTTCTTGTGCACAGTTGAGTGTGCAAACTAGAAATCTTTGAGCCATATGTAGCTTACATATGGCTCTACTTTTTGGCACAACACAGTGCTTAACATAAAACTGAAAGAAATTGCAATTCATTGCCAATAAGCTAACATTTTAAAATTGGGAGTTTTCTCATAAAAATCTGTTGTTTTCTCTCATCTTGCAAAATTAAATCTTATAGTACCGGACCTATATTCCCACTGGGAAACAATTGGCTGGAAGTGAAGAGCAGCTGCTCCCTTTAGTTTGAATATGCAGAAAACTCTCCCATTTTCCATAGTCTCCAAGATTCCCATTACTTAAAGTCTGTCAGTATCATTCATTTGTCTTTTTCTCTTGACTCTTCACATGCCCCAAGTTTACAGTCCATGGATAAAAAGAATCTGGATACAAGTGGAAAGTAGCCTTGAAAAGAGTTAAAAACATACCATAAAACTTACAAAATTAAAATAGTGTGGTATCAAAGCATGAACAGACAAATAATCAAATGGAAAAGAATATTAAGCACATTAGGGCTTCCCTCATAGTTCATTTAGTAAAGAATCCACCTACAGTGCATGAGACTCCGGTTGGATTTCTGGGTTGAAAAGATCTGCTGGAGAGGGTATAGGCTAACCACTTCTGTATTCTTGGGCTTTCCTTGTGGCTCAGCTGGTAGAGAATCTGCTGGCAATGTGGGAAACCTGGGTTGGAAAAATCCCATGGAGAAGAGAAAGGCTACCCACTCCAGTATTCTGGCCTGGAGAATTTCATGGCCTGTATAGTCCAGGAGGTTGCAAAGAGTCCGACACGACTGAGCAACTTTCACTTTCACTTTCAGACCCAAGTACATATGGACATTCAATGCCTGATAAAGTGGTATCTCAAACCACTGAGGCCAAAATTAACTTACTAATACATGGTACGAGGGCTTCTGGTCAGCTATTTCAAAAAAGAAAAGTTATACTCAAATCGCACACCTTACACCAAGTGGGTAGATATCTAAACATAAAATTAGTAAACCACAAACGTTCTCTAAGAAAACATGGATGGATTTCCTTTTAACCTAAGTTAAGTGAAAGATTTTCTATCTGTGACTCAAAATCCAGAGGCAATATAAGAAAATATTTATCGATTTGGCTACATAAGAGGTACATAAAAATTGTAAACTAATCAAAAGTTAGGTGAAAAACTGGAAGAAAATACTTGCAGTATAGACCACAAGTAGTATCACTAGTATACAAAGAACTCAAACATTAAAGGACATAGTGTAAAAATCCAGCAGAAAAGCAGGAATAAACAGACAATTTACCAAAAAAAAAAAAAAAAGGAAACAAAATGACAAGCAAGTGAAAACATGTTCACAATCACTCGTAACTATAAAGGAAAAATGCAAATGAAAACAATATTTCTCACCTATAGGACTGATGAAAAAGTAAATTGGGACAACACATTCTGTTGGCATGGCTATGAGGGAATAGACATTCTTGTACATTGAAGGTAGGAATGCAAACTGGAAGAAACTTCTGGAGGGAATCCTGGCAACATTGAACAAAACCTTAGGTGTCCTCATCTCTTGACCCAGCAATCTTTGAACAAGAAACCTGCACTGCAGATACACCTTCCAAAAATTTTAAAAAAATGCAAATAAGATTATTCATTTCTGCATTGTTTATAATTTTAAAATATTAGAAACCACTTAAAGTCTTATTTATTGTACTTGAATAAGCTATGGTACAGCCACAGAATGAAGTCCTATGCAGCTGTAAAGAGAAATGAGAAAGATCTCTAAAAAATTATGGAGTACTTGTAGGACATACTGTTTAAGTGCAAAAAGCAATGCACAAGAGATACTTAAAGTATAATATACTTTATGTAAGGAAAAAAATGGGATGTTAGGAAATATGCCATTATCTGCTCCTTTGTGCCAAACATATAGAAAGGATAAACCAGAAAATAAAAAGCCTGGTTACCTACAGTGTGTGTGTGTGTGTGTGTGTGTGTGTGTGTGTAAGGAGTGGAGAAGATGGGATGGGAAGGAAGGCTATGAGAAACCTAGACTGCATATTAAAAAGCAGAGACATCACTTTGCTGACAAAGCTATAGCTTTCCCAGTAGTCATGTACAGATGAGAGAGTTGGACCATGAATTCTTCAGTGGTCCAACTAAAGAACTGATACTTTTGAATTATGGTGCTGGAGAAGACTTTTAAGAGTTCCTTGGAGAGCAAGGAGATCAAACCAGTTAATCCTAAAAGAAATCAACCCTGGCTATTCATTGGAAAAACTGAAACTAAAGTTGAAGCTCCATTACTTTGGCCACATGATGCAATGAGTCAACTCATTGGAAAATACCCTGAGCTGGGAAAGATTAAAGACAAAAGGAAGAGAGGGCAGCAAAGGATAAGATAGTTAGATAGCATTACTGACTCCATGGACATGAGTTTGAGTAAACTCTGGAAGATAGTAAAGGACAGGAAAGCCTGGTGTGGGGGAGTACATGGGGTCGCAAAAAGTCGGACATGACTTAGTGACTGAACAACGACAATGGGTATTGAGTGACCCTTCTCTGAGTATCACTTAATTTTGTTGCATAGCTCTGACTCTTTGAATCATGATAATGTTTGCATGACCAAAAAATAAACGAATAATTAAAACCAAAATGTGTGTGTGTACTAGAATAAAAAAAAAGGTAACAGATGAACCTAGCTGCACTGCAAATGAATAACACAATCAAACAGAAGGGGTAGAAAGGAAAAGAGTCAAAGGACTTTAAAAAGACAGCATTTTGTCATCATATTTAAGGTAAAAGACAAAAAGAACTACTCACAAATATTGTGCTCTATGAGTAAATTTCTTTCTAACATATGTATAGGCTATTACAGAGCAGCTCTGTAATTACTTCATGTGCGTACTGAGACTGAACAAATAATTAAATCAATTTTGTATATCAAGAGCCAAGTTTCCCACCAGCAGAGTAAGAACTCTAAATAGGAGAAAATGGAGGCCAGAATGCATACCTTGCCAATGGGTGAAATCAGAGGTATCAATATAAACTCATGGCTTTACACAGACATATAGAGATAGGTAGATACAGAGACATACCTGTTTTTGTATTAATACATAGAGGTTAGTGTCATGTCCTCATGCTCAGTTGCTCAGTTGTGTCCGATTCTTTGTGACTTCATAGACTGTGGCCCTCCAGGCTCCTCTGTCTATGAGATTTTCCAGGCAAGAATATTGGAAGGGGTTGCCATTTCTTTTTTAGAGGATCTTCACAACCAAGCGATTGAACTTGAGTCTTCTGCATTGGCAGGTGGATTATTTACCACTGAGCTACATGGGAAGCCCCATGGGTTATTATACACATACATTTTTCCTAGTGGCAATAAGCATGCTCTTCATCAAGATTCTAGTTTCTAAATATTAGTCTCCAATAAAGAAAGAAGGGCTCCTTGCTTGATTCTAGGTATGGGGTAGAGAAAGCACAAGACGAATGTGCAATCTCTTCTGTTGCCAAAAGTTACGTAGTGCTGAAAAAAGAAAGCAGCAGGGCAAAAAGACAGAAAGGCCTCCTGGTAGGAGCTCTTGGCCACAACTGGGACTAATTTGAATCAAAACATGATAATATTGAATTATAATACATAGATTAAAATAAATATCCATGCATCTGATATAAATAAATAATTGAGTAATAAATAAAAGGGAGAGAAGGGACAGCTCTTTCTTACAAGTAGAATTCCAGTTAACAACTATAGAGGAATGAAGGAAACAGAGAATCACCATTCAGTTCAGTTAAGTTCAGTCGCTCAGTTGTGTCCGTCTCTTTGTGACCCCATGAACTGCAGCACGCCAGGCCTCCCTGTCCATCACGAACTCCCGGAGTTCACTCAAACTCTAAATCACCATTAAGCAACCACACTAACAATGACTGCAGGCTGGAACATGCTAAAATTAGGGGGAGTAAGTATAATGAAAAATAAGATAATTGCATAGTCTCAACGTATTGTCCCCATAAGATGTGTATTATTACAAATAGAAAAGTAGTAACTTAACAGTGGAGAAATCTGACAGCCACTGCAGCATTGAAAAGATTAAGGTTTACATTACCATTACCAGTTCTAAGATGCATCAATATCCCTTCTGATAGAATGCACTGAGAAGGACACAATATCACTTCTGCAATATTCTTGTCGAAATGTATAGCTTTAACCTAATCATGAGAAAATATAAGATAAATCTACACTGAGAGACATTCCACTGAATAACCAACTTTAAAAAGTCAAAGTCATAAGTATAAAGAAAGATGGAGAAACTGTAAGGACCTGAGATGACAAAGGAGACATGACAGATAAATGCACCTGGATTGTATCCTGGACAGAAAAAACAACCAGCATGGAAAAGTGGTAAAATTTAAATAAATCTGTAGATTAGTTAATAGTATTAATAATATTAATTTCCTCATTTTGATAATTACACTATAATGATGTAAGTTGTGAAAATTTGGGAAAACTGTGTGAAGGGTAGGAAAGAACTATCTGTACTATTAATATTTGTGAAACTTTTTAAAAACTTAAAAAATAAAAGGTTGAAAACCACTCAAATTAATCACCATATTAATTTTTTTAGACTAGATTTAAAAAATTCAAGAAAGGAATTATTGATGGGAAATGATATGATATAAACTCAGAAAGAATATGCTTCTGATATTTTACAAAATGGAAAAACTGAAATTATCTTTTAAATCATGAAAGAAAATAACGTATTTAAATAAAAACAGGTGGAGGAAAGGTGAGCAAAAGAAAAGACTAGACTACTAAGTTCTCGAGTTGAAATGGATAAAAAATAAGTGTAAAGGTGACTGATTTGAAGGATGTATTTTGAAAGATAAAATTCAACTGAGCTAAATAAATTGGTTTCTATATTTTCCAAAATGCTGTCTTGCCCTCTCTTTTATTGAAATGGGCATAAGCTAAGTGAAATAAAGGTCAGTGTTTGTTTGATAACATTCCAAAACGGCAGCTGGATTCCAGAACACATGATATTTTAAGGATGTCAGAGTCTGGCCTTTATGCATGTCAGTTGGCTGTGAATGTTCACCTTTAACTCTGAGCCTGTTACTAGATCACAAAGTTCATTTTTATTGTTTAAATTTCATTCATTCCTCTGTTGCTGTTCAATTGTGTGAGTGGAGCAGGTTTTATCATACTTTACAAGCTCATCACCTTTAATTCTATTCCTACCATGCTAGATTATAAGGGTCACTGAAATCAGGAGCTACGGACCTTTGCCCTCTTAATGGTTCTCATCATTAATACTTGACCCTAAAAGCTATGTATACAATAAATTATATTTATAGGTGTGGAAGGAAGGGAAAAGCAGAAACAAAAGTGGGTCGGGAGATTATTTATTTTGCTATGCTCTTCGAGATTAGGAATGTTCACACAGTCTATACTTCAGCTGGTGAACTTGGATTGGATGCCTTTTATGGTGTCTGAAAAGAAAGTAGGGATGAATGCATTTGAGGGTAATACTCAAAATGACACCCTCGCTTGTCTCAGTCACTCTGGGATTGCTGATCTTTTACCTTCATTCTGCTCTGACTTGAGATTTCTCTTTCTGGTTTACTCTGCATATGAATGAAGGAAAATAAAGGACATATATTTAAGATGATCCTTCTCAGAAGAAAAAAAAAATATTCAGATAGCTTATTTTCAAAGGTTAGAATTGTGAAAGCTCTGAGAAAATTAGGAATTTTGTGAAATGTCTGTGATTATTCCAACTGATGGAAGAGAAAACACAGAAAAAGTCTTTATGATGGAAACTTCCAGCATTCTGTTCCCATTACCTTTGGATGTTTTGGTTCATTTAGAAATGTTTAGAGTTGTTTTTCTTTTTGTTCAAATTTGGAGAAATTGGATTTTTTAAATTTTGGGGGGCTTCTTTTGATTTCTTTTCTTTACTTTTTTTAACATATCTAGTTTCCAAGACATTTCTTCATTTACATGGTCAATTAAAAGCTATTCTTTTTCTTTTTAGTAAGCATAGCATCTGGGATGAGCAAGGGAATTTATTTCCTGAAAACAGGATTTTCAGGGCATCCATGCCACATTTCACTTCTCAGATTTACAAAAAACGTGGCTTTCAATGGCCCATGTGTGTATGTTCATGTGAATGCACATAAAAACACATAAAATAGTGCATTATTAGGGGCTACTTTAAAATACATATGTCCTTTATTTTCCTTCAGTTCACTATTAATTTACAAACAGGAGTATTCTAGAATGACTAGTCAGAATCTTTTCTTAAGCCTGGGATAATTGTTTTGGCAACATACAAACTATCAGAAAAGAATGCATAGTGATTAAGGCAAAGAGTTTTTTTTGGTCACAGATTGAAGGAGAGTCCTGGGCTTATAAAATACTCTATTTCCTCCATTAATTGTGCCGAGTGGAGTTGTAACCAAGTAGCTGAAACAAATAAAATGTAAGTAATATTGTTTCCTTTTAAAACATTTCACTTAATTTGTGGAAGAGGTTTGAATTTATTAAACATGCACAGTTCCCCCGCCCCCCCGACCCCCTGCCTTCCCCCTGAGTTCCTTTGCCCTGTCTCCAGCCTCTTCACCCGGAAATATTCATGCAATGCTCACAGCAAAACCATTCACTCAACCCAGTAAGGGAAGCTCCTCTAGCTATCCTCTCCTTTGAGGGTGTAGGTGGAAAGGAAAGCAGAGAATGCAAAATTAGCCTGGGGCCCTGTAAACCTCTCCTCTTTTACCTGAAACTAAAGCTAAGAGAGAATTCCATCTCATTGGAGTCTCTGTGATTGCTGTTGTTTGTATATGCCTCTGAATACTTTGGTGAGCGTTCCTCATGCTTTCATGAAGATTCTTTATAGGAAAGGATGAGCTGGTTTTTGTGAGAGGATATATTTTCCTTGCACACTAAATCAGACAATCAATGGATTAGTACAGAAAGGCTGTACAGCAGCAGAAATGGGAAAAGTGAGCACATGTGTGAGTGAAAGTTTTGAACATTGCCTTGTGCTGGTTGACTGCCTCTGTTCATTTGCCAGAGTTAAGGCATCGGAGTCTCCTCTATAGCAAATCCCTTTAAATCACATATATAGGGAGCAAAGTTTTCAAACCACTTCCTTCTTTTTCTTTCCCATTTTGTGAGAGAAGCCTCAGAGAAGGATATTTACTTTTCTCATTGTGGACACAAAAATACGCTAGGAGATGAAACAGTACATAGACCAGTTTTAATACATTATTTTCTCCCCTCATTATTTACATTGTATAGCTACATTCAGTCAATAGACACAATTGTTTAGGGGGCTTGGACAGTATTATTTAGACAAAGCAAGTTAAAAACCTTAATATGAATGGAATTACCTTTGGGTCCTGTAATTCTGGTTGGAAATTATTTTAGAATATTTCTTAAATATCACTGCATATTTTCAGCTCCTCAAGCATCAGCATAGTGATGGATTCACTCCTCTTTTCCTTTCATTACATGGTGGGATCATTCCCCATCTATTCTTCTCTTCTAGGGATCACCATAGTAAGGACTTATCTCCAAATACCTCTATAAGCATCAGGGCTTTGAGTTGAATGAGTTGGGCTTTTCCTGTTCAGTTGAGTCACACTTTATTTTTGCCTGTCACCATACAGTCCTTTGGGTTTAGCTCTTCAGATTTAAGGATGCATGAAAAGTAAGGCTATTTACTTTCAATGTGACTTGTTTCTAAGTTTTTCTTAGTTTCTTTCTCTGTCTCCCCAATGTACTGTGAAGGAAGAACCAAGTTATAAATGTATTATACACAGTGCATACTGAAGGCATCTATTTTTAGGATATAATTTTTCCTCTTCATGGTAACATTATAATCTAAACATACAGAGAACAAACAAGGAGACTGTATGAGGTAGATCAAGACTTCTTTATTCAGGAAAGAACTGAACTTCTCACCTGGAAGTATGGTGGCCATTTATATGGTCAGAATTAAAAATAATAATACATTTATGAATTAGAGGATATAATTTTGATTATTTTTAAAAAATCTTTGATTTATTTTTATTGTGACACAGTATAAAATTGGTAACATAAAAATTACCATTTTAACCATTTTCTAGTGTACAATTAGCATTATTATTAAAATACTTTCACAGTATTTTTCACAGTGAAAGTAAAATACTTTCACATTTCCAGAACTTTTTCATCACTTATAGAAAGAAGTTTGTACTCAGTACTTGTACTCAGTAAATGAAAATATCTTATATTCCTATCCCCTCTAGCCCTGGCAACCATCCTTCTATTTTTCCTCTGAATTTTTCCATTCAGTCACCTCATATAAGTGTAATTTACAGTGTTTGTTCCTTTGTATCTGACGTAATTCATGTATTGAAGGAGGAAACAGACAGAACAGGCTCCATCTTGAAAGCAGGACTCCATCTTGGGCCGGACTGTGGACTTTGAGCTATAAGCCCAGTGCTATGGAAATGACACACCAACTGGAAAACCAGGCGCCCTGGATGGAAGAGCCCCAGGACTCATGCCTAGACTCTCTGTTGCCTAAAAGAACACCCTAATTATCTGTGTAACCCAATAGAATCAAATTCTATTATGCTTATTGGGGTATGACCACAGGCCTATTGATAATTGTCCACTGTTAACTACCTAGGCTTAAGGCATATGAATCACGGGTTAACTTTGATTGTATCCTTCTTTTCCTTTGTTCAGACTAGTTTCAGGGAATTTGGGGAGGTGGCTTTGGACACGTACACTCAGAGTATAGAAAGTTTACAGAAAAATTGGTCAGGGTCCTTGGCTGAGAGGAGACTCTGAGTTGGGCCTACTTGTGTAATAAACTGCACTCCACTATCTGCATTGTCCTTCTGAGTGAGTTTGTTTCCCAGATCGCATGGCTACAACATTTGGTGCATGGGCCAGGAAACTCCTCATTTTGAGGAGACAAGTCCCATTTGGTACTACTCTGAGGCCTTGCAGCTCGAATCTTCTAGAGGGGGGAAGGTGCCTCGCTCTTCTGGAAGGGTTCTGCTTCTCAATGCCCAGACCTTTCATGTTAGCAGGTAGTGGGCGGCAGCAGGGGAACTGAGCACTCAGGTGAGGAGGAACCCACCCAGTAGGGTGGAAGAGGGGGCCTGATCACCACCCTGGAAGGGATTAGAAAGGGCACAGACCCACAGGAACCTGAAATAGACAGGTGGCAATGATTGCTTGGTACACAGATTGACGAGTGTGTTAGGGCTTAGAAAGGAAATTTGTGAAGGTCATTTAGGAGGTGGTGTCCATGCCATCCTGGGGAAAATTAATACCAAGCAATTGCCAGGGGATTTTTAGGAGAAGAAACTTTGTTTCTGTGTGCTCATATTCTGCCCTCCGCAAGGAGGTGTTCCATCTGCTATGAAATTCTTGACTGCCTCGCAATTGTCAGGCTAGAAGGAGGGGGATACTTAAGTGAGTACCAATTGGCTTTTCCAGAGACGGCCTGGATGTGGGATATTTAACCCAGCTGTATTTTCATCCGCACCTGATCAAGCCCACCAAAACAGAATAGACTTTAAAAGTTAAGAGAGAAACAGTCTTGGACCACGTGGTGTTCTGGTTCTGTTGTGCTGACTGGCAGGTGAAGACACGCCAGTCCCCCTTCTCCCTCTGGGATCTGGCAGGTAAGGCTCTTCTCATCCCAATTAAGAAGGAGCCAGAATGGCAATTTAAGTGTCATTGAGTGGAAATATCAGAAGTATATAGGGTACTGAGAACTTCATAGACAGAAGGAAAAGGAAAAGTAGAAGAAGGCCTGAGAAGGTAAACAAGATGGGAGGAAGTGAATCTAAGGCAACTGTATTAGAGTACATGATTAAAAATTTAAAGAAGGGATTTGGAGGAGACTATGGTGTGAAGAGGATGCCTAACCACCTCCACATACTCTGTGAGGTCGAATGGCCCCCTATGGGAGTAGGATGGCCACCAGAGAATACCATGAACTTAAAAATAGTGGAAGCAGTCTATACAGTAGTCACAGGAGAGCCAGGACACCTGGATCAATATCCATATATTGACTCATGGCTAGGATTAGCTCAAGACCCTCCTACTTGGAAAAGACTCTGTATCCAAAAGGGAAAAGGAAATATATTAATGGCACAAAAATTGACTGATGATAAAAAATGAAATTCTACAGGATTTGGACGGGGATGATCTGACCCCTCCCTCATACTGGAGGATGACGCCCCTGCCTCCCAGTGCTCCAACGGGACCGGAGGCCGCCTTACTGCCCAATCCAAGGCCAGGTGAAGTTCCTGCAGCAGCCACTGCTCTTCCACCAGCTCTTCAGAGTTCGTTGAGCCACCGTTTCGGCAGGCTCAAATCCCAGCAATGGAGACCTCTGGTTAATGCCCCCAGAATTCCACCTCAGCTGAATCTCCTGGTTGTATCCACCTCTCCAGGTCAAAATCTCAGAACTACACTGCCTGCTCACAGGTCAGTGTTGCCTCTCAGCACAGACAGAAATCTCAGGGATTTAAGTAAAAGGCACTCTGCTTTTTGAACACCTGGAAGTGGACTTCACTAAATGAAACCTCACAGACACTACCATTACCTGCTGGTCATAATATGTATGTTCTCAGGATGGGTAGAAGCTTTTCCTACCCAGACTGAAAGAGCATCAAAAGTTGCCTGGTGCCTGCTCAGGGAGATAGTTCCTAGATTTGGATTTCCTACCAGCATGGGACCAGACAATGGCCCGGCTTTTGTAGTTGATTTAGTATAACAAGTAAGCAAAACTTTAAACATCAAATGGAAATTGCATACAACATATAGACCCCAGAGTTTTGAGATGGTGGAAGGAACCAACTGGACACTTAAATAGACACTCTCCAAGTGTATCTTAGAGACTGTTCCTGGGTGGACTTGTTTCCGACGGCTCTGCTCAGACTCAGGATGACCCCATGGTCCCATGGCTCTTCTCCATACAAAATTATGTATGAGAGTCCCCCTCTCATAATAAAACAGGTGTCAACAAATTTGCCTCAGGTAAGGGGAGATGAGATTTCACAGAAGATGGAACAACTTGGTAAGGTAACTAAGTTTGTACAAGAAAGGGTGCCATTCCCCCTGGGAGAACAGATTCATGAATTTGTGCCCTGGGATCAGGTGTGGTCAAAGACTGGAAACATGATTCCTTGGCCCCACATTGGAAGGGTCCATATACTGTTGTTCTAACCAGCCCTACTGCAGTTAAAGTTGCAGGTGTCACTCCCTGGATCCAACACATGAGGGTGAAGAGCATACCATGCAGACCTGGAGGACACCGAGTGGACTCTTCAAAAGGGCCCCACTGATCCCCATGAAACCAAGATCATCTTAAAGCAGAAAAAGAGATGAAGCTCTGCAATCAGTTGCTGCTACAAGGACTTGCTGGTACTATATTCAGACTAACCATAGTTTCAGTACAAAGAGGGACCTGTGCTATAATTAAAACTGAATGTTGTGTATATATTCCCAATATATCTGGCTATATATCAGCCACCCTAGATGCATGAAAGGTCAGGTAAAAATTATGTCTGATGATAATCTTCCTGTTTGGACTTTGGTCCTATCTTGGGTAAAAGGTGATTGGTGGAACACTATATTTACCATTGTTATAGTTGCCTTGATAGTTCTGCTTGGTGGACCCTTTATTTTACAATGTATTATGAACTTTGTAACCCAAAGGTTGATATCATTCTCCCAAATTAGAGGTCAGAGAGTCAGGGTGCAATATATCCCTATGAATGATGCTCATACTATGAGTTAAGAGCATCAAGAGTGGGGAATGAAGGAAGAAACAGACAGAACAGGCTCCATCTTGGGCTGGACTGTGGACTTTGAGCTATATGCCCACTATCTATGGAAACGACATACCAACTGGAAAGCCAGGCACCCTGGATGGAAGAGCCCCAGGACTCATACCTAGACTCTCTGTTGCCTAAAAGAATACCATAATTATCTGTGTAACCCAATAGAATCATAAATTCTATTATGCTTACTGGGATATGACCACAGGCCTATTGATAATTGTCCACTGTTAACTACCTAGGCTTAAGGTGTATGAATAAAGAGTTAACTTTGATTGTATCTTTCTTTTCCTTTGTTCAGACTGTTGCTGCTGCTGCTGCTAAGTCACCTCAGTCGTGTCCAACTCTGTGCCACCCCATAGACAACAGCCCACCAGGCTCCCCCGTCCCTGAGATTCTGTAGGCAAGAACACTGGAGTGGGTTGCCATTTCCTTCTCCAATGCATGAAAGTGAAAAGCGAAAGTGAAATCACTCAGTCGTGTCTGACTAGTTTCAGGGAATTTGGGGAGGTGGGTTTGGACATGTACATTTAGGGTATATAAAGCTTACAGAAAAACTGGTCAGGGTCCTTGGTTAAGAGGAGACTGCCTTGGGCCCGCTGGTGTAATAAACTGCAGTCCACTATCTGCATTATCCTTCTGAGTGAGTTTGTTTCCCAGAATGAGTGGCTACAACAGTATCATAATATTTTCACAGTTCATCCATGTTGTATCATGTATCAGACTTCATTTCTTTTTATAGCTAAATAAATTCCATTGTGTGCATATACTACACTTAAAAAAATTAACTGGAGAATGATTAGTTTACATATAGTGAAGGTTTCCGCCATACATCAACATGAATCAGCCATAGGCATACATATGTCCCCTCCTTCTTAAACCTCCTTCCTACCTCCCTCCCCATCCCACCCCTCTAGATTGTCACAGACCACTGGCTTTAGGTCCCTTGCATCATACAGCAAATTCCCACTAGTTATCTATTTTACATTTGGTAATGTGTATGTTTCAATACAGACTTCCACTCTCTTAAGTCATTTCACCCTCTCCCTTCCCTGCTGTGACCAAAAGTCTGTTCTTTATGTCTGCATCTCCTTTGCTGCTCTGCAAATAGGATGATAAGTACCATCTTCCCAGATCCCATATATATATATGTATTATCACATGATCACTGACTCGATGGACGTGAGTCTGAGTGAACTCCGCGAGTTGGTGATGGACAGGGAGGCCTGGCGTGCTGCAATTCATGGGGTCGCAAAGAGTCAGACACAACTGAGCGACTGAACAGAACTGAACACATGATATTTCTCTTTCTCTTAATCACTTACTTCACTGTGTATGATAGGCTCTAGGTTCATCCACCTCATTAGAACTGACTCAAATGTGTTCTTTTTTGTAGCTGAGTAATATCCCATTCTGTATACGTACTAAATCGTCTATATGCATTCATCTGTCAGTGGACATCTAGGTTGCTTCCACATCCTCAGTTCAGTTCAGTCGCTCAGTTGTGTCTGACTCTGTGACCCCATGAATCGCAGCACGCCAGGCCTCCCTGTCCATCATCAACTCCCGGAGTTCACTCAAACTCACATCCATTGAGTCCGTGATGCCATCCAGCCATCTCATCCTCGGTCGTCCCCTTCTCCTCCTGCCCCCAATCCCGCCCAGCATCAGGGTCTTTTCCAATGAGTCAGCTCTTCGCATGAGGTGGCCAAAGTACTGGAGCTTCAGCTTTAGCATCAGTCCTTCAAAGAACACCCAGGACTGACTTCCTTTAGAATGAACTGGTTGGGTCTCCTTGCAGTTCAAGGGACTCTCAAGAGTCTTCTCCAACACCACAGTTCAAAAGCATCAATTCTTCGGCGCTCAGCTTTCTTCATTGTCCAACTCTTACATCCATACATGACCACAGGAAAAACCATAGCCTTGACTAGATGGACCTTTGTTGGCAAAATTTGGTTACTGTAAATAATAATGATAAAAACATTCACATATAAGTACTTGAGTCTCTACTTTCAATTTTTTTTGTTAAACATTATACCCCAAAGGAGAATTGTTCCTTATAACATTTCTGTTTATTCTTTGTTTTGAGGAAACATCAAACCATTTTACATGATCTGTACCATTTTACATCCCTACTAGCAGTGCACAAGTGTTCATCTTTGCCAAACTTATTACTTTCTGTTCTTGTTTTTCTAGTAACTATCCTAATGGGTATGAAATGGTGTCTCATCATGGTTTTGATTTGACTTCTCTGATCACTAGAGATGGTGAGCATCTTTTCATGTGCTTATTGGCTATTTGTATATCATCTCTAGAAAAATGTCTATTTAGATCATTTGCCCATTTTTGGATCTGATTCCTTCCTCATTTTTTGAGTTGTAATTCTTTGTATATTCTGACTATTGATTCTTCATAGTCATAAGTTTTCATGCCAATCTCAACGTATTTTTTAAAGGAATTATCTTACTATGTCATTAGATTATTTTATATATGTATATTTGTAGGTAAATTTTGTGTATATATGCATATATATGTATTTACACATAAAACAAACTGATATATATATAATATATTATATATATATATTCAAAGGATTTAGTGAGTTTTAAGCTTAGATAATTTCAAACTTAACCAATAACATCACTTGAACATTTAATTATTTAAATTTTGTTTATACTTCATATAAGAGAATTTCAGAAATTAATTTTAAACTTTTGTTTCATTTTACCATCCTCAATTATATTGCCTAAAGCAAAAATACATAAAAACATGTAGCTAACTGCTTCTTTCTTGAGTTAACTCTTGGTCATTTCCAATATGTTTCAAAGTGAAAGGTACAGTAATTTATATTAACTTTAAAGTAAATGGAACTCAATGGACATGGGTTTGGGTAGACTTCAGGAGTTGGTGATGGACAGGGAGGCCTGGTGTGCTGCGGTTCATGGGGTTGTAAAGAGTCGGACACAACTGTGCGACTGAACTGAACTGACTGAAATTGAACTCAATAGTCCCTTGGTCTCTGGAAGCAGTCTGCTTGTATTGGGGTGAACCTGCCACTATGTGTGATTTTGGCTTGGTTAACCTCTCTAAAGCTCACCTTCCTCATCTAAATTTGCGATCATAATAGGCTGTTGTTGGGATCAAATGAATAAACCTAGTGAAGTGATCTGTATAGTTCCTAGTCCTTAAGAAGAACCCAGTGGTGTTGGAGAGTGCTTTGATTGGCAAAGGAGTTCACAACCCCCAGAAATAATTTCCTAGACTTGTAGATGGAAGGCATAGCTTGGATTTTACTGGCATGTTGCTAATTGATCATTAGAGCCCTATAGAAGTCAAGAAATCGGTAAGCAGTTTCTCTGGTTTAAGACCTCTCATTTGAAAATAAGGCATTGCCAATTCAGGTTCACAGAAATTATGGGATGTTTAAATATTTGTGTTTAAAAAATTAACACTTTACACACATACACATAGGAACATATGAACACAATGCTAATTATATATGACTTCACTTGATGATAACTTCAAAAGTCTAAAATCACTGGCAGGGAGACAAAGGACAAAGGTGCTCCTTGAAAGCTCCTCTTCCTTGCAACCACCATCCCATGATGATCCCTGATATTCATACAAAAATAAAAAATCTTGAGAGTTTAAAGCCCAGTGGATTCCACACTTTGACCTAAAATGGAAAACAGATGAAAGGGGAGCTTCCATGGTTTGGGTAGGATAGTGTTGTTGAGACTGTCTTGCCCACTGGCCTCTCTCTAGAAGGCTTTGAAAACCCAAGAGTAAGCATAACTTCACTGAACGAGTTTGGAAACCATTGCTTTAGTCTGATCTTATTTTATAGACATTCTCTTCCATCCCAGGTAGTAAGAATTGGATACTGAGAAGAAGGAGGCAGAACAGAACAAACTGTGAATTTATGACAGTATACAATGTGTGGGCCTAAAGGATATATTGAAATTAAATTAAAACACTTTTCATACTATTCTTGGGGTTCTCAAAGCAAGAATACTGAAGTGGCTTGCCGTTTCCTTCTCCAGTGGACCACATTTTGTCAGAATGCTCCACCATGACCTGTCCATCTTGGATGGCCCTACAAGGCATTGCTCATAGTTTCATTGAGTTAGGCAAGGCTGTGGTCCATGTGATCAGTTTGATTAGTTTTCTGTGATTGTGGTTTTCATTCTATCTGCCCTCCAACACCTAAATCAAATCTCTTAGGATTATACAGTGGAAGTGAGAAATAGATTTAAGGACCTAGATCTGATAGGTAGAGTGCCTGATGAACTATGGAATGAGGTTCCTGACATTATACAGGAGACAGGGATCAAGACCATCCCCATGGCAAAGAAATGCAAAAAAGCAAAATGGCTGTCTGGGGAGGCCTTACAAATAGCTGTGAAAAGAAGAGAGGTGAAAAGCAAAGGAGAAAAGGAAAGATATAAGCATCTGAATGCAGAGTTCTAAAGAATAGCAAGAAGAGATAAGAAAGCCTTCTTCAGCGATCAATGCAAAGAAGTAGAGGAAAACAACAGACTGGGAAAGACTAGAGATCTCAAGAAAATTAGAGATCCCAAGAGAACATTTCATGCAAAGGTGGGCTCAATAAAGGACAGAAATGGTCTGGACCTAACAGACGCAGAAGATATTAAGAAGAGATGGCAAAAATACACAGAGGAACTGTACAAAAAAGATCTTCACGACCCAGATAATCATGATGATGTGATCACTAATCTAGAGCCAGATATCTTGGAATGTGAAGTCAAGTGGGCCTTAGAAAGCATCACTACGAACAAAGCTAGTGGAGGTGATGGAATTCCAGTTGAGCTATTTCAAATCCTGAAAGATGATGCTGTGAAAGTGCTGCACTCAATATGCCAGCAAATTTGGAAAACTCAGCAGTGGCCANAGATGGCTGGATGGCATCACGGACTCAATGGACGTGAGTCTGAGTGAACTCCGGGAGTTGGTGATGGACAGGGAGGCCTGGCGTGCTGCAATTCACGGGGTCGCAAAGAGTCGGACACGACTGAGCGACTGAACTGAAGGATGTCCCTGGTGGTCCAGCAGCTAGGACTCTGAGCTCCCAATGCAGGGGACTGGTTTCCCTCTCTGGTTAGGGAACGAGATCACACATGCCACAACAAAGATCCCACAGTGAGTGTGTGAAAGTCGCCCAGTCGTGTCCTACTCTTTGAGACCCCATGGACTATGCAGTCCATGGCATTCTCCAGGCCAAATAGTGGAGTGGGTGGCCTTTCCCTTCTCCAGGGGATCTTCTCAACCCAGGGATCGAACCCAGGTCTCCTGCATTGCAGGTGGACTCTTTACCAGCTGATCCCACAAGCTGCAACTAAAAGAGCCTGTGTGCCAAGATCAAGGGTCCTAGAAGCCTCAACCAAGACCCAGTGCAGCCACATAAATGAATTAATTACCAAAAAAATCCTTCTTACTTCGCTGGTGTTATCAGGTCATCAAGCAGAGTGGCTCCAGGAATAGGGGCAGTAGCCGCTGCTAACTGCCGGGCCTTTTCTCGTATCCGATCTTTGGTTTTAGAAGCAAAATCATCTGTAGTAACAATCGATTTAGGTGCTATCCCAAATTCACTAAGATCCTTTAAAAAAAAAAAGACAAACAGAATTACTCACATTATTTGTAAAGTAATTATGATTCATCACATGGCTTTATTTCTCTGAAAAAAAAAATTGTTAAAACTATGAAACTGAGTTAAGGATCAGCAGAGCAGCTGATTTTCACAGTGATTTTGGATAAGTTAAGGCCAGCAGCCAACAACAAAGTTACTTGACAGTGGCTGCTGAATGAAGCCACTACAGGCAATGCCACCCTAGGAAGACAGGAAGTAAGGGCTGTGTTGTTTGTTCTTCTTGGACAATACCTTAAAGGTCAGTGTGAAAGGGGTAATCTTAGAGTCGCAGTCAGCAAGTATTCAGGAGCACCTCTGTGCCAGGCTTAGTATTAGGAGCGTTTGTGTTTACTGAAGCAGTTACCGTCGGCAGCCTGTCCAACAACCAAGGCCCCTTTCCTCTTTCCCCATGGAGCCCTGAGGCTGTCCAGGCACCAGCCTTGCTCTGAGCCACCGTGCACTTCAGGATTGGTGTCTCTGGTGGGGTACAGAGGGTTCAGGAGAGAGGCGGTGGTTCATGTCTTATCTAAGCCAGGCACTCTGATCCCATTTTCCCTGCCAGGGACTGCTTTAATGGTATAAAAGAATTCACCAGAGCAGATGCGAGGGAAAACCACAGATGGTTTCTCTGCTCTCAAGAAAAGATTCCAAGAAGAAAGTCCTTCTTCCACTGGGTAATGTCATCACAAACGTGCCACCTCGAACTACCACAGCCACCTCACAACGGCATAGAAAGCTCGTGTAAGGACAAGCTAACGTGCAGAAGATTACTAAGAACCTGGGACCCTGCTGACATCCAGACCTGTTTCATTACATATGCTTCCTCATGGATTATGCAGGTCAAACAGGAAAAGGACCACCCCTGGCCTTTCACCTGCAGCCTAAAGCATGCCCAAATAAGTACTTTACTTAATCTTTATCACAAATGAACTCATGAATAGGTTTTAAAGAACAGGTTTAATTTTATAAGAAAATAGAGCCCAACCTTTGGGCTACAGGACCACTTTAGAATCCCCTACTGCTTACCCTAAGAAGCTGGCGGTCATGGTTGCTTTAATGAGACATGCAAATGCCTGCATGGGACTTTCTTTCACTCCTTTCTTCAGTCATTTACTCCTCCTTAAACAGCAGTATGGCATCACCAACTCAATGGACATGAGTTTGGGTAAAGTCTGGGAGTTGGTGATAGACAGGGAGGCCTGGCGTGCTGCAGTTCATGGGGTCACAAAGAGTCAGACACGACTGAGAGACTAAATTGAACTGAACTGAAACAGCAGTATGTGTTTTAAGAGTCGCTGTGGAAGGCTATGGACTCAGCTCAGCAGACGTTGCACTTTTGGGGCAGTTGGGGCATTTTCAAGTAAATTTGCCATTATATGACCTTCTGCTTACACTCTTGACTTTAGAAACTGGCACTAGCCTATTCAGGCACTACACCAATGAACGAGAATTCATTCATGTACAGGGCACTATAAAGTCCAAATACCGAAAAGATAAAATCTTACAAAGAGGAGATCGTACACTGGACTTTCCAGGAAGAGAGAAGCTGCTACAGCAACCACCCACCCACATCCCACTGGCAAAGTGGAGGTTATACTTCTGCACACCCACCTCTTCATCCATAAAATCTTCAGGACCAGAACAGACTTGTCTGCTCTGTTCTGTCGTGAAGACACGAAGGAAGAGGGTGTCCATCCTTGAAAGAAAAGAGTTTAGAACATTATAATCATAGATGGTATTTTGGTTTATGACTAAATAACTAAATAACACATATGGAATTGAAACCTCCAATAACTACAAATTCTCAGTGACTTCTCAGCTCACTGCTTACATAGACATAATTAGGCCACATGAACTTATTAATTTCCACATGCCCTGTTGTCAGAACTTAGGGGATACAGTGAGAAATTCTTCTTTCCCCAGAAGAATTTGCAACCAAGAGAAATAAAATTATACATTGAAAGTTAAACAGTGGGTTGGACATGACTGAGTGACTGAACTGAGATGATTGAATAGAGAGAACTCCAAGGACTTAGAGGAACAAGGAGCCACAACATGGCAGGAGCCTGGGTTCCTGGGCCAGCAATTCAAAAGGAGGCTCCCAGAAGAGTCATCAGAGAGAATACACACTCTCTTACTCTCTTATGTGCAAGAACCCTTCGTCTTTGAGTCCTCAGCTCAGAGCTCTGTGCCTGGAGCACAGCAGGATCATCAGAACACCTGATGGTTGAGTGGATGAAAAGCTGCATGGATAAACAGAGTTCAGGCCCTGAGCCTTTGGAGTGGGAGCACTGATTCCAAGATCCTAGACTACAGGGGAACTAACCCTAGAGAGTATCAAATAGTAAGAACTCACACAAGCGAAGCCACTTGAATACAAGAGCCAGCATCACCCAACCACCAGTAGTACCCTGTGCAGGACGCTTCATCTAAACAACAAACAAAACAAAAATACAAACCCAATCATCAGCAGACAGGATTACACCTCTGTCAGCCTTGGTCATCAGAGAAAAAGCAAACAAAAACTTAGCACAAATCTCACCCTATACAAGCTTACACAAACCACTGGACCAACTTTAGGAGGGCAGAAACCAAAAGGAAGAAAGAATTCAACCTTGAAGCCTAGGAAAAGGAGACCTCAAACACAGTAAGTTTTAAAAAATAATAATGAAAAGGCAGAGAAATACTACACAAATGAAGGAACAAACTAGAAACACAGAAGTCCAAATAAATGAAGAGGAAATAGGCAAACTATCTGAAAAATGATTCAGAATAACGACAGTAAAGCTGACCAAAAACCTTGAAAACAAAATGGAGAAAATGCAAGACTCAATTAACAAAGACCAGAAGAATTAAAGAATAAACATGCAGAGACAAACAACACAATTACTGAAATTAAAAATACTCTAGAAGGAATCAATAGCAGAATGTCTGAAGCAGAAAGACAAATCAGTGAGCTGGAAGAAAAAATGGTGGAAAAAATTTCTGAAGAACAGAATAAAGTAAAAAGAATGAAAAGAACTGAGGACAGTCTCAGAGACGTCTGCGACAATATCAAACACACTAACATTCGAATTACAGGGGTCCCAGAAGAAGAAGAGGAAAAGAAAGGGTATGAGAAAATTTTCAAAGAGATTATAGTTGAAAATTTTTCCAACATGGAAAAGGAAATAGTCAATCAAGCCCAAGAAGCACAAAGAGTCCCATACAGGATAAATCCAAGGAGAAACACGCCAAGACACATACTAATCAAACTAACAAAGACTAAACACAAAGAAAGAATATTAAAACCAGCAAGGGAGAAGCAACAAGTAACATACAAGGGAAACCCCATACGCTTAACAGCTGATCTTTCAGCAGAAACTCTGCAGGCCAAAAGGGAATGGCAGGATATATTTAAAGTACTGAAAGGGAAAATCTACCACCAAGATTACTGTACCTGGCAAGGACCTCATTCAAAATTGATGGAGAAATAAAAAGCTTTTCAGACAAGCAGAAGTTAAGAGAACTCAGTGCCACCAAACCAGCTTTACAACAAATGTTAAATGGACTTATATAGTCAAAAAACACAAGAGAAGAAAAAAGATCTACAAAATCAAACCCAAACAATTAAGAAATGGCAATAAGAATATATATATCAATAATTACTTTCAACGTAAATGGATTAAAAGCTCCAACCAAAAGACACAGGCTGGCTGAATGGATACAAAAACAGGACCCATATATATGCTGTCTACAAGAAACCCACTTCAGACCTCAAGACACATATAGACTGAAAGTGAGAGGATGGAAAAATATATTGCATGCAAATGGGAAGCAAAAGAAAGCTGGAGTAGCAATCCCCATATCAGACAAAATAGACCTTAAATGAAGATTACAAGAGATAAGGAAGGACACTAAATAATGATCAAGGGATCAATCCAAGAGGAAGACATAACAATTGTAAATATCTATGCACCCAACATAGGAGAATCTCAATACATAAGGCAAACTCTAATAGACATAAAAGGAGAAACGGACAGTAATACAATAAGTAGGAGACTTTAACACCCCACTCACACCAATGGACAGATCATCAAAAGAGAAAATTAATAAGGAAACACAAGGCTTAAATGATACATTAGATGAGACGGATCTCACTGATATCTTCAGGACTTTCCATCCAAATGCAAAAGAATACACCTTCTTCTCAAGCATATATGGAACATTTTCCAGGAGACATCATCACATCATGGGTCACAAAGCAAACCTCAGTGAGTTTAAGAAAACTGAAATCATATCAAGCATCTTCTCCAACCACAATGCTATGAAACTAGATATCAATTATAAGAAAAAAACTGTAAGAAACACAAACACATGGAGATTAAACAACACATTTCTAAGGAACCAGCAGGTGATTGAAGAAATCAAAAGGGAAATAAAAAAATTTCTAGAAACAAATGACAATGAAAACACAACAACTCAAAACCTATGGGATGCAGGAAAAGCAGTTCTAAGAGGGAAGTTCATAGCAAAACAATCCTACCTCAAGAAACAAGAAAAACATCAAATAACTTTACACCTAAAACAACTGGAAAAAGAAGAACGAAAAAACCCAAAATTAGTAGAAGGAAAGAAATCATAAAAGTTGAAGCAAAAATAAATTTAAAAGAAATGAAAGAAACAATAGTAAACATTAATAAAACTAAAAGCTGATTCTTTGAGATGATAAACAAAATTGACGAACCTCTAGCCAGACTCATCAAGAAAAAAGAGAGACGAATCATATCAACAAAATTAGAAATGAAAAAGGAGAGGTTACAACAGACAATGCAGAAATACAAGGATTATAAGAGACTATTATGAACAACCATATGGCAATAAAATGGATAACCTGGAAGAAATGGACAATTCTTAGAAAAGGTCAGTCTTCCAAGACTGAACCAGGAAGAAATAGAAATTATGAACAACCCAATTACAAGCACTGAAATTGAAGCTGTGATCAAAAATCTCCCAAAAAACAAAAGCCTAGGACCAGATGGCTTCACAGGAGAATTCTAATTCTAAAAGCTAATGCCTATCCTTGTAAAACTCTTTCAAAAGATTGCAGAGGAAGGAACACTTTCAAATTCATTCTACAAGGCCACCATCACCCTGATATCAAAACCAGAAGACAACATGATAAAAGAAAAGTGCAGGCCAATATCACTGATAAACATAGATGCAAAAATCCTCAATAAAATTATAGCAAACAGAATTTAGCAACACATCATAAAGCTCATACACCATGATCAAGTTGGGTCTATTCCAGGAATGCAAGGATTCTTCAACATACACAAATCAATCAATGTGACACACCATACTAACAAAGTGAAAGACAAAAACCATTTGATCATCTCAATAGATGCAGAAAAAGCCTCTGGCAAAATTCAGCACCCGTTCATGATCAAAACTCTTCAAAAACTGGGCATAGAAGGAGCCTATCTCAACATAGTAAAGGCCGTATATGATAAGCCTACAGCAAACATTATTCTCAATGGTGAAAAACTGAAAGCATTCCTCCTAAAATCAGGAACAAGACAAGGGTACCCACTTTCACCACTATTATTCAACATAGTTCTGGAAGTCCTAGCAATCAGAGAAGAAAAAGAAATAAAAGGAATCCAGGTTGAAAAAGAAGTAAAGCTCTCACTGTTTGTAGATGACACGATGCTGTACCCAGAAAACCCTAAAGATAGCTAATCAGTGAATTTAGCAAAGTTGCAGTATACAAAATCAATACACAGATATCACTTGCATTTCTATATACTAACAATGAAAACTCAGAAAGAGAAATTAAGGAATCAATCCCATTCACCATTGCAACAAAAAGAATTAAATATCTAGGAATAAACTTACCCAAGGAGACAAAAGAACTATATACAGAAAATTAAAGACACTAATGAAAGAAATCAAAGATGACATAAACAGATGGAGAGATATTCCATGTTCCTGGGTAGGAAGAATCAATATTGTGAAAATAATTATACTACCAAATGCAATCTACAGATTCAGTGTGATCCGTATCACATTACCAATGGCATTTTTCACAGAACTAGAACAAAAAATTTCACAATTCATAAGGAAATACAAAAGACCTCAAATAGCCAAAGCAGTCTTGAGAAAGAAGAATGGAGCTGGAGGAATCAACACTCCTGACTTCAGATTATACTACAAAGCTACAGTCATTAAGACAGTATGGTACTGGCACAAAAACAGAAATCTAGACCAAGACAGAAAGCCCAGAAATAAACCCATGGACCTATGGGTACCTTATTTTTGACAAAGGAGGCAAGAATATACAATGGAGCAAAGGCAGCCTTTTCAATAAATGGTGCTGGGAAAACTGGACAGCTACCTATAAAAGAATGAAATTAGAACACTTCCTAACACCATACACAAAGATAAACTCAAAATGGATTAAAGACCTGAATGTAAGACCAGAAACTATAAAACTCTTTAGAGGAAAACATAGGCAGAACACTCGATGACATAAACCAAAACAAGATCCTCTATGACCCACATCCTAGAGTAACAGAAATAAAAACAAAAGTAAACAAGTGGGACCTGATTAAATTTAAAGCTTTTGCACAGCAAAGGAAACTATAAGCAAGGTGAAAAGACAATGTGTATATGTACCACAGAAGAAGAAGAAGAAATGGGAGAATGGGAGAAAATAATAGCAAACGAAACAACTGACAAAGGATTAATTTCCAAAATATACAAGCAGCTCATATAACTCAATGCCAGAAAAACAAACAACCCAATCAAAAAGTGGGGAAAAGACCTACACAGACATTTGTCCAAAGAAGACATACATGGCTGACAAACACATGAAAAGATGCTCAACATCACTCATTATTAGAGAAATGCAAGTAAAAACCACAATGAGATGTCACCTCACACCAGTCAGAAGGCCATCATCAAAAAATCTACAAACAATAAACGCTTGAGAGGGTGTGAAGAAAAGGGAAAGCTTTTGCACTGCTGGTGGGAATGTAAACTGATACAGCCACTATGGAAGATGGTATGGAGATTCCTTAAAAAACTAGGAATAAAACCACCATATGACCCAGCAATCCCACTCCTTGGCATATACCCTGAGGAAACCAAAACTGAAAAAGACACATGTATCCCATTGTTCACTGCAGCACTATTTACAATAGCTAGAACATGATGTCCATCGACAGATGAATGGATAAAGAAGCTGTGGTACATATACACAATGGAATATTACTCAGCCATAAAAATGAATGCATTTGAGTCAGTTCTGATGAGGTGGATGAACCTAGAACCTATTATACAGAGTGAAGTGAGTCAGAAAGAGAAAGAGAAAAAATTGTATTCTAACACAGATATATGGAATCTAGAGAAATGATACTGAAGAATTTATTTACAGGGCAACAGTGGAGAAACAGACATGGAGAAAAGACTTATGGACATGGGGAGAGAGGAGGAGAGGGTAAGATGTATGGAAAGAGTAACATGGAAACTTAAATTACCATCTGTAAAATAGACAGCCAACGGGAATTTGCCGTATGGCTCAGGAAACTCAAACAGGGACTCTGCATCAACCTAGAGGGGTGGGATGGGGCAGGAGATGGGAGGGAGGTTCAAAAGGGAGGGGACATATGTATACCTATGGCTGATTCATGTTGACGTTTGACAAAAAACAACAAAATTCTGTAAAGCAATTATCCTTCAATAAAAAAATAAACTAAAAAAAAGAAAGTTAAACAGTGAAAGGAACCCAAGTAGATCTGAGAAGAAAGATGTAAGATCACCTTAAAAGGAAGGATCTCTCTGAGACCACCAGGATAGCAAAATACACTAATACATCAAGGGGCTTCCCTGGTGGCTCAGCTGTAAAGAATCCACCTGCAATGCGGGAGCCGCAGGAGACACGGGTACGATCCCTGTGTTAGGGAAGATCCCCTGAGGAGAGCACGGCAACCCACTCTGGTATTCTTGCCTGGAGAACTGCATGGGCAGAGGAGCCAGGCGGGCAGTCCACTGGGTTGCAAAGAGTCAGACAGGACTGAAGCAGCTTAACACACATACACTATTGTATCAAAGAAACACTACGTCAGATGCATTAGTCAGCCGTGAAAGGATTCAACCTGCTTAGTCTAAGGGTGGTTTCCCTGGTGGCTCAGACAGTAAAGAATCCGCCTGCAGTGTGGGAGACCTGGGCTCAATCCCTGGGTTGGGGAGATTCCTTGGAGGAGGAAATGGCAACCCATTCCGGCATTCTTGCCTGGAGAATCCCATGGACAGAGGAGCCTGGCGGGGTACAGTCCATGGGGTCACAAAGAGTCAGACGACTGAGCAGCCTAGCATAGTACAGTCTAAGGTCAGCAATGGCCATCCATAGCAGGCCCCCAACTCCATAAAATTCCTGAGTCCTAAAACTAACACCCCTTTCCCCACTCGTGGTTACCAAGCCTGTGCCGTGCCTACAGAGAGAAATTGCACTGGAAGTCAAATTTATCCAGAACCCTCTAAGATAAACTGTTTTAATTTTCTCTCACGTCCTTTTTGACTTCCTGCCAGAGTCTTGAGGAGCTGAGGAGTATGGAACAGACCTATACCCAGTATGCGGGTGGAGCAGGCTTCCAGCACAATTTGGGAGAAACTCCATGAGAGTGAAGGTCAGCTCTCCCAGGGAATACACTGGGCCCAGCAGCTTCCCCATTTTGGACTCCTACAGTCTTTGCCCTGTAGCTGCACAGTGCTTGAATCTGTGACTCCTAAAGGTAAGGAGATATTCCAGTGTATTAACATATCACAGTCTATCTGTGAAGACTAATCATTTGAGCTGGTCTTACTTTTTAACTATACATTACATACAGCCATAATTATAACCATCAGTAGTGTACTTGTATATTTCTTTCTTCACAAGCCCTACTGCCATTTTTAACATTTTATAAATATACTTCTTTAATAGTGCCTTAGTTATTAATTTTGCTTTTCATAATAATAAGGCTGAACATTCTATGTAGCATTTCTGGAGTAAACTGTTCAAATACTTTGATCATTTGCTCATTGAATTGATCTTTATACATTCTCGATATTGAACTTTAAACCATCTTATTTACCCTAATTATTTTTCTTACTTGCTTTCTACATTCTACTTTCTTGTATCATTTTCCATCTTTATTTTACTATCATTATTATGTATGAGTAGTTTCTTTATTTTAAATCTATGACAGATTTGGCTCATCTTGTTCTTAATAATTGCTAGGTGAGTTAACCAGTCATTTTAATTCATATTTGATATACATAAGTCATTTTCTTTCAGTTTCTCTGTTAAAACATTTTTTAAAAACATACATTAAACAGTACAGAATTTACGATGTTGCATAATGTAAAAAAATTTGGTTGACTTTTCTTTTCTCCAGGTGGACAACATGTACTGACAAGTGATACTGTGGGCCCCAGGGTCAAGACCTGCAGTGCCCTCACCCACAGAACAGCTGTGACACTTGCCCTCCTTGGGCACTGAGTCATGTGAGGTGATGACGCCGACTGAACTGCGAGAGAGCACTGCCTGAGGTGAGATGCAGTAGAAACCAGAAGTCACTGTCATCATTTAATCTCCTGGTTGCGCTGTGCTGTGCTAGGTCGCTTCAGTCCTGTCTGACTCTCTGTGACCCCATGGACTGTAGCCCGCCAGGCTCCTCTGTCCATGGGATTCTCCAGGCAAGGATATTGGAGTGGGTTGCCACGCTCTCCACCCGGGGATCTTCCCCACCCAGGGATCAAACCCTCATCTCTTAGGTCTCCTGTATTGGCAGGTGGGTTCTTTACCAGCAGTGCCACCTGGGAAGTCCAATTATCTGGTTAGGATGTATCTTTTTTTTTTTTTTTAAAGTCAAACCTTCAGGTTGTAATCAATAAACAACACACAAGTTCACTCTGGAAACATCCAAAGAACACAAACGACTACAGTATACTTACTAGGTTGGCCAATACCTTTCCTTACACTGTGCGGAAAAACCCAAACAAACTTTTCAGCTAACCCTATACTAACATGTTTTTTAAAGTTTTTTTAAAGGGAGCATTGCTGGGGGTGGGGGTGAGGCGGGCAGAGGAGTGAAAATCTTATTTTATTTCAACCACTTGCTTTAGCCATACAGTAGCTGTAATTAAGAAAATCCTACCTTCTTTTGAGCCAACAGTGTTGAAGTAACCAGCAGAGAAACCTCCACTAAAGGCTCCATGAAATCGTTTATACCTTCCCTTTTCATCTCTGACGGTCTGATCCTGAAGAGGAATTGGCTTCTTTGGTCTCTCACCTGAAAAAGAAAAAAAATTTTTTTTGAATGAGGGAGAAGGTGGTGGAAGGTTATAGAGGATTTAGGGGAAAGATCAGTTTTATTTATTTTTTTTGGCCACGCCACACAGTTCACAGAATTTCAGTTCCCTGACCAGGGATCCAACCCAGGCTGAGTCCTACCCACTGGACTGCCAGAGAAGTCCCAGAGATCATTTCTTAAACATAATGAATTGTTCACTTCTTGTAGTTTCAATATAATTCAAGTTGCTTTTCCTAGATTTTAATAGAGTGTATAGCTTAAAAAACAATATATTTTATCAAACAATATATTTTATCAATTAATCAATATATTTAATATTTTATATATATTTTCTTTACAGTTCTAAGAAAATTATAGATATCTCTTTTAATATTTATATTAGAAATAAGTTTTAGCAAAAGTGGCCAGATTTTCCCACTAAGTTCCATTATGAAACTGAATTACACTGGGGCGAGGGTTCCAACCCATGGAGGTGAAACATGCTGGCAGTCAAGCAGGCAAGCTGCTGGAGCGGCACAGAGCGTGCAGAGGGTTATGGCAGAGAGGAGCACTTCTACATCTCTTCTGGAAATTCATGGTATCCCTGAGTCCAGAATTTTTCCACTGATACTGCCCATTTTCTCCAAAGCTTAAGTTTCCTTACTTCTGGAACTCTCTTGGTTCCATAGTTTTGTTGTTGTTGTTATTTGCTAAGTTGTATCTGACTCTTTGCAACCCCATGGACTACAGTTACTGTTCTTTAAATTTATTCCTTTTCCTACTTTGTTGGAAAGAGCTGAGCTGCTAAATCATACAAACTAGTGAGTGACTGTTAGTAGCTCAATCGTGTAGGACTCTTTGCAACCCCATGGGAGCCCACCAGGCTCCTCTGTCCATGGGATTCTCCAGGCAAGAATCCTGGAGTGGGTAGCCATTCCCTTTTCCAGGGGATCTTCCCAACCCAGGGATCAAACCTGGGTCTCCTACATTGCAGGCAGATTCTTCACCGTCTGAACCACCAGGGAAATCCAACAAGATATCACACAAGCAAAAAAAGGAATTTAAAACATTTTAGACTTTGGGCTTCTCTGGCTGTCCAGTGGTTAAGACTCTGAGCCTCCATCACAGGGAGCACGACTTTGATCCCTGGTCAGGGAACTAAGATCCCCCATGACATATGTGTTTGTGTGCTTAGTTTCTCAGTTGTGTCTAACTCTTTGTGACCCCATGGATTGTAGCCCACCAGGCTCCTCAGTTCATGATTTTCAGCCAAAAAAACCCAAACAAACAAAAATTTCAGCCTCACCTATAAATTCCCTACATTTAAAGTTTCAGGTACCACAACACAAAATACTGCCTAATTTTATCAATTCCAATGAAACTGTCTATATCTATTGAAAATAAAAAGTAACCATCAAGTTATTTTCAAACATTCAATTCAGAAAGCAAGTTACGTAGTAGTTAAGTGCTCCAAGTGGAGTCACAGCAAGCCCACCTTTACTAGCACTGGGATTCTGGTCATCTTAACCTCTCTGTGCCTCAATTTCCTCATCTGTAAAATAGAGATGACACTAATAGCAACATCTATTTCATAGAGTCATCATGCAAATTAGATCAGAAAATGCATGTAAAGTGCTTGGTAAAAAGAGGGACACACAAATGAATACCTTTAAAGTACCAGCTTCTATTGCTATTGGTAGTAGTCAAGGCTATGGTCTTTCCAGCAGCATGTACAAATGTGCGAGCTGGACGGTAAAGAAAGCAGAGCACCGAAGAATTGATGCTTTTGAATTGTGGTGCTGGAGAAGACTCTTGAGAGTCCCTTGGAAAGCAAACCAGTCATTCTTAAAAGAAATCAACCTTGAATACTCCTTGGAAGGACTGATGCTGAAGCTGAAGCTCCAATATTTTGACCACCAATATTTTGATGCAAACAGCTGACTCATTGTAAAAGATCTTGATGCTAGGAAAGATTGAAGGCAGAAGGAGAACGGGTGACAGAGGATGAGATGGTTGGATGGAATCACCAATTCAGTGGAGATGAACTTGAACAAACTCTGGGAGATGGTGAGGGAGAGGGAAGCTTGGCAAGCTGCAGTCCATGGGATCTCAAAGAGTCAGATACAACTTGGTGACTGAACACCAACAAAGTGGTAGCACATCCAATAGGTAAGACATGTCCTAAGGCCCATGGGCACCTGTTACTGCAATAATTAAGCCAGTCGCTACTTCTGGATAACGGAACAAAAAGTAAACAAATGTTTAGCCTCATAGTCCTAAATTCTTACTTGTAGCTTATGGAGACTTTAGGTCATTTCTAGAATATAACCTACCCTCCTACTTGCTAGGTTTGTGACCTTAGGCAAGTTTCTTGATTTCTCTAAGCCTCAGTCTCCACGACTACAAAATTAGGGTAATAACTGAACCACCTTGTAGGATGGTGCTAAGGATTAAAAACCACATGTGAGGAGCTGGGCACAGTCGCTGGCCATAGCAAAGCTTGGTTAGTATAAGTTAGAAATTTCATTTCATTCTAAAGAACTGAATCACAACTTGGGGCCCCCAATCCACGATTTTCACCATTTCTTAGAAACGCAGCCCACAGGCTCCATTACCGCACGCGCACCTGGCACGATTCCAGGCTAAGCTGGAGTGGTGCGTCGGTGCTGGATAATTCCTAGGTAGGCGGGACTGACTTGTACACCACAGCGTGGTTAGCAGCATCCCTAGCCTGTAACACTAGATGCTATAACACCCCTGTCCCAGTAAAGCATGACAACCAAAAATGTCTCCAGACATCGCCAAAAGTCCCTTGGGGGGCAAATTCATCCCTAGTTGCGAACCACCGGGTTAAGGTGAGAGAGGACAGGTCCCACCAACTCAAGGTTCTGTCTTGCTTGGTTCTCCGGGTACTCCTGAGCTGAAAACGGAGATAAGATCGGTCGACAAATAAGCAGAACCCAGCAGCAGATGCTGGGGGCCACACAGTGTGGGAGCCACTAGGCTCCATGGGGCTCCTGAGCGAGAGGCACCACCTCTAATCACAGCACAAGAAAACTCCAGGGGGCAGTGGCATTTTAGGGAGGCCCTGTGATAATTATCACTGCTAATAATAACTAATCCTTTCCTTTCACACATATTATCTCTTTTATCAAACTCTGATAAGGATGCTCTGATTAAAGAAGTGCCTTAAGTTCCACAAGCAATAAGCACAAAACTGAAATCAGATTTCAACTCAAGTCAGGGATGCAACCCATTCTGTCCTTTACTTGTCCCCCACCAGGAGTTTACCGAGGGTCTTCCAGAGGAAGCAGGTCTGTTCTAGATCTGGGTGTGGAAAACTAAACACAACTCCACTCCTGTTCCCAGGGCACTCAGAGTCCAGCAGAGGAGACCTGCGTGTATAGGAATTGCTCTGACAATGTGCAAGGCCTACAACATCAGAGTCACCCAGAGGCATTCATTCCATCAGCAAACAGTAAACAGAAGGTCTAAAAGGGGAAGGTAAGATGTTAGAAAAAGTAATACAGTCTGACTAAAAGGAAGCCATGGAATATGGAACCAGAAGAGCAGACTGGGGCTTCCCTGGTAGCCCAGTGGTTAAGAATCTGCCTGTCAATGCAGGGGAAATGCATTCGATCCCTGCTCCAGGAATATCCCACATGCTGTGGGGCAGCTGAACCCCGGCAACACAACTACGGAGCCCATGCTCTAGAGTCCGTGCTCTGCAACAAGGGAAGCCACCACAATGAGAAGCCCCTGCACAGCAACCAGAGTAGCCCCTGCTCGCCGCAACTAAAGAAGGCCCGCACACGGCAATAAAGACCCGGAACAGCCAAAACTAAATAAATGAACACGTAAGAAGGACAGATGACGCAGCAGCCATGGAACACGGTGCTGCCGGGTCCAGGCATGTCCTGTGGGTGACTGGGAGTCAAAGATAGTTTTCAGTGGGAGAATCACAGCGGGAGGAAGAAGAAAATGGTCCTAAATTAATCTGAGTGCAGCAAGAGCTGGAGATGAGAAGGTTTCTACAGCCAAGTGAATGTATCTAAGGGAAGATAACATAAGCCCCTTTCTTCCAGGCCAGAGAACCTATGTGTCTAAGAGTCTGGGTATACAGATCAGTCATTGTCTTTTTTTTTTTTTTTTTGAAGGTTTTGTTTTGTTTTCTTTTTCAATTGGAGTATAATTGCTTTACAGTGTTGTGTTAGTTTCTGTTGCACAACAATGTGAATCAGCTATATACATATGTGTGTGTATATATATCCCTAAGAAGAGGTGGCAAGAATACACGGAAGAACTGTACAAAAAAGATCTTCACGACCCAGATAATCATGATGATGTGATGACTAATCTAGAGCCCGACATCTTGGAATGTGAAGTCAAGTGGGCCTTAGAAAGCATCACTACGAACAAAGCTAGTGGAGGTGATGGAATTCCAGCTGAGCTGTTTCAAATCCTGAAAGATGATGCTGTGAAAGTGCTGCACTCAGTATGCCAGCAAATTTGGAAAACTCAGCAGTGGCCACAGGACTGGAAAAGGTCAGTTTTCACTCCAATCCCAAAGAAAGGCAATGCCAAAGAATGCTCAAACTACTGCACAATTGCACTCATCTCACATGCTAGTAAAGTAATGCTCAAAATTCTCCAAGCCAGACTTCAGCAATATGTGAACCGTGAACTCCCTGATGTTCAAGCGGGTTTTAGAAAAGGCAGAGGAACCAGAGATCAAATTACCAACATCCGCTGGATCATGGAAAAAGCAAGAGAGTTCCAGAAAAACATCTATTTCTGCTTTATTGACTATGCCAAAGCCTTTGACTGTGTGGGTCACAATAAACTGTGGAAAATTCTGAAAGAGATGGGAATACCAGACCACCTGACCTGCCTCTTGAGAAATCTGTATGCAGGTCAGGAAGCAACAGTTAGAACTGGACATGGAACAACAGAATGGTTCCAAATAGGAAAAGGAGTACATCAAGGCTGTATATTATCACCCTACTTATTTAACATCTATGCAGAGTACATCATGAGAAACGCTGGACTGGAAGAAACACAAGCTGGAATCAAGATTGCCGGGAGAAATATCAATCACCTCAGATATGCAGATGACACCACCCTTATGGCAGAAAGTGAAGAGGAGCCAAAAAGCCTCTTGATGAAAGTGAAAGAAGAGAGTGAAAAAGTTGGCTTAAAGCTCAACATTCAGAAAATGAAGATCATAGCATCCAGTCCCATCACTTCATGGGAAATAGATGGGGAAACAGTGGAAACAGTGGCTGACTTTATTTTTTTGGGCTCCAAAATCACTGCAGATGGTAACTGCAGCCATGAAATTAAAAGACGCTTACTCCTTGGAAGAAAAGTTATGAGCCGCCTAGATAGTATATTTAAAAGCAGAGACATTACTTTGCTGACTAGGGTCTGTCTAGTCAAGGCTATGGTTTTTCCTGTGGTCATGTATAGATGTGAAAGTTGGACTGTGAAGAAGGCTGAGCGCAGAAGAATTGATGCTTTTGAACTGTGGTGTTTGAGAAGACTCTTGAGAGTCCCTTGGACTGCAAGGAGATCCAACCAGTCCATTCTGAAGGAGATCAACCCTGGGATTTCTTTGGAAGGAATGATGCTGAAGCTGAAGCTCCAGTACTTTGGCCACCTCATGTGAAGACTTGACTCACTGGAAAAGACCCTGATGCTGGGAGGATTGGGGGCAGGAGGAGAAGGGGACGACCGAGGATGAGATGGCTGGATGGCATCACGGACTCAATGGATGTGAGTTTTAGTGAACTCTGGGAGTTGGTGATGGACAGGGAGGCCTGGCGTGCTGCGATTCATGGGGTCGCAAAGAGTCGGACACAACTGAGGGACCGAACTGAACTGAACTGCCCTCTGAATGATAAGGATAAGAGGCTTATGGAAGCTTCCTGACGGGTGAGACCAACTGGGGGTGTCGTGGGGGTGGGAGCGGGGGACTGGTTCTTTATCTGATGGGCAGGACTATGCTCAGTAAATCTTTAATCCAATTTTCTATTGATAGGCAGGGCTGTGTTGTTTGGCTTGAGACACCAATCTATGATGGAAGTAATGAAGATAATGGCAGCCTCTTTCAAATGGTCCTGTGCGCACACTGCCATCCTCAATGCCCCCAACGCTGTAGCAGGCCACCGCCAACCCATGACTCTGCCAGAGACTCCTGGACATTCACAGGCAAGTCTGGGTCAGTCTCTTGTGGGGTCAACTGCTCCTTTCTCCTGAGTCCTGGTGTGCACAAGGTTTTGTTTGTGCCCCCCAAGATTCTGTTTCCCCAGTCCTGTGTAAGTTCTGTAATCAAATCCCACTAGCATCCAAAGTCAAATTCCCTGGGGGTTCTCAGTCTCTTTGCCAGATCTCCAGTTTGGGAAATTCGTTGTGGGTCCTAGAACTTTTTTAACATTGTGAGAATTTCTTTGGTATAATTGTTCTGAAGTTTGTGAGTCATCTGCTCAGTGGTTCAATGGTAGGGTTAAGGTGACCTTCTCCAAGAGGGCTTAATGCCACACCAAAGACTGCTGCATTCATAGCCCCTGCCCCTGTGGCAATCCACTGCTGACCTGTGCCTCTGCAGGAGAAAATTAAACATTCAAACGCAGGTCTGGCTCAGTGTTTCAGTGTTTGTGGGGTCTCCTGTTGTGCACAAGGTTTTTTTCTTTTCTTTTTTTTTCTTTTTTTGAGCCCTGCAAGCGTCCTGGTGAGTATGGAGTTTGATTCTAAATGTAATTTTGACCCTCCTACCATGTTGCCAGAGCTTCTCCTTTGCCCTTCAGGGTAGGGTATTTATTTATTTATTTATTTATTTTTAATGGGATCCAACATTCTCCTGTAGAATGTTGTTCAGCAGCAAGTTGTAATTTTGGAGTTTTTGCAGGAGAAGATGAGGGCACGTCCTTTTTTTCTGCCATTTTGATTTGACAAAAAGATATGACACTGAAAGATAAACTCCCCAGGAAGGTAGGTGTCCAACATGCTACTGGAGAAGAGTGGAAAAACAACAGAAAGAATGAATAGACAGAGCCAGGGTGAAAACACACCAGTTGTGGATGTGACCAGTGATGGAATTAAGTCTGATGCTGTAAAGAACAATATTACATAGGAACCTGGCATATTAAGTACATGAGTCAAGGTCAATTGGAAGTGGTCAAACAGGAGATAGCAAGAGTGAACATTGACATTTTAGGAACCAGTGAATTAAAATGGACTGGAATGGGTGAATTTAACTCAGGTGACCATTATATCTACTACTATGGGCAAGAATCCCTTAGAAGAAGTGGAATAACCATCATAGTTGACAAAAAAGTAAGAAATGCAGTACGTGGGTGCAATCTCTGAAACAACAGAATGATATCTCTTTGATTCCAAGGCAAACCATTGAATATCACAGTAATCCAAGTCTATACCCCAACCAGTAGTGCTGAAGAAGCTGAAGTTGAATGGTTCTAAGAAGACCTACAAGACCTTCTAGAACTAACACCCCCAAAAGATGCCCTTTTCATTATAGGGGAAGGGAATGCAAAAGTAAGAAGTCAAGAGATACCTGGAGTAACAGGATATTTGGCCTTGGAGTACAAAATGAAGCAGTGCAAAGGCTAACAAAGTTTTGCCAAGAGAACGCACTGGTCATAGTAAACACCCTCTTCCAACAACACAAGAGAAGAATCTACACATGGACATCAGTAGATGGTCAATAACGAAATCAAATTGATTACATTCTTACAGCCAGGAGTGGAGAAGCTGTATACAGTCAACAAAAACAAGACCATTGCCAAATTCAGACTTATATTGGAGAAAGTAGGGAAAACCACTAGATCATTCAGGTATGACCCAAATCAAATCCCTTATGATTATACAGTGGAAGTGAGAAATAGATTTAAGGGACTAGATCTGGTAGACAGAGTACCTAATGAACTATGGACGGAGGTTCGTGACATTGTACAGGAGACAGGGATCAAGACCATACCCAGGAAAAAGAAATGCAAAAAAGCCAAAATAGCTGATAAGAGAAGAGAAGCTAAAGGCAAAGGAGAAAAGGAAAGATATACCCATTTGAATTCAGAGTTCCAAAGAACAGCAAGGAAAGATAAGAAAGCCTTCCTCAGTGACCAACACAAAGAAATAGAGGAAATAGAATGGGAAAGACTAGAGATCTCTTCAAGAAAATTAGAGATGTCAAGGGAACATTTCATGCAAACATAGGCTCAATAAAGGACAGAAATGGTAGGGACATAACAGAAGCAGAAGATATTAAGAACAGGTGGCAAGAACACACAGAACTGTACAAAAAAGATCTTCATGACCCAGATAACTATAATGGTGTGATCACTCACCTAGAGCCAGACATCCTGGAATATGAAGTCAAGCAAAGCTAGTGGAGGTGATGGAATTCAAGTTGAGCTATTTCAAATCCTAAAAGATGATGCTGTGAAAGTGCCGCACTCAATATGTCAGCAAATTTGGAAAACTCAACAGTGGCCACAGGACTGGAAAAGGTCAGTTTTCATTCTAATCTCAAAGAAAGGCAATGACAAAGAATGCTCAAACTACTGCACAATTGCATTCATCTCACACACTAGCAAAATATTGCTCAAAATTCTCCAAGTCAGGCTTCACCAGTATGCGAACTGTGAACTTCCAGATGTTCATGCAGATTTAGAAAAGGCAGAGGAACCTGAGATCAAATTGCCAACATCCATTGGATCATCAAAAAAGCAAGAGAGTTCCATCCAGAAAAGCATTATTTCTGCTTTATTGACTATGCCAAAGCCTTTGACTGTGTGGATCACAATAAACTGTGGACAATTCTGAAAGAGATGGGAGTACCAGACCACCTGACCTGCTTCCTGAGAAACCTGTACGTAGATCAAGAAGCAACAGTTAGAACTGGACATAGAACAACAGATTGGTTCCAAATCAGGAAAGGTATATTTCAAGTTTGTCACTGCTTATTTAACTTTTATGCAGAGTATATCATGAAAAAATGCTGGGCTAGATAAAGCACAAGGTGTTATCAAGATTCCTGGGAGAAATATCAATAATCTCAGATATGCAGATGATACCACTCTTATGGCAGAAAGCGAAGAGGCACCAAAGGGCCTCCTGATGAAAGTGAAAGAAGAGAGTGAAAAAGTTGGCTTCAAATTCAACATTTAGAAAACTAATATCATGGCATCTGGTCCCATCACTTCATGGCAAATAGATAGGTGGAGAAACAATGGAAACAGTGACAAACTTTATATTGTTGGGTTCCAAAATCACTGGAGATCATGACAGCAGCCATGAAATTGAAAGAGTTCTTATAAGTTTGGAAGAAAAGTTAAGACCAACCTAGACAGCATATTAAAAAGCATAGACATTATTTTACCAACAAAGGTCCATCTAGTTAAAGCTATGGTTTTTCCAGTAGTCATATATGGATGTGAGAGTTGGACTATAAAGAAAGTTGAACACTGAAGAATTGATGCTTTTGAACTGTGGTGTTGGAGAAGACTTTTGAGAGTCCCTTGGACTGTAGGGATATCCAACCAGTCAATCCTAAAGGAAACTGGTCATAAACATCATTGGAAGGACTGATGTTGAAGCTGAAATTAGAATACTTTGGCCACCTGGTACAAAGAACTGAATCAGTGGAAAAGACTCTGATGGGGAGAAAGATTGTGGGCAGGAGCAGAAGGGGATGATGGAACATGAGTTGGCTGGATGACATCACTGACTTGATAGACATGAGTTTGAGCAAGCTCTGGGAGTTGATGATGGAGAGAAGTTTGGCGTGCTGCCATCCATGTGGTCTCAACAAGTTGGACACAGCTGAGTGACTGAAGTAAACTGAAATTAAAATATTAAGCACAGAGAGCGATCAGTTTTATTACTTTATGTAAATTACTCTAAAGGTCAAACATGTCTGATACAATTAATACATGCACTCACCAACACAAATAGGTCTGTAGTATGCAATTACTTTAAATAATTTTAAATTGTTCTTTTCTATTTGCTTCTCCTCCTCTTTTTCTTTCTTCTTTTTTTTCTCCTCTTTTTAAAAATATGATTTTATAAACTATTGATGTCAGGTCAGATTTTATTTTCTTTAGTTGTGGTTATAAGAATATAGAGCAAAAAGCAAATACACTTATCTTCATACTGTGTAGCAGCTTATGTAAATACATGACAACCTCATAAGAAATTCCACAGATGGAGTTATCATAACCATAGAAAACTGCATAGACTGCTCTCCTTAGGCATTTACTCATTTTTGATGAATATATGTGAGAAGTCATCATTAGAGACCATAATGGTCTCTGATGATGTATTTATGACATGGAGAGGTGTCATGTGGTGAAGTCTTTACAACCGTTAATGAAGTTGTATAACAATCTCTTTATAGTCCACAATTACATTGACTAATTCCTTGTAAAAATACTCAATATGTTCTCCCCATGCATGTGCTTGATATCACAGCAATTTAGTAACTGATGCCTCTAAACTGATAAATCAAGCAGCCTGGATGACTCAATACTGTTTCCTCTCCAAGATTCATAAAGGATCCTGGGTGTTGAGTTAGTGCACTGCATGAATTGTCTTTTATCAGTAGTGACTGGGGTAACATAATGCATATGTGTCAAATATTCTTATGGGTTGGAGAATCTGAGAGGCATATTTATACCTAAAATAAGCATTTTTAATAATATATACACCCTTTGTTGTAGTGAATGGAGAACTATGCACACCTGTGCTGCACATCCAAGGAAACATTAAGACCTGTTCCTCTACTTCAATCATTTAATTCCTGGAATGTATCTTTCCTTTTGGGCTTCTCAGGTGGAACTAGTGGTAAAGAACCTACCTGCACATGCAGGTAGACTTAAGAGACACAGGTTTGGATCCCTGAGTTGGAAGATCCCCTGGAAGAAGGGACCTGCAACCTACTCCATTATTCTTGTATGGAGAACTTCATGGACAGCGGTGCCTGGCAGGCTGCAGTCCATAGGGTTGCACAGAATTGGACATGACTTGGCACACATGTACATCCTTTCTCTTATTTCAATAATTAATGAGGAATATGACCCTTATGATTAAACAGTGGAAGTGGGAAATAGATTTAAGGGACTAATTCTGATAGACAGAGTGCCTGATGAACTATGAATGGTGGTTTGTGCCATCGTACAGGAGACAGGGATCAAACCATCCACAAGAAAAAGAAATGTAAAAATGCAAAATGGCTCTCTGAGGAGGCCTTACAAATAGCTGTGAAAGACAAAAAGTGAAAAACAAAGGAGAAAAGGAAAGATATACCCATTTGAATACAGAGTTCCAAATATGTATAGCAAAACGAATACAGTATTGTAAAGCAAAACAAACTAAAAAATAAAAATTAAAGAAAAAAAAAAAACAAAGATTAGCTGCAGTCCATCATCGGGTCGCAAAGAGTGGGACACAACTGAGCAACTGAACTGAACTGAACTGAACGGCTCAAATGAGTTTCCTCAATGTTGAATATGGGACAGAACACTTTCCATGTGAAGTAGTGAATAATTTGTGTTATATGTGACTGCAAGGATTAATTGTGCTTCTGAAAGGAGTTGTTAAGGGTTTGGGGCTGGGGTATAGACTCTGAAATGAGACCTGAGACCCTGAGATCCTGAACTTCTTGCTAGAAAATGAACTCCCAGATGTGAGTGAGAAAATTTTGTATTCATCTTGCAGATATGTGAGGTTATGAGTGATAATTATGAAATAAGTTCAAGGAAAGATAAAGAGAAATGTGATACAGAAACATCAACTACTGAATTTTCCTCAGAAGGTGAATGGCAGTTGAAAGGGGTTCTAATCCAAGGAAACTGAATGGCTTAAGAGCCATTAGTCTAAGGACTAATAGATATGTTAGTTTCAGGAGATTGAACAGAAAAAAAGACAAAACAGGATTGACATACTTAGTTTATAAATATTTTTAACTGTGTTGTAGAGACTGATTTAAGAGTGAGTGAAAGCTATTTAAAATTTATTGAAATATCATGTCAAAAAATGGCTTGCTTCTTTCAGATAGTGAATCCTGATAGGATTTTAATGTCACATAGAATATGGCTGACCCTTGAAAGAAGACTAAATTAATATAACATTAACAGGAAGTTAATTAACAGGAAGGTCACATCTTAATTTCTTCCCTTTCCATAAATTTTTATGATTTTTAAAACACTTTGCATAACAGTCAAACTTCATAAGAGTCCACCACATGAACTGAAGGAAATGTGTTCAATTTTGTGTTCCAAAGTTAGAATGTAAGACCCTTAGAAGTTAAGTAATCTCCTCAATGTCTTAGAATGAATTAATGAGGAGGTCACAGACTCTTTCTTCATCCAAAACAATTCCTGAGGAAAAAGAAAGAAAAAAAAAAACCCCACAATTTTTCATGCCTGGCAGAAGCACCAAGTGGCCTAAGGCCAAGCTAAAGTACCAACTGGAGGCAGTGAACTCCACACACACAGAGATGCCATGACATGGAGTATGAGGGCTTTGTTCTTAAATGCCCTATGGCTAAAGTAGTTATGGCCAAAACCACAGAACTGAAACAGAAGTCTAGTCACCTTAGATGGCATTGAAGCTGAGCACCACGGTCAAGAGCCTGCTCACTATACATGTCCTTTTTTGCATGCTTTCACAGAATAGAAACTTCTTATTAGCATCATCACTCAACACAAGGTTTAAGTCTTTGCCAGGATAGAATTTATTCCAATAACGCCAGAGGTGTAATTGCTTATTTAAAGAGTGATTACCCTATCCTCTGTGTCCTGCTGATTTCCTCTGGTCTCAAACCTCCCAAGAATTTCAAAAAAATTCCACATAAAGAGGAGCAAGTGGATTTGAACAGATAAATTGAATGTGAAGACTAACAAAGTTCTCTCAGGGCAATTTAGTTGAATTGTTCTAGCTATGATTTTGTCTGTTTCTGCCATGAAAATTTTACTGAGTCACTTTTGGTTCCCCAGACTTAGATGTGCATCCTGGCACTCCAGGTCACAGTAATAGGATCAGCTATTGGTTGGCTGAGAGGGAGCAGGAAATTTTAATTAGTTTTTTTCTTTTGTCGACAAGCAAGGAGGAGCAATAAGACTTTTGCAGTGACCAGTTATTATCTAAGTAGTAGGACTAACAAGGTTGTAGAGAAGAGACATAAAATTCAAATAGCATTATCAGCCTTATTTTCCAACCTTAAGGCATGGCCCCTCAATGTGACCTACTAAAGATGGGGGATGGTGGGGGACAGATAGGCCAGAGGGCAAAGAAGCCACACACCAGTCAGTCCTGGGACATGAAATGAAATGAAGTCTTCTAATCCAAGAGTCTGCTTTTCTTTCCAGGCCACTGAGCCCAGGGCAGTTGCCATAAGGAAAATAAAATTTGCATCTTAGGCACAGTGTAAGTATTTTTAATTAAAAAAAAAAAAGTAGGAGACAAAAGAGGCCATAATCCAGGGTTCTTAAATAGCATCAAGAGTATAATTTAATTTTTTTCTTCAGTTTAATGTTTTCATGTATTATATTTTAAGTTTGTTTGCAGAGGAAGGGTCCATCAGTCCATAAAAATAGTTAAGAAATCATCAAGATTTTTGCAAAGCATTATAAGCAAACTCAGTTTGGAATGACTTCTTGATTTATTTATTTATTTTGAGGAAGGAGACTCTAATCAGACAGATATTTCTCTAATAGAAAGAAATATGTACCACTGGAGCATGAAAGGATAATTTTTTTGGTTTTCCCAGGTTTTATTACAATAATTAGATTTACCATAATCGATAAAATGTGTGAGACAAGTTTATTGAAGTGTCAATTTCCCATTGCATAATTTCCCTTGGGACTTTAAGTTTTAATTCAAAAGAAAAACAGAAGATTTACCACACAAATGCCAATGAATGTGTGAGGTTAAGGAAAGCACAACTCCTTACAGAAATCAAACTTAAGTTTAGAACAATTCTCTTACTTGCCCTTCCCACATTCCTTGGCTCATCATTAATTTTACAGAGAATAAGATCTTGAAATGGTCAAAATATAGATTTCTTTGCCTCAATGGCAAAAAAATATATTGGACAGTAAGATTTGATGACGTTTACGCCATCATTTCCAACAGTCAAGAGCACTCAGGGGTGGAGACCATTATGTTGGTTTACAAAGACTGAACACTAAAAATGAGTGAGTCCATAAGTTTGACTGTGGGCATAATTTACAACAATACATACCTCAGTATTTGAAATGATATGTGAGTCCTCAAGAACTTAAAAAATGGTGCTGGAAACCCTATTAATGAAGATGAAGACATTTATTGGCAACATGAAGATTTTTCTGTAATGGTTATATGATGAATGGGTTAGAGTGATTGCAAACATACCCCTGATTCTCCACCCTTCCTCATATCCAAACCTTTTGTGACTTTTATTTGTAGATCCTCCCATCAACAGAGAAATCTATTTTCCCACCCCATGAGTATGAATTGACTTTGTGACTTGCTTTGGCAGAAAGAATGAAGTAGAAGTGATGTGCTAACTCTTAGCTCGGGCTTCAAAGACTTTGTGCATTTTCACGAACTGGAGGATTACAATGTAGTATTCACTGGGCTTATGGGCCAGAAAGAAACTTAAGAGACATCAGAGTAGGGCCATGATGACATTTCTTTGGGGCTCGTGGCATGCTGTTCTTAAGTACCACATGCATTTTCCCCCCACATGCTTGCTTCCTCTTCTGAGATCACTGAGTTGATACATCATTAGAGCTGGAAAAGATTATAAAGATCTAATCTGATCCAACACTGTCATTTTATAGAGGAGGAAATAGATGAAGAACATTTATAAAGTTTTCTTAAGTTCACATGGAAAGCATTATTGTTTATTTTGGCTATGTCAGTGTATGTGCAGATTGCGAATGTGCATGTGGATGAGTGACGCAAAGTATGAGATGCTGCTAGATTAAAACAGAGCCCCAGTCCTCTGAGAGTTGCTAATCCAACCTATCCCGGATTTTATTGAACATCAGGTAGTATTTTATCTTGAAATACGAAGTCTTAAATATTGAGTCCAACTTCCTTCTTTGGCAAAAATGAAAATGAGAGTTATTCCCAAGCATATCCAGTTGCTAGCACTGTGGCCTCATCATGCTTTAGAGAGGGAAAGTCCAGCCCATAGGTTGTCCATTCACAGAAGATACCAAGGTCCAGCAGCTCCAGATACTATCTGTTTCTACTGTAGTAGTTTATTTTTTGTTTCTAATCCTATTTTTGGTTTCCTCTTCTATGAAGAATGGGATCAGTGGATTGCTGAACACTATGAGGAAGCGCTTCAGGTCACAGAAGCTTTTCATTTTCCTTTAAATATTCTCTTTTCCAGGCTGAAAAGGACAAGCTGGCCAATATATTTTATTTTCCTTTAGAGTCATATCCTTGGTAGCATCTCTCTAACATTTATCTGTGTGGAGATCAGCAAGAATTAGATAAGAATCTGACTTACATTAAGTACAATCAAAGGTTCTCATTTGCATATTCTAATTCTGAAAAAGATGGGAATACCAGACCACCTGACCTGCTTCTTGAGAAACTTGTATGCAGGTCAGGAAGCAACAGTTAGAACTGAACATGGAACAACAGACTGGTGCCAAATAGGAAAAGGAGTACATCAAGGCTGTCTGTTGTCACCCTTCTTAGTTAACTTATATGCAGAGTACATCATGAGAAATGCTGGGCTGGAAGAAGCACAAGCTGGAATCAAGATTGCTGGGAGAAATATCAGTAACCTCACATATGCAGATGACACCACCCTTATGGCAGAAAGTGAAGAAGAACTAAAGAGCCTCTTGATGAAAGTGAAAGAGGAGAGTGCAAAAGTTGGCTTAAAGATCAACATTCAGAAAACTAAATCATGGCATCCAGTCCCATCACATCATGTCAAATAGATGGGGAAACAGTGGAAACAGTGGCTGACTTTATTTTTCTGGGCTCCAAAATCACTGCAGATGATGACTGCAGCCATGAAATTAAAAGACACTTTCTCCTTGAAAGGAAAGTTATGACAAACCTAGACAGCATATTGAAAAGCAGAGACATTACTTTGTCAACAAAGGTCCGTCTAGTCAAGGCTATGGTTTTTCCAGTAGTCATGTATGGATGTGAAAGTTGGACTATAAGGAAAGCTGAGCCCCAAAGAAATGATGCTTTTGAACTGTGGTGTTGGAGAAGACTCTTGAAAGTCCCTTGGACTACGAGGAGATCCAACCAGTCCATCCTAAAGGAAATCAGTCCTGAATATTCATTGGAGGGACTGATGGTGAATCTGAAACTCCAATACTTTGGCCACCTGATGCGAAGAGCTGACTCATTTGAAAAGACTCTGATGCTGGGAAAGATTGAGGGCAGGAGAAGGGGATGACAGAGGATGAGATGGTTGGATGGCATCACTGACTCAATGGACACGGGTTTGGATGGACTCTGGGAGTTGGTGATGGTCAGGGAAGCCTGGCGTGCTGTGGATCATGGGGTCGCAAAGAGTCAGACATGTCTGAGCGACTAAACTGAATATGATATTTCTTTTTAAAGTGAAGAAACATGGCTGACATATATTTCACTAATGGAAATACTGTTTAGTTTGTAACCAAAAGATAGTTTTGTGAATTTAAAACATCCTTGAGATTTGTGTGTGCAAATAATTTTTTGTTTACCACTCTGCATCTTATTTATTGTTAAAATTGAAATATATGAGCTTTAGAGGCTTACCATTAATTCAGATTCATTTAAAAATCTAATTTAAAAGCCATCTTAAATTTAATTATTTGTGCAGATATTATAACTGCAGCAGAGAATATAAACAAAGCCACTGCCACATTAAAAAATAAATTTATTCTTTTTTCACATCTTGGGTCAAAGGCATGGCTAATTTTTGCCCACTGTAATCATGCTTCCCAACTGGTGCTAATGGTAAAGAACCCACATACAAGGTAGGAGATATAACAGATGCAGGCTCGATCTCTGGGTTGGGAAGATCTCCTGGAGGAGGGCATGGCAACCCACTCCAGTATTCTTGCCTGGGAAATCTCATGGGCAGAGGAGCCTGGCAGAGTACAGTACATGAGATCACAAAGAGTTGGACACGACTGAATGACTTCGCAAGCATGCAATAATGCTCCCATTTAAAAACCGCATAGAAAAACAGGTGTTTTCCCATGATGATGGTTGGGAAATAGGGATCTCAGGATAGTTATATTGAGTGCTCAGTATCCTTAAATAAAGGCAAAGTGAAGCTTTTCCTTCCATATTCCCTCTCATTCTAAAAGCTCAAGTCTCTTACATTGGGGTGTAGGCCAGGTGGAATGCTGGCCTCTGTCAAAGGGCAATTCTTGCTTGGCATCCATGAAAAGTTCAGTAAGACTAGTGCTGGTGAGAGACACCATTCAAAAATACACTGCAGCACAGACTGTGGGTTTGAGGAGTCTTGCCTCTCCCGTTGATCCTGGAGTCTTGAATAATGCTTTCTCATATATGTTTTATTTTTCAAATATATGAAACATTTTTTAAAAATGTATACAAGTGAGAGGCAGAATCAGAACATAAATTATTAATAGCTGAGAAAGCAAGAAAAGAAAGAAATTAGTGGAAAATCAAAAGAAAGTTTATACCACCCTGGAGTGACTCTAATTTAATAGACTAACAGCTTTTCCCCAAATTCAAAGCAATTAATCAAGAAAATAACAGTTCTTGATACATAACCAAAACAAATGATCTCAGAAGCCGTCAAAAAAGTTGAAATGCCCAATTTCAGGAACAATATAATTTCATATAGATCCTTGTGGTCCAAAGTGTGTTCTTGTACCAATAACATTGATCTAACCTCAAAGTCTGTTAAAAATTAGGATCTCAGTCTTCCCTGCAGCCCTCCTGAACCAGAATCAGTACTGAAACATGACCTCTGAGGATCTGTGCACATCACATTAAAGTGTGAGATGTCCAGGACCAAAGTATCCCTAGATTAAACACACATCTTCCTGAAGCTTGATTCTCTCAGAAGTTTTGGAAGGATATACTGATGGAAATTTGATAAAACCACTTCATGAATTGTATTCCTGTGGCTTCCTCCAGAGGTTGATGTCGAAGGTGACCATTTAAATCTGTGAATGGTATGCCAGTCTTTCAGACAATCGCCACAAAGACAGTGGCTCACAGGCAAGATTTTACATATTGTACAACAGTGATTTTCCACCTGCATTTTCTCTCAAGGGCCAGGATTGTACTTATACTTTTGGGATCCTAGTCATAATGGGGAGCCTGAGGTAGACATGAGTGTGTAAAGAAGGCCTTTCTAACTCCAGCACAGAGGAAGGTAGGGCCAAGATCCTTCGAAGAGAACTGTTTCCCAAAGTCAAGATAGGGAACCATGAATAGTTCATAAAATTAGTGAATGGTTATGACGCACTATATGGGGTCACTATGTGGATCATAACCAACATGCAAAGGTAGAACAAGAACAGAAATAAATGGAGTAGAATATAAAATATAATACTTTTAATAAAAAGAAGTTTTGTTTTTTTTAAACTTGTGCTTCAAATATACATACACATATATGTGTGTACCAAGTGTAAAAGTAAAATTCAGGAGGCCTTTTTATTTTGCATTGGCTACCAGTCAAAAGTTTAAAAATCATTTAGCTTTAAAAATACACTCTCATGGAAAGACACACAAAGGAAGTTCACTTCCTGTGAAATGTCAAGAGGAAAAGTGTCTTAATTTCTCATAGTCCTAAGCTATATTTTACATTAAAATTTGAGATGAAAATTCATAATATTATGTGCTATGATTTCTAGACAAAAACCAATATTCACAATTTATACAGGATCATAAAAGGAAATCCACCATTAGCACACTTCCTCAGGCATATGGTACCTTAGTTTAGTTTTTAGATATGTGAGACTTTGAATATGAAATAAAATTTTGGAGTGTTGGTGCTTCCTAAATCTCAATTAGCTATCCATTATTTGGACATTCTTTTGACAAACGTGTAATGTACAATTTTAAGAGGAAAGTCAGATTTAAGAATTCTCCCGTAAAACATTTTGGACATGAAATCTCTTCTACAGATCAACATCTTACTAATTGAGTATAGAAGGACTGGAAACATTTGATTTACCATCATATTCATATGGGTTTGCCACATTTAATAGCAAAAATTGTTTTTGTTTTTTCCAAACTAAAATTTTTAGAGAACAGCACAGAAAATTCCTTTTTACCATACTGAGGTTCTTCCTCATAAAAATAAAGTAGAAAAATTTAAGCCTTTGAATTCTTATATCAAAATGTCCTAAAATATGCATTTCATTCAAATTTTCATTCTGTTCACTCAAGAAGAGCAATTTTATGGAAATATTCATGGTCCAATAGCCCATATGATATTATGTTTATAACTAGGAACTGTGCATGAAAAGTTGTTTTCAAAAATAATGTAATAATGTATTAGGTATTATCAGAATTGATCATTATGCTTTAACTTATATGAATTAAGAGTCATTGAATGATCCCTAAGCTATAATATTTGCAGTAGTAATTTTCTTTCCTTCTCTAAAAATTCTCATTGGTTTTGTTTTGGTGAACATTTGATATTAACATGCATAAATGAATTTTACATATGTCCTTATACATATTTAATATTCTTTAAATAATTCATACATATTTTCAATTGGTCAAAATCAGGAGAGATGTTTTATAGATTTAATTTTTTAACAGTTAGTAGCTCTAGAGCATTTTCTAAAAGTTAGATAGACAATATAGTAAATATTGTTCTTAATTATTTGTATCAAGGTGACATCAGAGATATTTTTATGAATTGTGTATATAGTGGTATTAAAACAGCTTCAATCATTGATTGGTTAAATGCTAAGAGAAGAAATTTCCTATGCCTCTTGGGAAGGGACACTTTGATTGAACTATGATTGATGCAAAAACACAACCAGTTAAGGAGATAACATTAAAACCATCTGATTTGGGGTTTACATAATAGAGAAATTTCAACAGAACCAAAGTGTAATTGCACGCATAAAACAGAGGACACTGTCTGATTATCTGGTCATTGTGTGCAATGATTTAAGCTATTTACAGTAGCTTTTTTGGATGGAACTAGAGGTGATTATACTAAGTGAAGCAAACCAGATAGAGAAAGATAAATATCATATAATATTGCTTATATATGGAATTAAAAAATTATATAAATGAACTTATGTATGAAAATGAAATAGAACCACAGACAGAAAACAATATAGTTGCAAAAGGGGAAAGTGGGAGAAGGATAAATTAGGAGTTTGGGGTTAACATATACACACATATATAAAATAGGTAACAAAGGACCTACTGTATAGTACAGAGAACAGTACTCAATATTTTGTAATAACTTATAAGGGAAAAGAATTTGAATAAAATATATATGTATGTAAAATTGAATCACTTTGGTATACACCTGAAAATAGCACAATATTGTAAATCAATGATACTTCAATTAAAAAAAAATTCATTGGAACTTTAGCATCTAGGCAAAGAACATACAAACACTTCTGCCCTTTGGCAAGGCAAAAAAAGTTATAGTACCACAAAATTTGGTGAAGTTACAGGCCTAAAATAATCAGCTGCAATCCTTTCTAGTTGATTTGGGAATAAGTTTTATTTACTATATTAGAAGAAAGATTGCCTTTCTGATTAGAAATGAAGGGAGTGTTATGCAATAAGGATGAAGAGTTGACTCAAGATAAATGCCAGTTGTTTTTTTTTTTTTTTTCTTTTTTTTAGTGCAGGGTGTGTGTGTGTGTGTGTGTGTGTATGTTAAAGGACCATATGATCTTCTGGGTTTCTCCTAAAGAAAAGTTTAATTTAGTTAAGTGCCTGAGCTAAATTGGGACGCCTGTTCTTCATGGACCAATGAGACATAATTGTGTCTGGGCCACGATGGGTAATTTTCAGGTTTAAGTCTACTTTGAGTGTTTGGATGCATTGGTATTATAATTGCTGCTCACAGCTGAAAGGTTGAAAATTTCTGATGAACAATTCATTCATTGTCTTGTTCACATCTGGGTTAATGTTCCCTTCTTGGAGAACTCTGTACCACTCTGTTCTTTGCTGCTTGCCACAAGATAGCCATGCCAATTTCTCTCTGTTTACTTGGAAGCTCTTGAGGCTGATATATTGATGCTAGCCACAAACTAATGGAATTCTTTCCAGCTGCAGTGCTCTCAGATAGTCAAACAATAAGCAAAAAGCATTAAACTGCTTTGGCTGTTCTTACCTAAAATAAGTGCCATTCTCAGAGATGATGTAAACATAATTACTACTCAGCATTTAAAATATTTCAAAGCAATAGATAAAACTGCTATGGAAAACAGTGGATCAATAAAAAGTTTTTTGAAGTCTGAATCCGGGGGGGCATGTCATCTCAGAAGAGGGAGCATTTTAGGAGGAAAAACACAGGTAAGTGTTCATACTAAACAAAATGGCACAGAGGTCAAGGTCTCACATTTGGAATCCAATTTCCTTCTTGGTTTTATTTCTGTGTCGGTGGAGTTAGCAGCCCCCTTTCAGGCCTATTGTGAGGTTACCTTTTGTAAAAGGACTCTGGGTTGCGGCAATGGGCCCCCAGTATCCATCTTGAAATGGAGGGTGAGTGTAATACCAGATCACCCAGACTATCTGGTAAATTTAGTAATTTTTGTTCTGCTATAAAGAAGCTAGAAAATACTTAGGCAGCTGAATAAGTCTTGATTTTATGGCCTGCCTGAAGTTGAAAGAACATTGGACTGATATGGCTGAAGTGATAAACTCTTTGGAATAATAATTTTTGACTTTTGGATCTTAAAATTCCTATAGTCTCACTCAGTAACTTGTGCCTAAATGGCAGCTCTTATCATATATATTGAATAAAATTAACCTTAAATTAATTTAACTATCAATTAGGTTTCTTTGAATAAATCAAAACTTTCACTAGTTTTGGAGAAGTCTGATTCAGTAAATGCAACTTTGACTGCCAATTACCTGAGGATACGTGTGAAATATTCATTCCGGGCCCCATAGTTTCAGATTTTAAGTAATTTGGGGTAAGACTTGAATTCTGGGCATTTTTCTTAGATGATTGTAATGTCCAGAAAACATTAGAAACTATTGGTCCAAAGAGAACCAGAAATAACTGAAATATAGATGCAGTTGAAAGATCATTTACACAAAAAAACTTTAATGTATTTTCATTGCATGTACGTTCTGTATGTAATTTTAAATTTTATTTTTGTCTCTCTCTACATCCTTCCCTGAAAAGTCACCTTTCTGTTAAGAAATAGCATAAGATTTAGGTGCAAATGTATCTGGCAAATTATTTTTCCTGTAGAAATTTAAGTTGAAACTTTACAAAGAAGGTGAAAAGCCAAGATATGTGGATATAAATATTTTAGAAGAGGAAGAAGATCGGAATGTACGAGTTTCTCCAAATTCACCAACTTTGCTAACTACATAGCTTAGTGCTATATATTGGAGAAGGCAATGGCAACCCACTCCAGTACTCTTGTGTGGAAAATCCCAGGGATGGGGGAGCCTGGTGGGCTGCTATCTATGGGATCGCACAGAGTCAGACACAACTGAAGCGACTTAGCAGCAACAGCAGCAGCAGCAGTGCTATATATGTCTGTAAGTGGGGATGGGGAATGAGAAAAAAATATAAAACAAGTAGGTGCTCCAGTTCCACATTGAAGGAAATGATTAAACTTTTGCAAAGAGTAGATATATGCATGAAATAATTAAGCAGAAATCAAATACAGATCCTCTAGAATAGAAATGAACTTATAACAAAATTCATAGCACAATCTTAAATTTGCTTATGAGCTCATATTCTTTCTGTTAGTATTATTGATTGAGAAAGGAAGCAAATATGTTTGGCTCTGTGAAAACTTGGAAGTTTAGAAAGTTCAAGTTTCTATATCAACAAAAGAAAATAATCACTATATAAAAGCTGTAGGAAAAGGGAAAAAGAAACAGCAGGCACATGCAAAGAATGGCTGATAGGATAGTTGCTGGAAAATGTAACAATCTGGAAATTTGATGATGTATGTCAATCTGGTCCTGTCTAAAATACCTGCCTGGCAGAAATTCTCATAGCAAGCCCAAATTTGATGAAATCATGTGGTAATAAATCAAGTCCAGAAATGGAAAATCAGTCAGCGGACCACATCCTCCCGATGGTTTAGAAAAACTCTATCCTGCCTTTCCCAAGAAAAAAATGTCTTGCTTATGAGAAATCTGTCATTTTCCAATCTAAAACATTATTCAAATTGACTGTCTTTCAGTGGTTACCTCAGCTTTTTAGCTGAGTCAAACATTTAATTAAAGACTGTGAGAAAGTGAACATGATTTGCAACTATTTCCTCGATAGCATAATCTAAGATCCTTCACTTCCACTGAATAAAACACACTCTCCTTTTCTTCAGCGGTGCCTCTTGAATGACAAAAATGTACTGATGTCATGACTTAAGTACATTCCAATAAGAATTCATAAATATATTCAAGTCTTCCTCAGTTCCTCAATCTTACTAAAGGTTTTTGAATAACAATGGAAATGGTGAGTTGTCCTCCTTTCTACATCCTCAACTGTTCGTGATATCTACAAATGAGTCCCTTCCACCAAGAACACATCCTCTCTGCCCTCCTTCCTCCTGGCAAGCTTCCACAGGACCTTCCAGATTAAGGTCCTATAGGATCTCCTCTGTCAAGTTTCCTTCGGACTCGCTGCAGGACTTAGGTTCTTTGTACTTGGTACACAGCAAGCTGTCATGATCCAAATTATGCTTTATGTTTTAATTATTTGTTAACATGTCTGTTGGCAACCTGGATTTTTCTGTTTTAGTGATAAACTATGATATCAAGTTTTATTGTGTCATATTTTTAATTTAATTTTTATGTAAGTAGCCTCTAGTCACTATAGGCACAGTGAAAAACAGCAGAAACAAGAAGAAAACCTGTAATCCTGTCAACCAGAGATAGCTACTTATGACATTTGGTGTATATCCTTCTGGAAATCCATTGGAACTGATGCATTTAAGCTATTTTCCTATATTTGCTCTTTTAAACAATATTTAGTAGATACCCTAGTATGTACACCTGGATATATTCTGTTATTTTCTTAAGCTAAATGTTGAGAAGAAAAGTGGCTTTGTCAAATCCCATGACTTTTTTAAAGCTTCTCATTTATATTTCAAACTAACATCCAGAAAAGTTGTTCCAATTTACTCTCCCATCAGTGTATGAAAGTTCCCACATGCTATGAAGGTATTATTTATGTTTCTGTTTTATCTGAAAGGCAGATAACTTTTTAAAATTCATTTTTCATTTTAGCACCTACAGCACTGTTTGGCCCAGTAGTCTGCCATTTGTCAGAAGGATGGATGAATGGAAGGATGGAGGAAGGATGAAAGGTGAATTTGTTTTCACTGTCAAACCATGTACCTCACCTCAGACTTTCAAATCAGAGGTTACTTTGAAAGCAACCTCTTAGAAGAGTGAATGTTTGGCTCTATTTATTTACCTTTCTTTCACCTTGAGATCATCTCATTGAGGATATAGTCCATTTTTCCTCCCTTTGTTTTGGAGCTCAACCTTGACTTTGTCCAGTGTCCTACAGGTGAAAATGACAATGCCATCTCTAGTCTCAGCCTTCAGGCTCATGACACTTGCCTTCCTCCATTTCTTAATGTTGTCATGAGAAGCACATCCTCCACATCACAGCTGCCCTTGTAGTCTGAGCTACAGAATAAGAGTTGGGGAAGAGAGCTGAGCAAGCTGAACTCTCATCCTGTAGCTGAACTGCCTGACCTGCCTGCCAATGCTGACCTCAACTGACCTGCCTCTGAAGCAGAAACTCCCTAGATACCACAGACTAAAAACATGTCTGCCTCAACCAAGCCCAGCCTAGAATAGCAAATTCCCAGCTGATCTGCAGTCCTGTGTGAGCTGTGATCAGTTATAGTTGCTTTAAGCTACTTTGCTTTGGGGTGATTTGTTACACAGTATTGTCATAGTTTTCCTGACACAATGCTCTCTTTGTCTATAATATCTCTCAAATAATTTTCCTTCCAAATTATCCAATTATGACAAAGTGAAGAAGACATTGCAGTGACATTTTCTGTTCTGTCACCTAGGCTCATGAACCCATGACATCATTTGGATGTCAAGACATATGGGACTGCATGGAAGAAAGAGCAGTGAGCTTCTTGAAAGATATTGGTTCAAATCCTGCCTCCATCCTTGGTAGCTATGTGATGCACATTTCACTTAATGTGTATGAATTTTAGTTTACTCTTTTTAAGGCAAAGATAACAAGAGTCCTACCTCACAGTACTATAGTGAAATTCAAAGTATATTATACACAAAAAAGTACCCTTGAGTACAAGTCATCTCATATTTCAAGCTTTCCCTGAAATTTGGTTTTAGTAACACATACTTAGTGCATTCACACATGTGCATAATAAGTGAAATCATTTCTTACTCTCAATTTTAAGGTTATTCTCATGACTCTCTTATATCTAAATGCATTTTCTTTGCTTCATCCCAGAATATTTATTAATCAAAATATTGGTCAAACATTGGCTATCTGATTTTAGTGACAGAGCCTAAATAATATAAAAAGATAATCAATTCTTATACACAGCTGAGAGTATCAGTTTTGCAAGTTTGAAAATTTTTTAAGTGTTGAATGTTTTTAAGATGTTCAGAGTGTTTAAGATGCTCAGTTTAGTTTAGTACAAAACTAAATTCAACCACAAAAATAAGAGACATCTGCCAAAAAAAACACATTTTTCATAAAATTTTGCTATTAAAAAAAAAAAACCATAAATGCAAATGTAATCCACTTGACTCTGAAGACAAGTTGAGGGAGAAAAATCTTGAAGTAACAAAAATATCTCTTTCAAATTGATCACAGCCTTGTCTGGCAGAGGGGCTTGTGTGACTCAGTGATGCTATGAGCCATGCCATGCAGGGCCACCCAAGACGGATGATCATAGTGAAGAGTTCTGACAAAACGTGGTCCACTGGCGGAGGAAATGGCAACCTACTCCAGTATCTTGCCACAGAACCCCATGAACAGTATGAAAAGGCAAAAAGATATGACACCGAAAGGTGAGCCCCTCCCTGACCCTGGTTGGACGGTGTCCAAAATATTACTGAGGAAGAGTAGAAGGCAATTACTAATAGCTCCAGAAAACAATGCTCAGTTATGGATGTGGCTCCCATTTATGAGGGCATGTGTGCTCAGTCATGTCTGACTCTTTGCGACCCTATGGACTGTAGCCCACCAGACTCCTCTGTCCATGAAATTTTCCAGGCAAGAATACTTTAGTGGGTTGTCATTTCCTTCTTCAGGGGACCTTTCCAGCTCAGGGATTGAACCTGTGTCTCCTTCATTGCCAAGCAGATTCTTTACTAGCTAAACTCCTGGAGAAGCTTGTTAGATCCATGAATGAAGTAAAATTGGATGTGGTCAAGCAGGAGATGGCAAAATTGAACACTGACATCTTAGGAATCAGTGAACTAAAATAGATGGCAATGGGTGAATTTAATTCAGATAACAATTATATCTAGTACTGTGGTCAAGAATCTCTTAGAAGAAATGAAGTATCCTTCATAGTCAACGGAAGTCCAAAATGAAGTACTTGGGTGCAATCTCAAATATGACAGAATGATTGTGGTTCATTTCCATGGAAAACCAACATTGCAGTAATCCAAGTCTATGCCTTAATCACTAATGCTGAAGAGGCTGATCAATTATATGAAGACCTACAAGACCTTCTGGAACTAACACAACGCACAGAAAGATGTCATTTTATCGTAGGGGATTGGAATCCAAAAGTAGGAAGTCAAGAGATACCTAGAGTAACAGGCAAGTTTGGCCTTGGAGTACAAAATGAAGCAGGGCAAAGGCTAGCAGAGTTTTTCCAGGAGAACACACTGCTGTTCTCAACACATCTCTTGTGAACAACACAGAGATGACTATATACATGGACAGCATCATATGGTCAATACCAAAATCTGATTATATTCTTTGCAGCGTTTCTGTGAGCTTGCTTGGGCCATGTTGGGTCATGTTTGGGGTGGGGTTAGAGGTCAACTTGAATCTTTTGCAGCTAGGCTGTTTCTCATTGCTCAGGCCTAATTTCCTACATAGAAATTCCTATCCCAAAGAATGGCAATGCCAAAGAATGTGCAAATTACCATATAATTGCACTCATTCCACATGCTAGCAAGGTTATACTCAAAATCCTTCCAGTCAGGTTTCAGCAGTACGTGAACAAAGACCTTCCAGATGTACAAACTGGGTTTAGAAAAGGCAGAGGAACCAGAGATCAAACTGCCAACATGCATTTGATCATGGAGAAAGCAACAGAATTTCAGAAAAAACATTTACTTCTGCTTCATTGACTATGATAAAGCCTTTGACTTTGTCAATCACAAAAAATCTGTGGAAAATTATTAAAGAGGTAGGAGTACTAGGCACCTTACCTATCCCTGAGAAACCCGTGTGTAAGTCAAGAAGCAATAGTTAAAACCAGACATGGAACCATGGACTGGTTCAAAATTCAGAAAGGAATATGATAAGACTGTATATTGTCCCCTTGCTTATTTAATGTATATGCAGAGTACATCCATTGAAATGCCAGACTGGATGAATGATAAGCTGGAATCAAGATTGCCAGGAGAAATATCAACAACCTCAGATATACAGATGATACCTCTGTGATGGCAGAAAGTGAGGAGGAACTAAAGAACCTTCTGATGACAGTAAAAAGGGAAGTGAAAAAGCTGACTTGAAACTCAATATTCAAAAAACTAAGATCACGGCATACAGACCCATCACTTTACGGCAAATAGAAAGGGCAAGGAGGGAAGCAGTGACAGATTTTCTTTTCTTGGACTCCAAAAGCACTGCAGAGGATGACTGTAGCCACAAAATTAAAAGATTTTTGCTTCTTAGAAGGAAAGGTAGGACAAATTTGGACAGTGTATTGAAAAGCAAAGACATCCCATTGCTAACAAAGGTCCATATCAGTTCAGTTCAGTTCAGTCGCGCAGTCGTGTCCGACTCTTTGCGACCCCATGAATCACAGTACGCCAGGCCTCCCTGTCCATCACCAACTCCCGGAGTTCACTCAGACTCACGTCCATTGAGTCTGTGATGCCATCCAGCCTTCTCATCCTCGGTCGTCCCTTTCTCCTCCTGCCCCCAATCCCTCCCAGCATCAGGGTCTTTTCCAATGAGTCAACTCTTCGCATAAGGTGCCCAAAGTACTGGAGCTTCAGTTTTAGCATCATTCCTTCCAAAGAAATCCCAGGGTTGATCTCCTTCAGAATGGACTGGTTGGATCTCCTTGCAGTCCAAGGGACTCTCAAGAGTCTTCTCCAACACCACAGTTCAAAAGCATCAATTCTTCTGC
>SJXQ01004320.1:138828-159488 GCA_006408695.1 Aepyceros melampus
CTCAACTGGAATTCCATCACCTCCACTAGCTTTGTTCGTAGTGATGCTTTCTAAGGCCCACTTGACTTCACATTCCAAGATGTCTGGCTCTAGATTAGTCAACACATCATCATGATTATCTGGGTCATGAAGATCTTTTTTGTACAGTTCTTCCGTGTATTCTTGCCACCTTTTCTTAATATCTTCTGCTTCTGTTAGGTCCAGACCATTTCTGTCCTTTATCGAGCCCATCTTTGCATGAAATGTTCCCTTGGTATCTCTAATTTTCTTGAGGAGATCTCTAGTCTTTCCCATTCTGTTCTTTTCCTCTATTTCTTTGCATTGATTGCTGAAGAAGACTTTCTTATCTCTTCTTGCTATTTTTTGGAACTCTGCATTCAGATGTTTATATCTTTCCTTTTCTTCTTTGCTTTTTGCCTCTCTTCTTTTCACAGCTATTTGTACTGAGTATCAATTCAGAATTTTAACAATAGACCACATTTTCCAAGAATCTGATCCAAATTCTGGTTCATGCAGGCAATTGAATGATGTTAGATCCAGTGATTTTTATCCAGCTATTAAGTTCATGATATAGTCTTACATTCAACAAATTATTGTTTAGATTTGAATCATTATGAATATAAGTATTCTTTTAAAAGTACACAGTTAAATTAAAATGCATGACCAAGTCTCTGTTTAAATGTGTAACCAAATTTAATTACTTTCACCACAGCAATTTCAGAGAGTGTAAAATATAAAATTCAAGCTATCAGGCATTTTTACAATTAAATTTGCTTTAATTAAAATATGTTTAATGTTATGGAGTGGGGCTTATAAATATCAGAAAATAAACTTTTTACCTTTAAGTGTCTGGTCTAATATGGAAAGAATCTTGGAGTTGTAAGTTCAACTATTCCATGAAGAATATTTTATATGGAAAATCCCATGGCTGATAAACAAGAGGTTAAACCAAGCTCAGATTAGCCTCTTAAGTCTCCTAGTTCTTTCAACAATGATTTAAAAGAACATACTTTATTATCTCATACCTCAATTTGTCCATTTAAAAAAATAAAATGACTCCACAATGGTATTCTGAGGCTTAATTATAAACGAATTGCCAGTCCAGGTTTGATGCATGATGCAGGATGCTTGGGGCTGGTGCACTGACTGGGATGACCCAGAGGGATGGTATGGGAAGGGAGGTGGGAGCAGGGTTCAGGATGGGGAACAAGTGTACACCCGTGGTGGATTCATGTTGATGTATGGCAAAGCCAGTACAATATTGTAAAGTTAAATATATATATAAATAAATAAAAGAAGTAATATCAAATTTATTTAATAACATATTATATTTTGATTGATTTTGTTTTATTAATGGCACTGTAGGATCATAATTTGCCTTGTATGTTTTCAAAGCAATGGATAAAATGCATAATTGTGATAGTTGGAAATGCAGTCTATTTTTATTGTTAAACTTATCCCAGAGACTTGTACTCAGAGCAAACTTAGAGTTCACTGAGCATCCATACTGAGGTGCTCCACTCTGCATTCTGGAAGCTTAAAATCCCAGGGGAAAATATTCAAGAATTAGCTTAGTGTTTAGTAAGTGAGTGGTTGACTTGCATACTCAATAATTTCCCTTTTCCCTGCCCTCCTTTGAATAATTTGTTGTCAGTAGTGTTTTGTTCATCTTCCTATTTTGAATTCTATATTGATATTATTTATCATCAAGATAAGGGAATGGGTATAATTTCAAAAGTTAGAGGCAATTTGGAGCAAATGAAAAAATTCAACTTAATCCTACTTGAGGGAATAAAGAACCAAATGATGCTTCAATCTGAGAATTACAATTCAAAGACAGAATTTAGAGAAAAAATCTGGGTCTATAAAAGTGTGGATGGTGATGAACAAGGCTATTTTATTGGAAAAAAAAGTGAAAAGTATAAAAGGATGATTTTGAAAGATCAGTGAGATAGGGTATGGGACTGAGTAGATGAGAGCTTTTATTTCTAAAGATGAAATAAATAAAACATTTTCTGCCATCTTCTTCTCTAGAGGTTCTCTTGAAGAAAAAAAAAGAGAGAGTTTTTGAATGCATTGGGAGACTTCTGGAAACCTAAATATGTAATAGGCAGAGAAAATGGCAAATGTTTCTATATAGCAGATAGCAAGTATAAGAAGTAGGTGGAAATGACTTAGTAAAGAGGAAAATTAAACCAACATAACTTTGGGGCCAGGGCTGAAAGATGGTTGTATGAAAGCTGATGTCACACAGTCCAGTTGATTTGCAAGTCAGAAAACAGCTAAAGGAATTGGTAGGGGGAAGAAGGAAACATGAACTGGGGAGCTGAAAAGAGTAAGATTTGCTTTTTACTGATTTTCATCAGTTAAAGAAGTACACACCTTCTTAGTCCTCACCTCCACCATTTCAATAAAAAGAGAAAATTCCCCCACTCCTCATGCTTGCAATGGCCTGAAAGTTTGTTCTCTAGAGAAACTGAATCAGAAATGTCTTAGAGATTAGGAATATGTGGCCCAGAGGAGAATGGGAGTGTTCTATTGATCATAACAGGCAAGTAAAAGTCTGCAAAGCAAAAGGTGAGACATATCCCCTCCCAGAGATAATATTGGAGATTCTTTTTCAGAGAGCAAAACAATCCTCAGAAGGAAGAACAGCAGATACATATATTTGGCCTGCCGGATGATCTAGTCATCTTTTCATCTGATCACCTTAGTTAGAGTCATCCTTTGTTGTTTTTGCTTAGTCACTAAGTTGTATCCAACTCTTTTGCAACCCCATGGACTGTAGCCCACCGGGAACCTCTGTCCATGGGATTTCCTAGGCAAGAGTATGGGAGTGGGTTGTCATTTCCTTCTCCACGGTATCTTCCTGAACCAGGGATCAAAACTGTATTTCCAGCATTGGTAGGCAGATTCTTTCCCACTGAACCAATCAACCATACCAATATACAACTCCCCCCACCACTCATAACAAAGATTCTACTTAACTGTTTTGTATTTGCTATAAAATGTAAATAGATAACAAGTCATTTCAGAAAATCCTATCACAGAAAATATAAAATCTAAAATAAATAGGAAAAAAAATCAGAGGAAGATGGAGCAATACAGATGACAAACAGAAACATTAAAGAAAATATTAATCATCTCAAAAAGACATATGAGAGATATTGTAACCACCGCATCTTAAAATGTTGTTTATTTTCTTTTTATTTTTATTTTTACTTTATCTTACTTTACAATACTGTATTGGTTTTGCCATACGTGTTGACATGAATCCGCCATGGGTGTACATGAGTTCCTAATCCTGAACCCACCTCCCACCTCCCTCCCCATATCATCTCTCTGGATCATCCCCAAAATGTTGTTTAAAATGGAACAAGGAATAAGATCTTATGGAAATTATAAACAGAGTTACTGAAATTTTAAACATAAATTTTAATGGAACCTAGAATGCAATGGAAAAGCCCTTTAAAACTGTGGGCAAAACTATATTCAAACCATACTTCTATACCCAGCAAATGTCTCATTAAATTGTCAGTACAGAATAAAGTCAATTTTAGACATACAACATGAAGACAAAGCAAAAAGAGATGCAGCCACAGCCAGAGAATGCTGGTGGCTGCCAGAAGCTGGTATAGGCAAAGAACAGATTCCCTGCTACAATCTTCAGGAGTGGTATGGCCCTATGAACGTCTTGATTTTGTGTTTCTGGCCACAAGAACTGTGAAAGTATAAATTTCTCTTGTTGTAAGCAATAAAGATTGTGGTCATTCATTATGGCACCTGTGCTGTTCAGTTCAGTACAGTCGCTCAGTCGTGTCCAACTCTTTGTGACCCCATGATTCGCAGCACGCCAGGCCTCCCTGTCCATCACCAACTCCCGGAGTTCACTCAGAATCACGTCCATTGAGTCCGTGATGCCGTCCAGCCATCTCATCCTCGGTCGTCCCCTTCTCCTCCTGCCCCCAATCCCTCCCAGCATTAGGGTCTTTTCCAATGAGTCAACTCTTCGCATAAGATGGCCAAAGTACTGGAGCTTCAGTTTTAGCATCATTCCTTCCAAAGAAATCCCAGGGTTGATCTCCTTCAGAATGGACTGGTTGGATCTCCTTGCAGTCCAAGGGACTCTCAAGAGTCTTCTCCAACACCACAGTTCAAAAGCATCAATTCTTCGGCGCTCAGCCTTCTTCACAGTCCAACTCTCACATCCATACATGACCACAGGAAAAACCATAGCCTTGACTAGATGGACCTTAGTCCGCAAAGTAATGTCTCTGCTTTTGAATATACTATCTAGGTTGGTCATAATATTATTTATTATTTATTAATAAGTAAATAATAAATAATATTTATATAGTAAATAATTTTGACGTATATGTAATTATTGATGGATATCCTTTTTTGTAACTGATAAAGTCATCAGGATAGCTGTGGGAGCCTGCAAAACCCCTATGCTGGCCTTTATGTGCAGGTAGAGGCCAAAATGCTATCTTCTAAAGAAATGACTGATCTACCAGGAAGGGTTTAATGCTCTTGTTATGGCAGTTGACAGCTCAAAGAAAAGCCATCCTTATTCTGGTATACAGAAGAGTGACCGTGTGCCTGTTCTCTGCCAAGCACTAAAATATCCACTTATTTGGGGTTAGGGCTGACTTTCAGGAAATAGGCTAGTGGAAGAAGACCTGAAGAATGGCAGAATTGTTTGATAGTGACCTATAATAATACACCTAGTCCTTCATTTGTAAGTATGAATAGAAAACCAAGCATCAGCAGATATTTGAGAAAAACTAGGATCATAAAAAGAAACACAGCTAACTCTGGAAGAACCAGGGATTTGGAAGAAAATAAATTTAAAAAATTATAGTAATTAATATCCTTGAGAGAATCAGAAAGTTCCCACATTTAGAAAATAAGAACAGATGACTGTAAGAAGAGTAATCAAAAAACAAAGTAAAATTTAAATTTGATTAAAATTAGAGTCAGAGAATAAATTCAAATCGAACATAAAATAAATTGCAAAACTATGGAATATCACAAGGGTGATGTAAGTTTTACTGGCAAACAGACTCACATGACAGAGCCATTGGTAAATGAATACCTAGTAAAATTAGATTAGTTCAAAATTTAAGGAAGAGAAAAATTTATAAATATAATATATGGAAGGTGTTTCACATTAAAATAATTTAAATATCAAAATATTAGGGAAATCCTTTTGGAAAATTAATGAAATCTTCCAATACTTTTACAAAAATGACCTTTATTTTCATGCTGTGAAATTTAAATGCAAAAGGAAGATATAGTAGAATATTACCTTAAAATTTCATTGGCAAAATTCTTCCCCAGAACCCTCTAAAAATTGATACTTCATTCATTCATGTTTATTTTAAGAAATTAACACAACATTTTAATTAAAATATAAATGTTATTAAATATAAGATTAAACAAATGTTAATTTTATTTTTATCCAGGCAAGTTCTCAATATAACTTTTATTTTACACTATTTTCATAAGTATGATATTTTAGTTCAGGTTTTCAGCATTTTCACTTTAAGTAGGATTTTTTTAAAAACATGAATAAGGAGGTCTTAGAATAGCATAATTTAAGAAGCTGTATGATCTTAGTCATAAGGAAAATAAGGCATACATTTCTTATGTCAACAACGAAAAAGGAAAAAGAAAAAAAGTCCTGACCTGTTATGTTAGGAAAAACAAGCTCTATAAGGGTGTAATGATCTAAATACGAAGCAAACTAAAATATGGCATAATTGTGAGCATTAAATGGAGCATAAAATAGAAGAATGTATTTGACTTTGATGCTTGAAACATCTTCCTTTAAGAAGGTATATGATTTTTCTGTAGATCCAGTCATGCTTCTTGGCTTTACAGTGAAAAATATTCACATAATTATAATATTGAAAAGTACAGCATACATAGTTACATAATTTAAACAAAAAAATCTATAAATTTGGAAAGTTTAGTTGTATTTCAAGTGCAAGTTTATGTCATAAATCATGTCAGTGTGAAAAGAAAAGGTCATGGTAATTCAAGTTAGGATGTAACAGGAAAAGATTGTACTTTCTCTCTGAATTAGTAGAACCATCAATGGCTGTAATTTAAAATCAATAAATTAAGAAATTGGGCTTTGTAAAAATAATCAACAGAAGATTATAAAAACAAAATCTATCTAACAGTTATTGGGAATACTAGAGAAAAAGTTTCTACTAATTGAGCTCAATTCACTGTATTTAAATACACTTTTAAGTTTTAATTTAAACAATAGGAATATAAGCATATTATTTAGAGTTCTTGACATAATCCCAGAAAAATGAAACAAATTACTCCTAAGTAGTGGAACAGGTTATGTCGAAGTGGAGTGGATTTTTAAAAATTTTTTATTTAATGCTCTTCTGTAGTTTTGAAATTTTATTTCCATGTGCATATAAAATACTCTCTTCCACTCCCTCTAATTCCTTCCTCCTAAAGTAACCAGTGGTAACCATTGCTGCTGCTGCTGCTGCTAAGTCGCTTCAGTCGTGTCCGAGTCTGTGTGACCCCATAGGCGACAGACCACCAGGCTCCCCTGTCCCAGGGATTCTCCAGGCAAGAACACTGGAGTGGGTTGTCATTTCCTTCTCCAGTGCAAGAAAGTGAAAAGTGAAATGGAAGTCGCTCAATCGTGTCCGACTCTTAGCGACCCCATGGACTGCAGCCTACCAGGCTCCTGCGTCCAAGGGATTTTCCAGGCAAAAGTACTGGAGTGGGTTGCCATTGCCTTCTCCAATGGTAACCCTTACATTTGCTAATTTTCTCTATTCTCTCTTTCTCTTTCACACACACATATACATACAAACATGCATGCGTACCTACATACATATTAGTGACTTTTGTCTTCCTGTAGGAGAAATTTTCAAGAGTGATTATTAGGCCAAGTAATATGCCTGCATTTATTTTAATAGATTTTGCAATATTGTTGTTGTTGTTCAATCAACCAGTTGTGTCCGACTTTTTGTGACCCCATGGACTGCAGCACGTCAGGCCTCCCTGTCCAACACAAACTCCTGGAATTTACTCAAATTCATGTCCGTTGAGTCAGTGATGCCATCCAACCATCTCATCCTCTTGTCCCCTTCTCCTCCTGCATTCAATCTTTTCCAGCATCAGGATCTTTTCCGGTGAGTCAGTTCTTCACATCAGGTGGCCAAAGTTTTTGAGATTCATTTTCAGCATCAGTCCTTCCAAATATTCATGGTTGATTTTCTTTAGGATTGACTGGTTTGATCTCCTTGCATTCCAAGGGACTCTCAAGAGTCTTCTCCAACATCACAGTTCAAAAGCATCATAATTTGGTGCTCAGCTTTCTTCATGGTCCAACTCTCACATCCATTCATGACTACTGGAAAAACCATAGCTTTGACTAGACAGACTTTGTTAGTAAAGTAATGTCTCTGCTTTTTAATACATTGTCCATGTTTGTCATCACTTTTCTCCCAAGGAGAAAACATGTTTTAATTTGATGGCCACAGTCACCATCCACAGTAATTTTGGAGCCCAGGAAAATAAAGTCTTTCATTCTTTCATTGTTTCCCCATCTGTATGCCATGAAATGATGGGACAGGATGCCTTGATCTTAGTTTTTTGAATGTTGAGTTTTAAGCCAGATTGTTCACTCTCCTCTTTCACCTTCATCAAGAGGCTTTCTAGTTCCTCTTCACTTTCTGCCAGAAGGGTGATGTCATCTGAATATCTGAGGTTATTGATATTTCTCCCAGCAATCTTGATCCCAACTTGTGCTTCATCCAGCCCAGCATTTCTCATGATGTACTCTGTATATAAGTTAAATAAACAGGGTGACGATATATAGCCTTGACATACTCCTTTCCCAATTTTGACTGTTCCTTCTTGACCTGCATACGAGTTTCTCAGGAGGCAGGTAAGGTGGTCTGATAGTCCCATCTTTTTAAGGATTTTCCACAGTTTGTTGTGAACCACACAAAGGCTTTAGTGTAGTCAATGAAGTAGATGTTTTTTCTGGAATACTCTGGCTTTTTCTATGATCCAACCAATTTTGGCACTTTGATTTGTGGTTCTCTGCCTTTTCCATATCTACCTTGAACATCTGGAAGTTATTGGTTCATATACTGTTGAAGCCTAACTTGGAGGATTTTGAGCATGACCTTGCTAGCATGTGAAATGAGTGCAATTGTGTGGTAGTTTGAACATTCTTTGGCATTGCCCTTCTTTGGGATTGGAATGAAAACTGACCTTTTCTAGTCCTGTGGCCACTGCTGAGTTTTCCAAATGTGCTGGCATATTGAGTGCAGCACTTTAACAGCATCATCTTTTAGAATTTGAAATAGCTCGCTGTAATTCCATCATCTGCACTAGCTTTGTTTGTAGTGATGCTTCCTAAGGTCCACTTCACTTTATATTCAAGGATGTTTGGCTCTAGATGAGTGATCACACCATCGTGATTATCTGGGTCGTGAAGATCTTTTTTGTTTAGTTCTTCTATGTATTCTTGCCATCTCTTCTTAATATCTTCTGCTTCTGTTAGGTCCATACCATTTCTGTCCTTTATTGTGCCCCTCTTTCCATGAAATGGTCCCTTGATATCTCTAATTTTCCTGAAGAGATCTCTAGTCTTCCCCCTTCTATTGTTTTCCTCTATTTCTTTGCACTGTTCACTTAAGAAGGCTTTGTTACCCTTCCTTGCTATTCTTTGGAACACTGCGTTCAGATCGGTATGTCTTTCCTTTCTCCTTTGCCTTTTGCTTCTCTTCTTTTCTCAGATATTTGTAAGGCCTCCTCAAAAAACCATTTTGCCTTTTTGCATTTTTTTTTCTCTTGGGGATGGTTTTGACCACCACCTCCTGTACAATGTTATGAACCTCTGTCCATAATTCCTTGGGCACTCTCTCTATCAGATACAATCCCTCTGCAATATTACTTTCTTAAAAAGTTGCAGCATTTCACAATCTTAACATCAATAATGGGAGTGCATTTTCTCATATCTCTGCCTATATTGGATATTATTATCCTTGTTAATTTTACCATCAGATGAGTATTTAAAAAATGTAATTACATTTTTATTTGAATTTCCCTGACCACTGATGAGATTGAGTCTCTTTTCATATGAATATTTGCATTTCAAATTTCCTTTACTCTGAATTGGTTATTTGAAACCTTTATACATATTTATATTTAATAACTAGTCCTTTCCTCATCAAGCATAGTATTTTTTTGCTAATTAATCACATTAACCCATAGAAAATTTAGAAAATATTTGGGACATGATTATAGTTTTCAGTGATTATTTATCTAAAATTCATATTTAACTGAATAGTGTTCTTTTATTGAAAGGCTACCCATCTTCTGTTAGATATTGATTTTGTTTATGATATTCCCTGCCAATTAGGTAATTGAATTTAGTAATCATTTCTGATGGCCTCCATTTTCCAATCTGTATTAAGAAGATATTTACCATTTCTTGGCATTTCCTAAGTAATTGCAAGTGATTGCAAGTGATTTCCTAAGTGGTGTTTCTTTTTTTTTACTTTTTACGTATAGATCTTTACATTTGGATCTTTATAAAGAATTCATTTTTTTATTATGTCAAGGTGTAAACTTTTTTCTCAAATGAATATTCATTTTTTCCAACACCATTTATTAAATAAATTATGCTTTGTCAACTGAATTTAATGCCTATTTTGACACATTTTAATTTATTATATATATATATATTAGATCTATTCAGACAGTTATGTTCTGTAACTAATCTATTCATCCATTCTTATCCAACTGACTTTAGAGTAAGTTTACTATTTGATATAGAAGGTCTTATATCACTACAATGCATTATCAATTTTGGTATAATATTCTAGGTATTTGGTGATATTTACTATTCTATATAAAATTTTATATCATTATTCCAATTCTAATAATTTGGAATGAGTAAATTTATATGTTTGGTTGGCATAAATTGAGCTGTTCATGCTCTTAACCACTACTCCACAGGGAATGCTACTCATTCCCACTAGTTCTGATATTTTTATGTCTTTCTACAAAATATGTTTTTAATTCAATTAAATAATACTTATTGAGATAATATTCACTTTCCATAAGAGTTATCCCTTTAAAGTATTAATTCTGGCAATTTTACTATATTAACAAAGATGTGCAAGCATAACCACTAATTACAAATAAGTCATTACCTCCAAAAGAAAGCACATACCCATTAGCAATCATTTCCAATTCCTCTCCATCCTCACTCCTTGAAAACCAGTAGTCTAATTTCTGTCTTTATGGATTTGCCTATTTGGGACATCTCATGTAAGTTCAATCACATGATAGGTTATGGTCATGTACTGTTGTGAGACCTAGACCATAAAGAAGGCAGAACGCCAAGAATTGTTGCCTTTGAACTGTTGTGCTGGAGAAGACTCCTGAAAGTCCCTTGCACAGCAAGGAGATCAAACCAGTCAATCTTAAGGGAGATCAACTCTGGAAAGACTGATGCTGAAGCTGAAGCTCCAGTATTTTGGTCATCTGATGTGAACAGCTGACTCATTGGAAAAGTCCTTGATGCTGGGAAAGATTGAGGGCAGAAGGAGAGGAGGGCATCACAGGATGTGATGACTTGACAGCATCACCAGTGCAATGTTGTTTGCCCAGTGTGAACTTGGGAAAACCCTCGGAGGTGGTGAGGGTCAGGGACGCCTGGCATGCTGCATTCCATGGGGTCACAGAGAGTTGGACATGACTGGGCAACTGAACAACAACAACAACAGTATGTTGTACTTTGAGACTGGCTTCTTTCATTTAGTGTAGCATTTTCAAAGTCCATCTATATTGCAACACATATATTTTATTGATGAACAGTATTACATTTTGTGGATATGTGTGTGCTCGGCTGCTCAGTCATTTCTGATTCTTGCGACCTCATGCATGGACTGTAGCCCACCAGTTTCTCCAGTCTGTGGAATTCTCCAGGCAAGAATACTGGAGCAGGTTGCCATTTCCTACTTCAAAGGATCTTCCCAACCCAGGGATTGAACCAGCATCTTGAGTCTACTGCATTGGCAGGCAGATTCTTTACCACTGTGCCACCTGGGAAGCCCTTTTACCATACATTATTTATCCATTCTTCAGTAGATGGGCATTTGAGTTGTTTCATTTTTTGGCAATTATTATTAGTCAAAGCCATGGTTTTCCCAATAGTCATGTATGGATGTGAGAGTTGGACTATAAAGAAGGCTGAGTGTCAAACTGATGCTTTCAAACTGTGGTGCTGGAGAAGACTCTTGAGAGTGCCTTGGACAATAAAAAGATCAAACCAGTCAATCCTAAAGGAAATAAACCCTGAATATTCATTGGAAGGACTGATGCTGAAGCTGAAGCTCCAATACTTTGGCCACCTGATGCGAAGACTGACTCAATGGAAAAGACTGACGCCGGGAAAGATTGAGGGCAAGAGAAGAAGGGGGCAACAGAGGATGAGATGGTTGGATGGCATCACCAACTCAATGAACATGAGTTTGAACAAGCTCAGGAGGTGCTGAAGGACAGGGAAGCCTAGTGTGCTGCAGTTCATGGGGTCACAAACAGTCGGACATGACTTAGTGACTGAACAACAACAATTTTGCTATGAACATTCATGTATGAGTCTTTGTATGGACATTTGTTCTCGTTTGTCTAGGGTAGGAGTAGAATTGCTGAGCTGCAGGGTAACTCTATGTTTAAACATTTGAGGAAATGCTAAACTTTTTCACACAGACTGCACCAGCTATATATGAGTGTTCCAATTTCCCCCTATCTTCATCAACACTTATTATAATCTGTCTTATTTATCTGCTAACCCAGTGGGTATGGAGTTGTATCACATGGTGATTTTCATTTGGACAGCCCTGATGGCTAATGATGTTGAAGTCTGTTCATTTTCTTAATTATCATTTATATATACCTTCTTTGGAGAAATGTATATTCAAAATCTTTTGCCCTTTTTAAACTGGAGTATAGACTTTTTATTGTTGAATTAATAATTTTTTATATATTCTGGACATTAAACCATTTTAATATATATGATTTGCAAGTATTTCCACCCATTATGCTTTTTATTTATCCTGTCCCTGAAATCTTCCTAAATTATGTCATCTGCTTTGGTAATTTTTTTAAAAATAGACTTTCCTAGGTTGTGTGCTACTGCTGCTGCTGCTACTAAGTCGCTTCAGTCGTGTCTGACTCTGTGCGACCCCATAGACTGCAACCCACCAGGCTCTTCCATCCATGGAATTTTCCAGGCAAGAGTACTGGAGTGGGGTGCCACTGCCTTCTCCATCTAGGTTGTCTAGATTGATAATTAAATCAACCAAAATAATAAAAATATGTTAATTGGTTTCTAATATTTGTGCTAATTATTTTAGTCTCTTGTATTGGATAAAATTTCTAAAACAATATTACTGACATGATAGATTATCTCTTATTTCTAATTTATTGAAATTGGTTCCAGTATTCTTAATTAAGATAATATTTGACATTTACTTTTCATAAATAGTATTTTCATAGTTACAAGTTTTATTTTATTAATAATTTTAAAATTCTATTACATGTCATTTCAGTCCTTAAAATATAACCATATGGTTTTCTTTACTTAACTTGTTTGTTTAATGACCTTTGTTCATCTATTTCTTAATGATTAAAATGATGAAACATTCTTACAATTTTGTAATCAACCAAACTTGATTCTTGTATGTTATTAACATTATATTCACTTATGATTTTGATTGTTAATATTTCATTTAAAAATTTCAGTGATATAACAAATTATTTTTACATCAAAATGAATCACTAAAAGCCCAATTCAATTATCATTTCCTTATTCCTAACACTGAGTTGTCTTTTAGATTGCTATTACTACCTACATTCTCCCACTTAGTTGCTTGATTTTGCTTAATATACTTCATGTTCTTAGTTCCAAGTACCATTAGCTATTGCATTAGTACATATATTTTGTTTCAACAATTCTTATAAGAATGAAAACAAGAACTATAATGATTATGAGGATGAGTACAAGGAAAAGGAAGAGAAGATACAATAGCTGATGTTAAGACATATAAAGAAACAAATGGTGATTGTTCTCTATTATTACTGAAATATGTTCCAGAATAAATAATTATGAATGATATTAATAAGGGAGAGATAGATACAGAAGGACAAAGGAGGAAACATAAAGCTTATTAAAGAACATGACAGTTAGGAAAAGGAAAGAAGGGATTTTTTTTTTAGATGAATATATGCCTGTAACAGTGAATTACATTATTGGACTAAATAGTCTGCTTTGATCAGTTCTGTGATTAGTATTAGTCATTGTAGACACAAGTATTATGCATTTTTTGTAGGTATGGTTAAGGTAAACAATATGATATAACTATACTTTAAAAAATATCATTCAACTAATTTCTCATTTAAATGCTTCTTCTCTGCAATCACCTTCTGTATTTTATTCAGTCTAACTTTATTGAGGTTTTCTATGGCTAAATCAAAGATTTCTCAGTAAATGTCACATAGTACTTGAAAATGTGTGTTTTATTTTCAAATATCTTTTGATATTGATTTCTAACATAATTCAACAGTAATGAGAGAATAGACTCTGAATGATTTCAATACCTTTAGGCCATGAAATTTTTGTACTTGTTTCTTATGTCCCTGGATATGTTCCAGTGTCTCCTAGTTTACAGTCTATGGGAACTTCAATAGAATTTATGTCTTACTACTGTGTGAAAATTGTATAAATCTTAATTATATTGAATTGGTTCACAGTGCTTTTCAAGTTTCAAGTGCTTTTCCTTCTTATTTCTCTGTATATTCATTCCATTAATTTTTGAGAGTTTGATATTGAAACTCTAAAAATCTTTATTTATCTACTTAAAAATAATTGTAATGTATAATGGAACTATATGTAACCTTTTTTTGATATTTTCCAAGTCTCCTGTAAATGTGTTATCATACTTTCATAATGTAAAACAATAACAATTAAAATTAAAAAGCTTCTGTCTTGCATTATTAGAGTGGAATCAGCTTAAAAATATAGTAAGTTAATCCTTAAAGTAATTTTGGGTTATTCAATCTGTGATTCTAAACTTTGAGAGGTTTTTGTTGTTCCTGTTGCTATTGTTGTTGCTGCTGTTTTCCTTTTTATAGTGAAAGAATTTTAGGTTTATGGAAAAGTGATAAAATCATATAGAAGTCCTGAATTTCCCACAGCAAATTTCCCCTAATATGAAGATTTTACATAACAATAGTAAAATTATCAAAACCAAATATTTAACATTGATACAATGTAGTTAATAAGCTGCAGAACTTACTTCAGTTTTACTAAAGTTTCAACTAAAGTGTAGAGTTTTACCTTTTTGTCTTTCAGGATTCCCTCTTGAGCTTTATCTCCAGTCTTTCACACTTCATCATTTGTTCCATGTCTTACAGTACCTTGACAATTTGAAGAACATTAGTCAGATATTTTTACATAGACTATTTTTTCTCTTGTAAGTTATAAAATAAAATGATGGAAACCAGTTCTCCCCCATACCCCCTTATGCAAAGAAATACCCTCTAAGTATATCGAGAGTTCCAAAGTTAAATGACTGACATTATAAGTCTACCAGCTACTTATATCTGGAGATTCTTCCCTCAAAGTAGAAACAAATGGGAAGAGATTGGAAACATGATGTACTAATGGTGTTCTTCCTAATATTTGCTCTTGTGCCTTCTCCAGAATATTCAGAAACATAGTTATTTTCTGCATATAAATTGAACAACTCAGTCCTGATCTGAATATAAAATGGATAATGTTCTCTCAATTTTGAAATATAGTAATTAAACTGATCAGGGAATAATTCCTTCATTTGAAAAGGCGTGTGAAAATGAATATGAAGATAACCATGTTTGCATATTCAGAGAATGACCCATCTTATTAGATTCATTATTCCCAAGTAAATGGTAAAGTTATTAAAAAACATTATCTTTTTAAAAAGACTGACATTTTAAAAACATAATAACAATGATGAAGTATAGAAAGATTTCATGAAAGCTCTGTAATCATATTGTTGTTGAGGTGGAAGTGATTACCCACTATAAAAAAATAAATAGTCATAGAACTTAAAAACAAAGCTATGGTTAGAGGAAGTCTACTTTAAAAGAAAACAGTCTATTGGAACAGGATCTTCAAACAACTTTTCCCTTTGATTTATTTTTCCCTTTGCTCTATGTCTATTAAGCAAACTAAACTAAAATCACATATTTTTTTCTACTTTGATATAAAAGAAATCGTTACCTGAAGGAGTCTGGATTTTTGCTATTTTCATTGAGATTAATTATTCCTATCATACACAAATTACCATTTAAAGTGCTCAATTCAGTGGTTTTCAGTATATTTACAAGGTTGTGCAAGCATCACCACTATTTCATTCTAGAACATTTTTATCTCCGCAAAAAGAAACTCCTTACCTATTAGCCATCACTCTAGTTGCTACTTCCACCCAACTCCTTACAACTACTAATCTTATTTCTATTGCCATGGATTTGCTTATTTTGGACATTTCGTATAAGTGAAACTGTACAATGTGTGTCCTTTTGTGTCTGGCTTATTTAATTGAGAATGTTTTGTAGGTTCAACCACAGCATGAAAGAGTACTTCATTCCTCTATGTGGCTGAAAAATGTCCCATTGTATTGAAATATAACATTTTGTTTATCCATTCATCAGTTGATGGACTTTTGAATTATTTCCACTTTTTGGTTACTACAAGTAATGCTGCTGTGCACATTCTTGTACATATTTTTGTGAGGACACATATTTTCGTTACTTTCGGGAATATACCTAGCAGTAGAATTTCTGGGTCATTTCATAATTCTATGTTTTATTTGAGGATTTTCCAAAATAATTTCTACAGTGGCTGTACCATTTTACATTCTTTTCAGCAGTATATTAAAAAGGTTCCAATTTTTTGCATCCTCACCACAATTATTATTGTCCATGTTTTAATGATAACCATATCAGTTGGTAAGCAGTGTATCTCACTTTGGTTTTCATTGGCATTTCCCTAATGACTGCTGATGTTGAGCATCTTTTGATGTACACATTCTCCATTGTTTGCCTTTTTTGGAGAAAAGTTTATTCTGATTTTTGCCTGTGTTTTATTATTGGATTATTTGTCTTTATTGTTGAGATGTAAGAGTACTTTATATATTCTAAATACTAAATCCTATTCAAGTGTATGCTTTGGAAAGATTTTATTTCACTCTGTGGGTTGCCTTTTCATTTTCTTGATAGTGTCCTCTAGTGTGTAAAAGTTTTTAAGTCAAATTCATATATCTTTTTCTTTGTTATTTGTGTTTTTGGTGTCATATATCAGAAAGCATATATTAGGAAGATCCCTTGATAAGGAAATGGCAACCCACTCCAATATTCTTGCCTGGGAAATCCCGTGGACAGAGGAGCTGACAGGCTACAGTCCATGGCGTCACAAAAGGTTTGGATATGACTAGTGAGTAAACAACAACACTAATTTCTCTTTATTGATATTCTGTATTTAATGAAACAGTTTCTTCATATTTTCCTTTCCCTCTTTCCCCACAATCCCCTTTAGGTGTTTGAACATAGGGCTCAGAGGTTAAAGTGTCTGCCTCCAATGCGGGAGACCCGGGTTCGATCCCTGGGTCGGGAAGATCCCCTGGAGAAGGAAATGGCAACCCACTCCAGTATTCTTGCTTGGAGAATCTCATGGACTGAGGAGCCTGGTGGGCTGCAGTCCATGGGGTCACAAAGAGTCGGACACGACTGAGTGACTTTACTTACTTACTTATGAAATTTTTGTTTGTTATATTTGATATCCAGCCACCTTCACGGGCAGTTTTTGTTGCCTGCTTTTTTTTCCCCCAGTGTATGCGTTACATTTTACTGTTTATATGGATGTCTCCTGTAGTTTTGTTTGAACACTAGGCATTTTTGATAATATTGAATGTGTTGCAGCAAAACTGGGTAGTGATTTCTCTCCCTCATTTCCAGGGCTTATTTTGTTGTTCTCTGTATATGTTTCCTGATTCAGCTGTTACTTTAGTAAAGTCTGTTTACCCAGAGTGCAGTGTCTTTGGTATTGTTCCTTGGCAGGAGTGCACAGGCACGCTGGTATGATAGTGATTTTATCTGAACTTTCTTTCTGTTTGAAACAGATCTCTCTGATCTCTGATCTCTCTTTTAAACAAGCTACTTCATTTGGTATTGTATTAAACTTATTAGACTGCACTGATTACTGTCTGATTTCTTCTCTGTTGTATTTGACAATGCCCCAGAACTAAATTTCCTCAGTGATCTGATACAACTAACTTTGTACAGATCCAAATTTTAAGGCCAATCTTTGAGGTTTTTTTTCTTATCCAGGTGGGCTCTTCTTGATTGTTTCTTCCCTAGTCTTTTTGGCAAAATAATTGGCCTACTTTTGGCTTGCTGCTCCTAATCAAGAGAAGCTATTGTTTTTGAGAATGCCCTTGAGGTTTGAATTTCTCCTTGGATAAAGCTTCAGAGCCCTCTTTTCTTATGGAACGACTTTCCCCTTTAGGAAAATCTCTGAGCCACTACCCTGCACACTGGGCTGGGTGGTAGCTTGCTATCTTTTTGGCTTGCCTCTCCTGGCATGGAATCTCTGCCTAACATGTAAGATGGATCAAGAGAGATTAGGGCCCCAGTATTTTCAACCTGCCACACATAGAATACTTCATCCTGTGTTAAAGGCTAGTTGAATGAAGGGAGCCCGTGACCTCTCAGCTGTACCCTCCAGGAATTTAGCATCTTCAAGTTGGAGTTTTAGGAGATTGGAAATGCTGACTGATTGCCCCTCCCAGGGAGTTATGCAAGTTGCTCTTTATTGGGAACCAAGGGGAGAGTGAGACCCACCTTCTTGACCTTATCTGTTCAAATGTTTAAAATAAATTTTTCTTATACAGTTTCACTGATGAAGAAAGAAGGATCGCCATTGATAACTCTGTGGCCAATTGTAATAATATGTACAAAAGTTGGAAGTCCTAAGTTAAACAGTGAAGCTATTTCCCAACCCCTTGAATGTGTGATGACCATATGCCTCCTATGAACCAGTAGTAAGCTAGCAACAATGACATAAGCAGAAACTTGAAAAGTACTGTTGCATTAGGGCTGGCTTTCTTGCTGCCAAATAGAAAATTACATGTGATAGAGATATGTTTTAACATTACTGTGAAAAATCCTGAACTAGACTTCTGGAAATGAAGAAACTGCATTGAAAAAAATACAGTATGCTTTAAGCAGTAGCTTGTCAACTACCATATATGTGGGTGAGGTCATTTTAGATCAAACACTAATTAGCTGACCAACTAGGTGATCACAGATACGTGATAGAGCTCAGCAAAGATAAAAACAAATGAATGTGAAATAGATGTGAAATATTATCCAGCTGTCCCACAAAACCTGGAGCTAAATAAAATGGCTGTTGTGTTAAGCCACTAGATTTTGGGCTTATCTGATATACTGCAAAATCTAACTGATATAGGCTGGACAACTGAATGAGAGACGCCTGGAAATTGGGAATAGGACAAAGTTTGGTAAATCCCATAATCTGCATAGACCAAAACCATATTCCATAGCAGTGCCTAAAGGCGATGGTATACATAGTGAAGCATAGAAGCAGATAACTCTTTTGTGAAGGGGTCCCTGTAATCTTGGAAAGTGAGGAAGATAGTAGGACTTACAACAAGTTGAATTTTAGAAGTCTTTTCCCTTCAAGTCTGAGTTAAGTAACTGTTTCCCTTAATTTCACAGAGGAAGGAAGAATAGTGAGTTAAACAAAATAAGAAGACAGAGGAAGATGTTTAAAATGAAAGAAAAAGAAAAAAAGCCCTATTGAAATGCTACTGAAACAGAGATAAATAATATACCCAATAAAGAGTTCAAAACAATAGTGATAAGAATTCTAACTGAACTGGGAGAAAGAACAGAGGAACACATGGAGAATTTTAACAAAGAACTGGAAAATAGAAAATATTAAAAAGTCAGAGCTTAAGAATACAATAACTAAAATGAAAAATACACTAGAGGGAATTAATAGATTAGGTGATATGTAAGAACACATAAGTGATCTGGAAAATAAAGTAAGGGAAATCAAATAATCAGAATATCAAAAAGTTAAACAAATTTAAAAAAATAGAAATAGTTTATTTGGCCTCTGTGACAACATCAAGAATAATAAATGTGTATTATGGGGAGTCCCAGAAGGTGAAGAGAGAGACAAAAGGGTGTAAAATTTGATGAAATTATGGCTGAAAACTTTCAGAATCTGAAGAAGAAAATATACATCAGATATAGGAAGCACAAGATGACTCCAACAAGACGCACACCAATATATATCATAATTAAAATGACAAAAAGTAAAGAGAAAATCCTAAGGGCAGCAAGAAAACAAATTATTTATTACATACAAGGAAACCATGAACAAGATCATCAGCTTATTTTTCAACAGAAATTCTGCAGGCCCAAAGGGAGTGGCATGGTATATTCATCATGTGCTGACAGGAAAAATATCTATGACATAAAATCGTCTATCCAGCAAGGTTACCATTCAGCAGTGAAGGAGTGATAAAGAGCTTCTCAGAGAAGCAAAAGCTAAGATTTCATCAACACTAAAGCTACCTTGGACTTCCCTGGTGGCTCAGTCCATAAAGAATCTGCCTGCAGTGCAGGAGACCCAGATTCAATCCCTGGGTTGAGAAGATCACCTGGAGAAGGAAATGGCAACCCACTCCAGAAATAAGAAGTTATAGGAAGGGATGATAAATACAAATAAAAACCAGAATGAGATATCACCTCACACCTGTCAGAATGACTGTTGTTAAGAAGACTACAGATGATAAATATTGATGATACTACAGAAAAAAAGGAACCTTAAGACACTGTTGGTGGGAATGTAAATTTGTACATTTCAAAGAAAATGAAAATACTAATTTGAAAAGATATATACACCCCATTGTTCATAGAAGCATTATTTAAAATAACCAAGATATGTAAGCAACTTAAATGTCCATCAACTAAAGAATGGATAAAGGAGATGTGGTATATATATGCACAAGGAATATTAGCCACAAAAAAGAATGAAACTGGCCATTTGCAACGACATGGATGGGTGTGCAGGATATGATGCTTAATGAAGTAAGTCAGACAAAGACAAATACTCTTTTTCACTTATATGTGGAAAATGAAACAAATGAATGAACATAGCAAAACAGAAACAGACTCATGGATACAGAGAACAATCTAGTGATTATCAGTGGAGACAGGAATGGGGGGAGAAGCAAGATAAAAAAGGATATTAAGAAGTATGGATTATTAGGTATAAAATAAATAAGATTCAAGGATGTAATGAACAGCACAGTGGATATAGTCAATATTTTATAATAACTTTATATTCAGTATGATCTATAAAATATCAAATCATTATGTTGGAACTAATATAGCATTGTATATCACCTACACTTCAATTAAAAATATAAAAAAAATAAAAAATAACTTCTCAAGCTGGTAATATTTTTCTTTATATAGCTAATCTTTCAAAGGAGATTTCTCTATGTGTTATAGCCACATTCCTC
>SJXQ01004321.1:0-45993 GCA_006408695.1 Aepyceros melampus
GGATAAGAAAGCAGTGGTACATATACACAATGGAGTATTACTCGGCCATTAAAAAGAATACATTTGAATCAGTTTTAATGAGGTGGATGACGCTGGAGCCGATTATACAGAGTGAAGTAAGCCAGAAAGAAAAACACCAATACAGTATACTTACACATATATATGGAATTTAGAATGATGGTAATGATAAACCTGTATGCAAGACAGCAAAAGAGACACAGATGTATAGAACAGCATTTTGGACTCTGTGGGAGAGGGAGAGGGTGGGATGAGTTGGCAGAGTGGCAGTGTAACATGTATGATATCATAAGTGAAATGAATCGCCAGTCCAGGTTTGATGCAGGATGCAGGATGCTTGGGACTGATACACGGGGATAATCCAGAGAGAAAGTGTGGGGTAGGAGGGAGGAGGTGGGAGTCGGGATTGGGAGTTCATGTATACTCGTGGCTGATTCATGTCAGTGTATAGCAAAACGAATACAGTATTGTAAAGCAAAACAAACTAAAAAATAAAAATTAATTTAAAAATTGATTTATTAATAGACTTGATTTTTTTTAGAACAGTCTTAGATTTACAACAAATTAAGGTGATAATACAGAGAGTTACATATACATGTGTTTCCCATATACACAACTTCCCATATTAACATCTTACACTAGTTTGGTACCTGTGTTACAATTAAAGAATCAATGCTGATACGTTATTATTAACTAATATCAGTAGTTTATTCAGATTTCCTTAGTTTGTACCTAATTCCCTTCTTCTGTTCCAGGATATCACATTATGCATGCGGTTGTCACGGGTCTTTAGGTCCCTGTTAGCTGTGACAGTTTCTTAGACTTGTTTTTGATGCCCTTGACAGTTTGAGGCGTCCTGGTCACGTATTTGGTAGGAAGACCCTCTACTGGAATTTGTCTAATATTTTTTCTTGTGATTAAAGGTGGGTTATGAGTTTGCGGAGGAGAATCACAGTGGTGAAGTTCCACTTTCATTATAGCTTATCAAGGGGACATACAATCAACATGATTTATGACTGCTGCTGACCTTTATCATCTGTATCTGTCAGGTTTCTCCAGGGAACAGTTACCTTTTTTCCCCTTTCCACGTTGCACTCTTTGGAAGGAAGTCACTTTGGGGTTAATGCCCACCTCCTTCACAATGAAGGATTCATAGTTTATTTGGAGTTTGTCTAGGTGGGAAATTTGTCTCTCCCCAATTTATTCAATTATTTATATCAGTATGGACCTGTTGATATTCATTTTAATCTATCTTATATTTTGGATTATAAGGTAATGGCACTTTATTTTGTTGCTAAAATGTTCAAGCTTTGGCATTTGGGAGCTCATTTAGTTGGCTTCTGTGCACATTTAACATACCCCTTCTGTGTGTGTGTGTGTGTGTGTATATATCTATAAATATTTCTATATTAACCATTTGTGTCAATGTTGACATGAGCTTTTACAAGAGCTTCAATTCTAATCCATTACAATATGGGTCATTCTCTCCCTTTTCTGAAATCTCCCACTCTTAACAGGTAGGTACTTGGAACCCACCACACACCATTCATTTAGTTAACTGATTCCAACATGCATGTATAGCAGTATCAGAATTTTTAACACTTAGCCTCCATGAGAAACACTTCTTTGCCAAGAGTACGCATATGCACGCCATTTTGCCTTTGGTCTTACAGACTCCATCCATTTCCAGAGTAACCTAAATCAAGGTCTTTTCCCTCATTCCTTCATGAGAGCATTTCACAGGCTTGTGATACAGTTAGATTCTCCTGTCAAAGTCTGCAGTCTCTCCTGGGATCCCCTGACCTCCTAAAGGGTCTTTCTATTTGCATTATTAAGGTTCACCGTTTGTGTTGTAAAGCTGCTACAGGCTTTGACAAATGCATAAATCATTACTGTATCGGACAGAATAGTTTCATCACCCTAAACATCCCCTGTGCTCCACCTAGTCATCCTTTCCTCCCACTCCCCAAGCCCTTGACACCACTGATCTTATATACTGTCTATATAGGTCTGTCTTTTCTAGAATATCAAATAATTGAAATCATGTAATATATAACCTTTTCAGATGGGCTTCTTTCACTTGGCAATATACGTTTAAGGTTTCTCCATGTCTTCTCATAGCTTGATGGCACACTTCTTTTTATTGCTGAATAATACTCCATGGTATGGTTATATCACAGCTTGTTCATCCAGTCATCTATTAAAAGACATCTTGGTTGCTTTTAGTTTTGGGGAATTACAATTAAAGATGCTGTAAACATTTTTGTGGAGATTTTATATGCATATACATTTTTGGCTCAGTTGACTAAATACCTAGGAGTGTGATTGCTAGATCATATGCTAAGACCATATTTAGCTTTGTAAGAAACTGCCAAACTGCTTTCCAAAGTGACTGTACATTTTGCATTTCCATCGGCAGTGAATGAGGATTCCTGTTGCTTCGCATCCCCATCAGCATTTGGCATCATCAGGTGGTTTTTTTTTTTTTTTTTTCGTTTTAAAGTTCTGTTGTAGTGATAGCTCCTTGTTGTTAGAAATTGTAATTCCCTAACAATGAATGATATTGTTGAGCATCTTTCACATGTTTCTTTGCCATCTGTACGTCTTCTTAGGTAGTGTCTAGGAATGCATGTGTTTTTTAACAAGATTTTTCAGTGGTTCGGATGTAGACCACAGTTATAGGGCCTTCATTCATTTGCCACCCATTGTTTGCCACTCACCTTGACTTAATTCTTTGTCCCCATTATAGTCATCCTAGATAACAACAGGGATGCGTTTCCTTTTATCTGATTTCACAGCTAAACATGTTTTGTCTTTGACATTTCATCACTTACCTGGAAAGTGATCTCTACCCTAAGGCCTGAGATAAAGGTAAACGTGAAGGTGCTTGGGCCTGCGGATGGCTTCTTGGTTCGTACTTGCTACATAGAGACACACTAATTTCTGCACTTTGACAACTTTGTACCCATGGGCCATCTTCACCTGGTCCCCCGCACAGGACCCTCTCAGGTGGGGCTACCTGGTACTATAGCTCTCAGTTCACAATTCAGGACACACGCTCTTTCTGCGGAGATGTAATGAAATGTGTAAGACCATTTGTAAACAGTGTGACACACAATTTAAAATAAGGCTTAAAATTTAAAAATAAGCAGATAGCTTCTCTTCTTACACTACAAACATCAATTCTTAAACAATGACCGCTGAATCAACACTGTTTCTATTTTTTATTTGAAGAAGAAACTTTCTATGTTCTCTGCAGTCAGAAGTCAGCGCCTGTGTAACCCAAACTTCCTGGAGACTTATCAATTCATACTGTGTTTTCAGGAGCATCAGAGACATTATCATCTTTCTAGAAAGGGGTCCTTCATCTCTTTACCTCTCCTAATCCACAACAGGGTGTTCTTACACCTGTCCATATCCTCTCACAGAGATTTAGCAGTTTGTTTTATATTCTCTATTTACTCTCTTTAACAGTGACGTTGTATGCTAAGTTGCTTAGTTGTGTCTCACTCTTTGCGTCCTTGTGAACTGTACCCCTCCAGGCTCCTCTGTCCATGGGATTCTCCAGGCAAGAATACTGGAGTGGGTTGCCGTGCCCTCCTCCAGAGGATCTTCCTGACCTAGGGATTGAATCCACATCTCTTATGTCTCCTGCATTGGCAGGCAAATTCTTTACCACTAGCTCCATTTGGTCAGGACAGACCAAAATAACAACAGTTTGCATAACAAAACAATTATACTTTTCTTAACATTTGCAGGTATCACTAATTGTCATTTCCTTCCACCCTCCAAAAGGGAAGCTTTACATTCTTAGAGGTCAAGTTCCTACTCTTCCAGTTACCATTCCCCATGATTTGAAGTTCTGTGCAGCTGTGAGAATTTTTGCATCTAATTCCACAAAATTATCCAGTAATTAGCTCTATGACATCCTCCTAAGGGCTTTCCTGATGCCTCAGTGGTAAAGAATCTGCCTGCCAAGGCAGGAAATGTGGGTTTGATCCCTGGGTGGGGAAGATCCCCTGGAGAAGGAAATGGCAACCCACTCCAGTATTCTTGCCTGAGAAATCCCATAGACAGAGGAGCCTGGTGGGCTACAGTCCACAGGGTCACAAAGAGTCGGACATGACTTAACAATAAACAACATCCTCCTAAAGCCACCTTGGGTGGTTGTTTTTATTTCAGTTTTGACCAGTTATTCCTTAATTTTTTTTTAATTTCTGCAAAATTGTAAACATGTTTATAGTAGAGCCATTTGTAAAGGGTTACAACATAGTTTCTTCACAAGGTCTTAAAGATTCCAGCAAAGAAAAGCAAGGTTATATCTACTGCCTCACCCTAAAAAACATAAGCCATCTTCTTTCTGTATTAATTGTCATCTGCCTTGGTTTATGTGGAAATCCATTTGAACAGGAACTATATTTATCTATATGCTCTGTATTATGTATTCAGCTGGTATAATAACTCTCAGAGCTGTATACCTGTCAAATTATGGCAATTGGTTATTTTTGGCTACAGTGCTACTTAAGCTTTGACCTTCCTCAAGTCACATAGATTTCTCTCTTTTTCAAGTTTCTTCTGTAAAAGTACTGACCTACTTATACAGAAACACTGTGAGGATTAACTAAGAAATTGTTCTGAAAATGCCAGGGCCTATAAATATTGTTATTAATGTGTTAAATTATAGATATATACAACAAAGGAAGCATTTGCTTTTTAATTTCAAAAAAGGACCTGCCAGCTTGAATAGTTTAATAGTTATCTGTATTTGCCAAGTGCAATGCTAGATTAAAAGAAAAAGAAAACACTTTGTTTTCCCCAAGGCAATGGCCAATATACACCAAGAATTTTTTCAGGTTTTTTGTGTTTGTCTGTCTGTTTTTGTTTTTGTTTTTATTAATGTTCACATCAAAGAATTTTCTAGAATCTAGGATTAGGTAGAGATCATAAAGATCATGATATCAAGTCTCCTGCTCAAAGTAGTGCTATAATGTTCTTAAACCATTTCAAGATCTGGCCACCTAACCTCTTGGTAAAGTCCAGAAGAAAGCTCCACTTCACACGGTGACCCTTTCAAGTGGGTGGAAGCTAGTTGTTAGAAATGTCATCCTTTAAACGGAGATGAAATCTTCTTTCTTTGAATTCCTACTCTTTGGTGTGCCTTCTGGAGCTAAGCACACTGTCTAATCGCCCTTCTACAGGATAGCCTTTCAACTCCTTGATGACAGTTGTCAGAGCCACTCAAAGCTTTTTCCTTCTCCCAGTTCCCAGTTTCTTCTTTCATTCCTAATGTGACATGACTTCCAGACCTGTCTCCTTCCTGTTTGCCCTCTCAAGACAGGCCCCAATTTCTCACGGTACTTTTCAAATGTAGTAGTGAGGACTGATGACGGAACTTACTAGAAGTAGCCTCCCAGTGGGAAATATGGCTGGGGCCTGCCTCTCTTCCTGCCCTCCCTCCAGCACAAGCACCCAGCTGCAGGCAGAGATAAGATGCTCTGCACCTGGTCCCCACTTCGCTTCCTGTCCCCCAGCCAAGGGCTTAGCTGCAGACAATCCGAGCTCTCCAGATCCGGGGGCCCCATTATACATCCTGCCTAATGAGTCCCAAATGCAGATGCCACTCAGCATCTACCCCCCACACCCACCTCCATCTCCCAGAGGCCCCCGTCAGCTTCAGCACTGAACCTCTTTATTCTCGAGGAGTTCCTGCTCACCGGTGATTTGCCTGACTGCACGATGGAAATCCCTGGGGGTCCTTTAAAAATTGCTGCCGTTGTTGCCCTGCCAATGATGCTGTCAGAGATTCTGATAGCATTGGGCTGGCATAGAAGCTAGGCATGGTACTTTTTAAAAGCTCTCCTGGGAGTTCCAATGTGCAGCCAGGGTTAAAAAATTGCTTAGGAAATCTGTCTCCTTCCTATGTGAACACGTTTGATCTCCCTCACCCCACTGACCATTCTGCAGCAGGGAGTTCCCCAAGTTATGCTCCACCCGTGCTCACAGGTCACTATTGTAGGCCCCCTATATTGAATATTGAATGAACAAATCACCTCATTTTCCTTTGAGACCCACACCCACCAAGAATAACAACCTCTTCTCTTCTGCATCCCTGCAATATGCCCTTCTCTCGTCAATTCTCTCAAGTCCATCATAAACTTGGGGGTCATCATTTATCTCCAATCTTATCATCATCTGTTAGGGCATCAATGCCCACATTGACTGTGTGTCTACGTCTTGGTGTCCACTTCCTTGATTTCAGCTCTGGTGACATCACCCTACTCACCCTTAGCCATCCACTCCCAAATCCACACTCAGACTTTGTCATCATTCACAACAGCTCTCCCTCTGAAATTCTAAAAGCCCACTGTCCTATTCTAACCATTCTCTATCTAGTTTTCATATTCTCTTTTTACTCCTATCCCAGTCTCTCTTTTTTTTTTTCTACAGTCAAGCTTCAGAAGAACAGAGTTTTTACCCATCAACACCCATCTACTCCGCAACTCAATTCGCTTTGGTTTCTCACCCCAGTGCATCACAGAAACTACTCTTTCCAGTGAGTGAGTAGTGAGTGAGTGATGGTCGCTCAGTAGTGTATGACTCTTTGTGACCCCATAGACTGTAGCCCGCCAGGCTCCCCTGTCCATGGAATTCTCCAGGCAAGAATATTGGAGTGGGTTGCCATTTCCTGCTCTTTCTAGGAATACTTCTAAGTCATCCACTTGCAGTGTTCAGTGCTTAGTGATGCTTCTCAATATGTGATGCTTCTCTTTTAAAACCATTTCCTTCCTCGGTCTCTTGAGGACTCTCTGGCTTACCTATTATTTCACTGATGATTATCTTAAGGGTCCTTTGCAGGCTCTTCTCCTGTCAGACTCTTGTCGTCGCCCATTACTAAGGCTTCAGTTTGGTCTCTTAATCACCTTTAAGCGGTTTTAATCATGTCCATTGCTTCAACTACTGCTTTGACAAAAACAGCTCCCAAACCTAGATCCCTTTTCTGATGTATGAATTGAATTTCAGTTTACTACATACCTCCAAAAGCAACATCCCACAGTCTTTTCAAATTCAGTGTATTCAGAGCAGAATTTATTATCTCTTCCCCACTCTATCAGGATTCTAAGGCTGAAAGGAGCTGTATATTCTGTCTGATTCAGTCTCCAATCCCACAACCTCAAGTACTCTCTAAGAACACAAGCCTTAGTGCATGAGAGCTACCTGGTGACTCATTCAACGCAGTATCATCCTAGGAAGCGTGCATTTGGAAAACACACCCCTCTTTATCCCCCTCCCAGGTTCCCTAACTTAGCAGATGGCATCATCTTCACCTAGTTGCCAAAAGTCAACAACATGGGGATGCTGTGGGTTTCAACCTTCTGTCTCAATTCCCTGTCTAAGTAATCACTAAGTCCTGTTCATTCTGCTTTCCCAAGCTCTCTCATATTCTTCCTTTTCAGCGTTTCATCCAAAAATAACTACTGAACATCTATTATCTTCCAGGCACTGTTTTAGACTCTGGAGACACACAGAGTAGGAAATCAGAAACTTATAGCCCTGCCCTCACCATCTTTATATATAATATCAGTCAGATTCAATCAGAAAAGTAGAACCACTCAGAGTAATAAGAGATGGGAATTTGACTGTATGCAGTTTAGGGAACTGATTAAAGAGTTTATATACAGTCGATGTTCCTTCACTTGGTGCTGGCTTGAAGTCAGCAGGGCAGGAAGTTGGGAATGAAAATGGATAGGAAGTGGGAGAGCAAGGACAAGTGGGAACCTGCAGGGGCAAGTTGGAACTTAAGAGGGAAACTGGGGTGTTTGTCAGTCTCCCATCACCTGAAAGCCTTCACCTTTTATTTAGAACCTAAACCATGGTTGGCCCAGAAGTCAGAGGAGCTGAAAGAGGAGATCGTCAGTAGTTGAAATAGTTGCCATCCCAGCTGCTACCTCATGCAAAGAAGGTTAACCAGCAGATTCTAGACTACGTGTTTGAACCATAGCAGTAGCTGACCCCAAATCGAATTTCTATGTAAACATGGCTGCTGCTTCACTTTCCCCTTTGAAATCTTTCTCTTCAAGCCAATCCTAACTGAGAACCACACAGAGGAGGAAATTCTGGAAAGCCAAATTCCAGCTTAACTAAGCTGATTCTGTAGAAAATCACTACATAACGATGTGGCTCCGCCCTTGATAAATCTGTCCCATTCAATCCATCCTTCACTGGGCTTTAGGAGATGGTTCCCACATGCAATTCGAACTATGTCGTTACCTCACCAGCAGTAATTCCCCACTGCCTCTCCATCAGCAATAGCACAAAATCTAAACTCACTTTCATGGTGTGTTAGTCAGGATTTGATATGTTTGCAGGAAGAAAAACTCAAAATAATTTTTGTTTAAACAAATTAAATATTTATTTCTGTCCCAGGTAGATGTCTCGGTAGGTGGTCTGGGGCTGTAAGGTTTTCCATGGTATCAGAAAACCAAGGACCAACTTATCTCGTTCTATATGGCTGACATAGTTTGCTTTTCAGAATTTAGATGGAGAAAGGAACAGAGACTAAACAAACGGAAAGGAATGCACTCATGCTCCAGTCTTTAAGGGCCCAAGGTATGCTTCTTGGAGCAGGTGACACAGTTTACAGAATTAGGTACCTGCTCACACCTAGCTTCAAGGGAGCTTAAGAAATGTAGCCTTTAATCCTAGCAGCTATCTGTCCAGCAGAAAAAATGCCTATAGCTAATGGCAACCCACTCCAGTATTCTTGTCTGGAAAATCTCATAGACAGAGGAGCCTGGTTGGCTACTGTTCATGGGGTCACAAAGAGTCGGACATGACTGAGCAACTTCACTACTTCACTAATTGAAGACAAGGGGAAACAAGTATTGGGGGACAATTTCTCTCACATGGGACATATAAGACACACTCATCACCTACCCCTGCCTATTTCTCTAACTGCATTTCCTGCCCATCCGCTCCCCATATTTTCATAGCAAAACTAGAATACTTGATGTTCCAACCCAACCTTCCACGAACCAGTCTAGTTTCATGACTTTGCATGTGATGTTGCCTTGCCTGGAATTCCCTCTCCACTCGCCAGTTTATCCTCTATCTATTTCCCTTCTAAGACCTCATGGGCTATTTGTCCAGATGTTCCACCTCCTTAACTACCTCCTGCCCTTTGAACAAATGTTCATTAAAATAATTATAACCTCATATGACAATTGTTTGTTGCTACATCTGCCTCCCTTCCCTGAGTTCCTTACATGTGGGACTGTGATTTTAGCCATGAATCTCAGCATTTGGCCCAGTGACCGGGCATAATGCATAGGAAATGTTTGCAGGATGAAGACTTGCAGAGCACACAGGGATGGGTGTTTTATTCATTCCATATGCTGTATGTTTAGTGATGCAGTCTGAAGTAGCTGGGGGCAGCAGCCAGCCACAGGCTTTTCCTGGCTGTGGAATTGCTACATTGCTTTTCACTGTTTACTAAAGAGAGATCAAGGCAGAGGCTGGACAGAAAAAGAGCTTGCCTGAGGAGAGAAGTAATTGCTTCTTTATCTCTTAAACACAGTATTGAAGACAAGCACAGATGGTTTCCTCATTCTTCCTGTGCCTTCAGGGAAAAAACAAAATGTCACAATTCTAGAGCCAAAATACTGCAGGAAGTATAAGAAGGAGAGAAGAGGGGCCCAGGAGACACACTGAAACCCAAAATGACAAACATCACTCTTCATTAAGACAGTGTTCTAAAGGCTACATCCAGTCTGATGGGCAGGAGGGGGAGACAACCAGCCCTACCCCCGCCAACACATACTTCCAGGCCTCTCATAGACATCCCCCCAGTGAGAAGGCCTTTCAGAGGCTGTTTTGTCCCCACCCTCACCCTATCTTATTTGTTGTGCTTTTGAAAGGATATAAAGGCTCTTCCTTTGATACACAAACACTCAGAGAATTAGGGAAAGCCCTTCCTGGCAAGTTATTAGTATTACAGCTGTCATTATGTTTTGCTGAAAAGCAAATATTAAAAATATATTCAATAAGAGATATTTTGAGAGAAAGCATTTAACTAAACTGTATAATCCTAGCTTGTTATTCAGAGATTCAGTAGTAGCCACATGTATGTGTGTGTGAACAATTCTAAGCTTTGATTGCTTTCTCTTACAGACCATTTAAAAGAAAAACCACTGGAGAATGTCTCTTGAATTATTTTAGGTGAGTACTGGCGGCCCTTTGCAAAGCCCCCAAAGCTACTGATGTTGGTTTAACTGGAGTGTCCTTTTCCCCAGCAAATTCTACTTCTAGGAGATCATCCTAAGGACACAATCCGTGATGTGCACACAGATGTTTACAACATTTCATCATTGTTCATGATAGTGAGAAAATTGAAATAAATGTCTCATATTAAAGGGTTAGCAAAATATATTATGCACCCATGAAAATGATGCTGTAGAAAAACATTTATTTTCACGGAAGAATGTTCATGAAGTAAAAACATGAAAGTTATTTTTAAAAAAAAGAATATTCAGTGTGATCATATTTTGCAAGATACTTTGGTGGGGCAAGTGCTGGCCCAGACTCAGGAAAATGACAGATTTGCGTTATGTCTTGCTCAGTATGTCCGTTTGTATTAAAGCTTGAGAATTAATGATGTCTGACCACAATCTTTATGTAGCTATAAATTAAGAAAGAGTGAAAGACTTCTGAAAGACCCCCAAATCCTTCTTTTTGAAAGATTTGTAAATTGACTGTAAAAAAATCAAAGTATTTGTAAATTGTCTGATGGATTGAGAGTGAGAGTCAGAGTTTGAACTTAAGAAAGGGTAGTGAAAATCCTAAAAGGAATTAACTGTGTAGGTGGAAGGAATCCAGAGCAGTGGATTGGTCTTGGCATTAGAGCTAAGGCTTGGGTTAGCAGCCTCTGACTCAGAACTCCTCCCTAGCTCAACTACCCTGGAGAAGAAGGGCCTTAACCCTTGGGGCCCAGGGTGGATTTCTGTGGGACACAAAAGACAAGGAAGAGAGAAGATGAGTCCTTCTCCCCAAGAGGTTCCACTGCTGTCATTTTCCCTCAAGCTGGTAGATAACAGAGAGGGGCAATGGGGTCTGCAGAAGTAGGAGCTCAGCTGGCCAGATCCCTGCAGGGCTGCCAGGGCCTCCACAAAGCTGGTAGTGGCCACCCAGTTTGTCCCAGTGGTAGTGGCCAGAGCCACTTCACTACAGAAACAAAATTCAGTGGGCACAAACAACCTTGCTTAGAGGCTTCTCTCTACCACCACCCAGATCTCATTCAATTGAGTCTATCGCAAGAGGAGCCACCCCCATGAGAGTGAAATTTGGATCTCTGGGTTATTAGGCAACACCAACATCTGGGGTCTGCCAACTTCAGAGCAAGCTATTCTCAGTTGGAGGCTGATCCCCACGGCCAGTGGGAGCCTCGAGGAGATGTCTGAGTTCCTGAACTACCTGCAGATACAGGTGACCCTAGAATAACACCGGTTTGAACTACAGGGGGTCTTCCCGGGTGTCTCAGTGGTAAAGAATCTGCCTGCCAATGCAGGAGACAAGGGCTCAATTCTGGGTCAGGAAGATCCCCTGGAGAAGGAAGTGGCAACCTGCTCCAGTAGTCTTGCCTGGAGAATCCCATGGACAGAGAAGCCTGGAGGGCTACAGCCATAGGGCCACAAAGAGGCAGACATCACTGAGCATATACACAAACTACAGGGAGCCGCTTACACACAGATAAACAGTAACTGCTACAGTGCTGGCTTCTCTGGTGGCTCAGATGGTAAAGAATCTGCCAGCAATGCATGAGACCTAGATTCAATCCCTGGGTCAGGAAGATCCCCTGGAGAAGGAAATGCAACCCATTCCAGTATTCTTGCCTGGAAAATCCCATGGACAGAAGAGTTTGGTGGGCTACAGTCCAGAGCTACAGTGCATGGGGTCACAAAGAGTCAGAACAACTGAGTGACTCACACACACACTATGGCACTACAAGATCGCTAGTTGGCTGAACTCTGGGGTAGGGAGGAAGCATGTATAAACTCTGTGCAGATATTGAACAGTTTAGACGGTCAGTGCCACTAACCACCACAGTAATTCCAGAAATACCAGGGAAGAATGAGGCTGGGGAAAGCTGGACTTTTGCTAGTTTGGCTAACGGGATCTGGGGGTCATCTTTTGAGTTATCAATGTGAAAATGACCAGGATGGGGGTAGGGGAGTGGGAGGGCACTGTCCAGAATGATGATCCATCTCTGTCCCACTTACTTTTGCCCTACATACTAATTACTCTATCTAAAAGAAGAGCTGTTTGATGTTTGGAACAATTGGATGCACTTTTAGTGTACAGAAGAAAGTATGGACAGAGGTGACAGGTGGACTCCACTGAAAATGAAGTTAAAGGAATATTACAGACAGCTCTCAAATGTTTCCTTATAAGAGGATCAAGAGAAATAAGGAAGAGTTTAGCACTATTGGAAAAACAGAAGGGATCTGGTACTCTGAAGGTCTTAACTGGGACAAATGACCATAATTTAAAAATCATCCTGATGATCACCTAAGCCCCTCCTGTTGCAAGCATCCTGTGAATGGGGATTCCATGCCCAAGGCCAAATGCTTTCCTCTTCTTCCTGGTATGTGAGGGTGGATCTCCTGCAGAAGGGTGGGGATAACCAGGAGATGGTTACAGCGCAACTGCATGCCTGGTTGGGGATGGGTGTGTAAGGGGTGATTCACCAACAGAGTACAACCCAGCCCATCGGAAGGACTTGCCAGTACTAGAGGTGAGAGACTGGGGAGCTTCTGGATATTTTTCTCACCCTTATCTTGAGTGGAGATTCTACTGAAAAATAGAAACAGTTTCCTCTCCTGAAGCTTTCGCAACTCAGACACTTAGTTTAATTCTTGGAAACTTTTGATTTAAAGACTCTTCAATCCCCAGAGAATGAAGGAAGACACTGAGGAGGAAGATACAAGCAAGGAGTAAGGCTATGTCCTTCCTGAGTGTAATAGCATCAGTGTTGAGGGAAAGAGCATAAGACGGGTATAAGAAACTTGACTCTGAAAATAACATGATAGACTGCTCTGCCTTCAGTTAACATTTGGTTACAGCCAGTGATTAATGACATCATCTCAGAGGTAATCATATACTTCATTGTCCAGGTCAGGATAATTTGAACATGGAAGGAAACCCTATTAATATTTACACCCAAATAATAGGCATAAAATTGGGTTTGCCTTAGGCCAACCAGAATGTGTGTGTGTGTGTGTGCGCGTGCACGCTCCGTCACTCAGCCATGTTTGACTCTTTGCAATCCTATGGCATGGATTGTAGCCCACAAGTCTCCTCTGTCCATGGGAATTTCCAGGCAAGAATACTGGAGTGGGTTGCCATTTCCTCCCCCAGGGGATCTTCCTGACCCAGGGATTGAACCTGTGTCTCTTGTGTCTCCTGCTTGGCAGGCAGGTTCTTTACCACTGAGCCACCTGGGAAGCCTCTAGTATATCTTAAGTATTCATTTTATCCTAAACAGAATATATGGTCACCTAATTGTTTCTAAATCCTGTGGTCCAAATGGCTCTGCTGGGTGATTGCAGAAAACAAGAAAAAATTTAAAGGTAATATGAACTACTGCCTTCTGAATAGATGTACTGAAATAGACCTGTGTACCAAAGCCATAAATTGAGGTTGCTCCAGACCAAATGCTAGGAAGCAGGTGTTTTCAAGAACTGTTTTAAGAAGTGAGTGTTATCAAATGCATAGGACTTACCAGGAAAAACAAAAAATAGTATTCTTTATCTCATAAGGGTCCAATTTAAAAACATGGCCCAAGGGATTGGGGCTACTGCTATTTTCTAGAAACTGATAATAAAATGATTAATAACATAAAACATATGAAAGTTTATTTATATGACCTAATTTTATTGGCAAGACCTTGGTGGTTCACGAACAGAACTGCTCTCCATCTGGGAGATATGAGCTTATAGTTACACCATGACAAATACTAGTCCTGCTGGGTCCTCAGTTTAAAAACATGTAGGAAATCATAGAATTGCAGCAGTGATGAAGATAGTTCTGCCACTGCTGTCAGCCCAGGTGCATCAGTGATAGAGAATGAAAAACCTTCAAGTTCAGGGGTCTGATTGGGAGCAATCAAGTCCTGACTGTGACACCACTGTGGAAAGACAGACAAAAGGGTCAGCCCAGGGACAGGAGCTCCCAGAGCAAACCTGCTGCCCCAGCCCTTCTGGAAGCATCATGGGGAAAGATTTATGCACATGCATTCAAAGCCTCAGCAAAATTCTAAATCTGAGTTCATGAGCCAGCATTTGCTGACACACCCTAACCCTATCTCTGAGGGATCAGAGCTGACACACCCACCTGCAAATCTTTTATTTTACACCCTAACTCTATCTCTGAGGGTTCGGAGCTGTGCTTTGTCCAGATAATTTAAAGGAGAAGAAGCTCAAGGTTTTTGCCAACTAGTCTAAGGTTGAAACTCAATAGGATGATCATAAATTAACTTTCCTGCTGCCAAGGTACAGCACAGCTAAGAGTCAGGAATGTGTTTATGGAGTGCTTCTCTGGATGTGGAATGACAACAATCCCCTAATGTCTGTGACCAGTGTCAAACTGGATATTACTGGAAGGTAGTTGTGTTAGCCGATCCGTCATGTCCAACTATTTGTGACCCCATGGACTGTAGCCCACTAGGCTCCTCTGTCCATGGAATCCCCAGGCAAGAATACTGGAATGGGTTGCCATTCCCTTCTCCAGGGGATCTTTCCAGCTCGGGGATTGAACCCAGGTTTCCTGCATTACAGGCAGACGGCGCTTCCAGGGAAGCCCTTACTGGAAGGTGGTAGAACACAAAAAGGGAAGGCAGAATCCTAAACCGGATTTAGGACTCTGCTAAGAATGTATAATGCCAAGTCAAGGAAGCAATTCTTTCCAGTTTATGTAAATGAGATGAACTGTTGCCTCATTGAGAACAAACGAATAACCTCAGCACAACAAAATACGCGTCCCAGAAGCAGGGAAGTATCTCCCCAGGGCTTGCTGGTCAACTTCAGCTGAGCAGGTATATCCAGAGCAACAGAAGAAAATGGCATTGGGGACACTATAGACTGAATGTTGGTGACCTCCCAAAATTTCTGTGTTGAAACCTAATCCCAGAAGTGATGGTATTTGTGGGTGAGGCCTTTGGGAAATAATTAGGTTATGAGGGTGGTGCCCTCATGAATGGGATTAGCCCTCTTACAAAAGAGACCCCAGAAAGCTCCTTTGTCCCTTCTGTTACATCAGGACCCAGTGAAAAGACAACCATCTATGAACAGACACTGAATCTGCCAGCACCTTGATCTTGGACTTCACAGACTCCTGATCTGTGAAAAATAAATTTCTGTTGTTTAAAAGCTACCCAGTATGTGGTACGTTGTTACAGCAGTCTCGAAGGACAAAGATGGAAAATGAGGCACCTGAGCTTGCTGGGTTCCCAAACACCTACCAGTTGTCCCAATGGCTCCATAAACAGATGTGTAAGCTTCTTTCAAGCAGTGGAAATTCAGAAAGAGCAAGAAGGATAAATTTTAGAATATTGTTCTGACATAGCTTGGTCAATACTGGTTCTACAAATAAGACACTCTTTTCTTTTTCCTCCTACTTGTGTGATTTTGTAAATGATATTTTTATTTATGATTATATTCAAAATAACTCTGTTTTGATTACCCATTATTTCATCTATTACCAAAACAAAACAGAATACAAAGCAGTATGTGTACTGTTAATGCAACAATCTAAAAATATGCAAGCATAAGGACAAAAACTAAAAAATAGGATACAGAGAAAGAAAGAATTGTCTTTAACACTTAGAGACAGATGATATTTAAAACCAAAATTTGTCTTTACATGTTTCTAATCATGAGAGTTCTGAGTCACTGATATTTCAGAACAAGTTTTATTCAGAAATATTTTATCAAAGAATTTAGAAATACTAAATCTTTAGAAAGATTACTTTCTCCAAAAAATGTTAGATTTGACAAATGATTATATGCTAATATCTTAGCAAGTCCCACCACTCCATCCTCTAAATGTTAGATACTAGCTTCAAATATGTCAGAAAATAGGATGTACATCTGAGTGAGAAAAAAAATGATTCTTAAAGGAAATGGGTTTTTAAAATGTGACTCAGTACAATTAATTATTAAATGAAGGGGCAAACCTGTAGCTGTGGTCTCATGTCTCCTAGCTTAGCACCATTCCAAACCCCTCCACTGCTTTTCAGCACAACTAAACCCTCTATTCCTGTGCTGTGGTGGTGTTGTTCAGTAGCTAACTCATGATCGACTCTCTGAGACTCCATGGACTGCAGCACACCAGGCTTCCTTGTCCTTCATTCTTACTCCCAAAGATGTACACATTCCTCATTGGACCATGCCAAACTTGATGGTCAAACAGTACATAGGAAGTACTTATGCCTTTCATGATAAGAGATTTCTAGAAATGAGAAATAGTCATTCAACCCTAGTAGACTAAATCAACTGAGAATGAATGAACCATTTTGGATATCAGTGTACTTAGATATACAGGAATCCTCCAGAGATGATGAACTGGCAAGAAGACTTTCCCTAGAAAAAGTTTATAATATTTTTCATATTTACATCTGTTCATAATATTAGGAACCCAGAGCACTGACCATATGAGAAGCAACTGACACCATTTCTCACTTTAGCAAATAGCAAGGCCCAGAGCTTGGGTCAACAAATAGGACTCCAAGGAATGTTTCACATCAGTGCAAGGTCAGAGTCTTCAGAGAGCAAGTTATCAGCTGGACGCTGCACTTGGAATCCTAGTGTGAAAGCCAGCATGAGTCCTAATTCTCTCGCCAAATAGAACCACATACTCTTCCCCCAAGAGTCTGGGTCCCTCTGCATCTGTTTGCATATCATATTCAAGAAGTCCCTCAAAACCAGGAGTCTAAGATGAAATAAACCAATAGATAAATGAACTGTATTTCATTGCATTCAATGCCTGCCACAAACATTTGCCCTTAGGGAAATAAATGAGTATTCCTGTAGGAAGAGAATGCAAGATCCAGTGAAATCAAAGCTGTTTTCCAGGATAGTGAGGGAAAGGCCCTATCTCCTTTCATCACACAAATGAGCTGTGACCCAGAGAGGCAGCCAGAAGGATGGAAAAACCAAAATGTTTTTATGTTTATGTATAAGTCTATCCAACCCACCTCTCTATCTGAATATTCTCTTCATCTTTCCTCCCACCCCTTGAAGGATATACCCACAATGTAAAAAGGGACAATGGAAAGAAGTTTGAAATTAATCTTTATTATACACCTATTAAGTGCCAGAAATTTTAATAAGTACTTCATTCATTTATTCAAAAATATTTTAAAGCATGTTCTAAATGTGGGGCACAGTACTTGATATAAGAGATATCCAAAAAAAAGACACTCACTGGCCTCAAGAAGCCACATTAGAAGACAGACAAATATGCAATTACAATACAATTGATGGCTGTTTTCTGGAGGTATATGTGAACTATGATGGAAGCATAGTAGGAAGGGAGTACCTATACTTACCCTGGGGAAGTCAGGGAAGACTTCTTAAAGGAAGCAGCGCTTGAAATGCTATTTAAAAGGTGAGTGGGAGTTTTGTTGAGGACATTGTTTATCAAAATTCTTGAACATCATCCTTACAACCCTGTGGAGTATGTATTTATCATCCCCATTTTTCGAGTGAGGAACCTGAGAAGCAGAGATGTTGTCTAAAGTCCCCCAACTACTAGTAGTAGAGCTGGGTGAAAAAAAAAGTGAGAGTCATGTCTGACTCTTTGCAGCCCCATTGACTGTAGCCTGCCAGGCTCCTCTGTCCATGGAATTTCCCAGTCAAGAATACTAGAGTGGGTTGTCATTTCCTTCTCCAGAGGATCTTCCTGACCAAACCCTGTGATCAAACCCTGCTCACAGGCAGATTGCAGAATTTTTACCATCGCAGGCAGATTCTTTACCATCTCAGCCACCAGGGAAGCCCTAGCAGAGTTGGGACTTGAAGCCAAATCCGTCTGACATCAGTCTGCTACTTCTAGGGAGAGCACTTCTCTTCAAAGCTATAGTGTCAAGGATACGCCCCTGTTGCACTGGTTTCTTTTTTTTGTCATTATTTTCATTTTGCATTTTTTCTCTTTTATAACTGCTCTTGATGTTCATTTTAATCTAATTTTACTTTAAAAGAACAGAGAAAAGGATGATCACGAGATGGGCTGTGTGTTACTGCGCATCAAAAGCTGATGCATCCTGGAAATGACTTGGGCCCTCTGTCAACCAACCTAGGAATGATCTGGAGTAAAGCATCTCACCCAAAAAACTAAGAATATCTGATGGTGTCAAAGAAGGCTTTACCTACTCCATTTTTCTACCTGGGGACTCCCAGTATGAAAGTTGACTTTATAAGACTACTGCCTAAAAATCAAAGAAAATATAAGACATATGTGTCTTCCTTCTTAAGACATATCCTGTAGCCAGATAATTTTTTCCTACCCTCCCCAAAGATCAGCTATTCAAATCTCTTACATAATAACACAGGGTCTTTAATATAACAGGCTTAAAAAAAAAGGCAGTGGTGATATCTGTCCAGTTCCTTCAGTAACTCTTTACATAACTTCTACTTTGAGGCTAATGATGTTGTGATATCAGTTGCAAGTAATTTTTCCAAGTCCAGAATCTTTTAGGATTTCTTTCTCACAGTGAGCAGGAACTACTTCAGTAATCTCTTGTTTTGGAAAATTAAGCTAACCAAACGCTTGCAAGAGCATGCTTTATCTAAATTCTCATAGAACTATTAAAATAATGAATGCCAAGTCTGCATCACATGACTGTTATTGAAACTTCAGCCAGAGTATTTCTTTAGAATGTTTTCTAGTAGTATACATTTTCTTCATCCCTAATGTGAAAGTCCACTAGGTAGAAAGTAAAGAGAACACTTTCCTATTCATTTACCCAACATAGCTAACTACATGTTGAAGGGGTAATCAGAGGTAGGACTAGAATGATAAGAGAAGAAATAGAAGCCTACAGCTGGAATTCCACCCCACCCCACCCTGCACCTCCACCTTTCTCTGCCTCTTCCTCCTATTTCTCTTCCTCCCCGTCTCTTCATCCTCATCCCCTTTCTTCTTGCAGCTCTCCTTCTCCTTTTCCTCTGTCTCTTCCTGCTTCTCCTTGAAGTGGAAGTGTTAGTTTCTCAGTTGTGTCCCACTCTTTGCGACCCCATGGACTATAGCCAACCAGGCTCTTCTGTCCATGGGATTTGTCAGGCAATGCTGGAGTGGGTTGCTTATTCTCCCATTATTATTTTTCTTCCTCTCTTAATTCCAGCTGTCACATAAGATTGATGTCAACTTGGAGTGAGGACTCCTAGATTATGACTCAATATTCTTGGTCACAAAACTTTCCATCTTCAGTCTAATACCAGGAATGGGTTCTGACCTGAATATCCCACTAGCTACCCTGAGTCCTCTACCCGTATCTGTCTCCACCCAGATAAAAATACTAGATACCTTCAATCCCATCTCAAAGTAAATGTGGAGAACACTGGCAAACAGTTAATTCCCCCAACCCACTCTGTTTCCTAGCCACCTCAAGCCCTCATGTTTCCATTATAAATAGTGTTTAAATGATCAGCTAATGCTTCCCTTTAATTACCTGTGAAGGTTCTCCTCAAGAGATAACTAAGAAAATTCTCACCAGTAGATATTGTTCTTTTCTAACACAAAGTCTCTACTACTCCTTACCTCAGCTGCCCTCACCAAACCCCTTGAACTTGTGTTAGTCCTCAATCATGTCTAACTCTTTGCAGTGCCATGGACTGTAGCCTGCCAGGCTCCTCTGTCCATGGAATTCTCCAGGCAAGAATACTGGAGTGGGTTGCCATTCTCTTCTCCAGGGTAACTTCCCGACCCAGGGATGGAACCCAGGTCTCCCACATTGCAGGCAGATTCTTCACCATCTGAGCCCTGTGAGAAGTCTAGTCTAGATGTGCCGAGTATTGTATAAATAACCCCAAACTTTCAGTCCATTCTCATGCAACCTCCAGTCAGCTCTCAGTTCTCTTACTCTTGAGAGCACCCGTACTCTGTCGCATCTGCTCCACACTTACACGCACTCAAACTCTTCTTATTACTTTGTCACTTAACCTCACAACCCATATTCCTTAGGACAATTTCTAGTTCTTCTTTGCAACATTCATACCATATCCTCTCTACCATCTTTCCCAAACTTTTTTCCCAAGGATATACATGCCAGCTGCGCTACATTCTGTCCCCTCACCTTGCTGTATTTATTCATGGCCAGGATCACCAATTTTGTAATTATCATGAACAACTTCAACATCCATATGATTATACATTCAACAACTCAGACTCAAAATTTATTAATATTCTTGGTCATAACTAATTTCACTCACATTCTACTTTAAGAACTCACTCTGAAAAATAAGGAGACTCTAAACATTTGATTCTGAAGCTCTATGGAAAATAAAGTGAACTCTTCTAGCCTATCTCTGTCCTGCCTTTTCCAGAAATCAAATGAGATACAAATTGTCAGAACCTTTATTCAAAGAGTCATGGCCTCAATAGCAATCTCTCTTCCATTACATTACACAAATAATCACTCCAAGAAGACTCTTCCCTCTCAACAACACAATTTAATCAGCCACCAAAGTCCTGTTGACTTTATCTCCTAAATATCTCTTTAGTGTTTTCCTTACTTACCATCCCTACTTTCATAAAATCAGTTTAAGATTTCATTATCTGTTCACCTCACTATTTTAATAATCTCCTAGTTTGTCTCCTACCCTAATTTTTCCCCTTGAATCTGTTCTCCAATTAGACATGATCATGTGTATCTGAATTGTATATCTGACCATGTAAATCTTTGCCCAACCCTTGCACCAAGAGAAGGAAAAGAATTAAGAACCATAAGTAATAGCAATAAAAAGTTACTTATTACTTTCAGATGTTATAATTGTCTATCAAGAAAATAAAATCAACAGGAGAACTATTATAACTAATAAGAAAAGTCACAAATGTAAACAGTTTTAAGCACGGGCAGAAATTAATCACTTTCTTACATACTACTAATAGCCAGATAGAAAAATAATAAAAAAAAATAATGGGAAGGAGATATCATTCACATTAGTAAAGTAGATATTGAGACATAAATGTTAAAAGATAGGTACATATTTATAATTTTTAATTTTTAATGAAAATTATTTTTAGAATTCAAAATAGAACTACCATATGCTCTGTCAGACATAACTGAGAGACAACTATTTTACTAGACTACTATACCATATGATCTAGCAATTCCACTCCTGAGTATTTATCCAGAGGAAAAACACTAATTAGAAAAGATACATGCATCCCAATGTTCACTGCAACATTATTTACAATAGCCAAGATATATAAATAACACAAGTACCCTTAGTAGATGAATGGATAAAGAAAATGTGATTTATATATATATTGGACTACTACTCAGCTATGATGAAGAATGAAATCTTGTCTCTCGTGACAATATGGGTGGACCTAGAAGGCATAATGCTAAGTGAAATAAATTACACAGAGAACGACAAATATTGTATGATTTCACTTATGTGTGGAATCTAAACAACAAATAAACAAAAAAACAGAAACAGAGTTAATGTACAGAGAACAAACAGATGGTTTCCAGAAGAGAGGGAAATAGGGGGAAGAATGAATAGGTGAGGGAGATTAAGAGAAACAAACTTACACATGAAATTTAGTGAGTCATGGGTATGAAATGTACAGTATGGGGATTATAGTCAATAACTATATATTAAAATATCTTTGTATGGGATATATCATAACTAGACTCATGATGATCATTTTGAAATGTTTAAAAGTACTAAATCACAATGTTGTATAACACGAACTAGCATAGTATTGTAGGTCAATTAAACTTCAAAAACAAACACATAGAAAAAGAGATAAGATTTACAGTTATCATAGGCAAGAGGGGTAGAAGGAAGGGAATTGAGTGAAGGCAGTCTTAAAAATCTTTTGAAATATTTTTTTAATAAAAGACATGAGCATTATTTTTATGAAAAATAATTTTTATTTGTGCTAAAAAATATAATTTTGACAAAACATGGTCCACTAGAGAAGGGAATGGCAAACCACTTCAGTATTCTTATCTTGAGAAGCCCATGAACAGTATGTAAAGGCAAAAAGATTGGACACTGAAAGATGAATTCCCCAGGTCAGTAGGTGCCAAATATGCCTCTGGAGATCAGTGGAGAAATAGCTCCAGAAAGAATGAAGAGACAGAGCCAAAGCAAAAACGACACCCAGTTGTGCATGTGACGGGTGATGGAAGCAAGGTCTGCTGCTGTGGGAGCACTATTACATAGGAACCTGGAATGCTAAGTCCATGAATCAAACCAAATTGAAAGTGGTTAAACAGAAGATAGCAAGAATGAACATCAACATTTTAGGAATCTGAAAACTATAATGGACTGGAATGGGTGAATTTAACTCAGATGACCATTATATTTACTACTGTGGGCAAGAATCCCTTAGAAGAAATGGAGTAGCCATCAAAAGAGCCCAAAATGCAGTTCATGGGTGCAATCTCAAAAATGACAGAATGATCTCTGTTTGTTTCCAAGGCAAACTATTCAATATCACAGTAATCCAAGTCTATGCCCTGACCTGTATGTAATGCTGAAGAGGCTGAAGTTGAAGGGTTCTATGAAGACCTACAAGACCTTCTAGAAGTAACACCCCAAAAAGATGTCCTTTTCATTATAGGGGACTGGAATGCAAAAGTAGGAAGTCAAGAAACACCTGGAGTAACAGGCAAATTTGGCCTTAGAGTCAGAACGAAGCAGGGCGAAGGCTAATAGAGCTTTGCCAAGAGAACGCACTGGTCATAGCAAACACCCTCTTCCAACAACATAAGAGAAGACTCTACACATGGACATGACCAGATGGTCAACACCAAAATCAGATTGATTATATTCTTTGCAGCCAAAGATGGAGAAGCTCTATACAGTCAGTAAAAAAAAGACCAGGAGCTGACTGGCTCAGATCATGAAATCCTTACTGCCAAATTCAGGCTTAAATAAAAGAACATAGGGAAAACCACTACACCATTCGGGTATTACCTAAATCAAATCCCTTACAATTATACAGTGGGAGTGAGAAATATATTTAAGGGACTAGATCTGATAGATTGCCTGATGAACTATGGACAGAGGTCCATGACATTGTATAGGAGAGAGGGATCGAGATGATCCCCAGAAAACGAAATGCAAAAGAGCAAAATGGCTGTCTGAGGAGGCCTTAGAAATAGCTGTAGAAACAAGAGAAGCAAACAGCAAAGGAGAAAAGGAAAGATATAACCATTTGAATGCAGAGTTCCAAAGAATAGCCAGGAGAGATAAGAAAGCCTTCCTCAGTGGTTAGTGCAAAGAAATAGAGGAAAACAATAGAATGATAAAGACTAGAGAACTCTTCAAGAAAATTAGAGATACCAAGAGAACATTTCATGCAAAAGATGGACTAAATAAAGGACAGAAATGGTATGGATCTAACAGAAGCAGAAGATATTAACAAGAGGTGGCAAGAGTACACAGAAGAACTATCCAAAAAAGATCTTCATGACCCAAATAATCACAATGGTGTGATCACTCACCCAGACATTCTGGAATATGAAGTCAAGGAGGCCTTAGGAAGCATCACTACGAACAAAGCTAGTGGAGGTGATGGAATTCCAGTTGAGCAATTTCAAATCCTAAAAGATGATGCTGTGAAAGTGATGCACTCAATATGCCAGTGACTGGAAAAAGGTCAGTTTTCATTCCAATCCCAACGAAAGGCGAAGCCGAAGAATGTTTAACTACTGCATAATTGCACACATCTCACACGCTAGTCCATGGGGTCGTGAAGAGTCGGAAATGACTGAGCAACTTCACTTTCACTTTTCACTTTCACTTTTCACTTTCATGAATTGGAAAAGGAAATGGCAATCCACTCCAGTGTTCCTGCCTGAAGAATCCAGGGATGGGGCAGCTTGATGGGCTGCCGTCTATGGGGTCGCACAGAGTCAGACATGACTGAAGCGACTTAGCAGCAGCAGCACATGCTAGTAAAGTAATGCTCAAAATTCTCCAAGCTACGCTTCAACAACATGTGAACCATGAATTTCCAGATGTTCAAGTCGGTTTTAGAAAAGGTAGAGGAACGAGTGATCAAATTGCCAACATCCGCTGGATCATCAAAAAAGCAAAAGAGTTCCAGAAAAATATCTATTTCTGTTTTATTGACATGCCAAAGCCTTTGACTGTGTGGATCACAACAAACTGTGGAAAACTCTGAAAGAGATGGGAATACCAGACCACCTGACCTGCCTCCTGAGAAATTTGTATGCAGGTCAAGAACTGGACATGGAACAACAGACTGGTTCCAAATAGGAAAAGGAGTACGTCAAGGCTGTATAGTGTCACCCTGCTCATTTAACTTATATGCAGAGTACATCATGAGAAACGCTGCGCTGGAAGAAGCACAAGCGGGAATCAAGACTGCCTGGAGAAATATCAATAACCTCAGATATGCAGATGACATGACCGTTATGGCAGAAAGCAAAGGAGCCTCTTGATGAAAGTGAAAGAGGAGAGTGAAAAAGCTGGCTTAAAGCTCAACATTCAGAAAACTAAGATTATGGCATCTGGCCCCATCACTTCATGGCAAATAGTGGAAACAATGTCAGACTTTATTTTGGGGGGCTCCAAAATCACTGCAGATGGTGACTGCAGCCATGAAATTAAAAGACGCTTACTTCTTGGAAGAAAAGTCATGACCAACCTAGATACTGTATTCAAAAGCAGAAACATTACTTTGCCAACAAAGGTCCATCTAGTAAGGTTATGGTTTTTCCCGTGGTCATGTATGGATGTGAGAGTTGGACTGTGAAGAAAGCTGAGCACCGAAGAATTGATGCTTTTGAACTATGGTGTTGGAGAAGTTTCTTGAGAGTCCCTTGGACTGCAAGAAGATCCAACCAGTCCATCCTAAAGGAAATCAGTCCTGAATGTTCATTGGAAGGATTGGTATCGAAGCTGAAACTCCAAGACTTTGGCCATCTCATGCAAACAACTGACTCATTTGAAAAGACCCTGATGCTGGGAAAGATTGAAGGAAGGAGAAGGGGATGACAGAGGATGAAATGGCTGACTTGCATCACCAACTCAATGGACATGAGTTTGAGTAAACTCTGGGAGTTGGTGATGGACAGGGAAGCCTGTCTTGCTGCAGTCCATGGGGTCGCAAAGAGTCAGACATGACTGAGTGACTGAACTGAACTGAACGAAAAAATATAAATGAAGACCCAAATAGATGGAGATTCAGGCCATGATTCTGGTTAGCGACCTGTGATATCATAACAATTGAATTTACCCCCAGCTTCATCCATAAATTTAATATAATTCCATCAAAATCCCAATGGGAGAGGACTTATATTGGAGATTGCTAGTTTCCTCCCCAACATATGTTCTTTGAACTCTCTTCCTTAGTAATAAAGACTCAAAATATAGGCTGGCACCTGGCCACATAGAACTTCCCAGATAGATTAGTGATAAAGAATCTGCCTGCAGTGCAGGAGACCTGAGTTCGACTCCTGGGTTGGGAAGATCCCCTGAGGAAGGAAATGGCAACTCACTCAAATATTCTTGCCTGGAAAATCCCATGGACAGAGAAGCCTGCTGGGCTACAGCCCATGGGGTCAGTAAGAGTCGGTATGATTGAGTACAGCTGTACTAGCATTTTGATTTCAGACAGGTAGCCTCCAGAACTACAAGTCAATAAATTTATTTGGTTTTCAAACCACCCAGTTTATAGCACTTTCTTGCTGCAGCGCTAGGAAACTAATACAATCCCTCCCTTCGAAACCCATATCTAATAAGAGACAAACATACAAACAAATATTTACAACATGGAGTAATAAGACCAAGAAATAAAAAGTATGCACAGCATTCAAGGGTAGTACCAAGTAGTGGTTAACTCTACTGGGGATCTAGGTTGGGGAGAATTCAGGCAAAACTTGAAAACTTTACAGATATGGTGACGTTGGTTTGGGACATGGATAATTTATCCATTTCAATTACTCAGCCATAAATAGAAATGAATTTGAGCGAGTTCTACTTGAGGTGGATGAACCTACAGTATATTATACAGAGTGAAGTAAGTCAGAAAGAGAAAAAAAATACCATATATTAACATGTATACTTGGAATCTAGAAAAACGGTACTGATGAACCTATTTGCAGGACAGGAACAAAAACTCAAACAAAGGGAACAGACTTATGGACACAGCAGGGGAAGGCGAAAGTGAGACAAATTGAGAGAATAGCATTGAAACATATACATTCAGTTCAGTTCAGTCACTAAGTCGTGTCCGACTCCTTGCGACCCCATGAATCACAGCACGCCAGGCCTCCCTGTCCATCACCAACTCCCGGAGTTCACTCAAACTCACATCCATCAAGTTGGTGATGCCATCCAGCCATCTCATCCTTGGTGGTCCCCTTCTCCTCCTGCCCCCAAACCGTCTCAGCATCAGCGTCTTTTCCAATGAGTCAACTCTTCGCATGAGTTGGCCAAAGTAATGGAGTTTCAGCTTTAGCATCATTCCCTCCAAAGAAATCCCAGGGCTGATCTCCTTCAGAATGGACTGGATGGATCTCCTTGCAGTCCAAGGGACTCTCAAGAGTCTTCTCCAACACCACAGTTCAAAAGCATCAATTCTTCAGAGCTCAGCCTTCTTCACAGTCCAACTCTCACATTCATACATGACCACTGGAAAAACCATAGCCTTGACTAGACAGACTTTTGTTGGCAGAGTAATGTCTCTGCTTTTCAATATGCTATCTAGGTTGGTCATAACTTTCCTTTGAAGGAGTAAGCGTCTTTAATTTCATGGCTGCAATCACCATCTGCAGTGATTTTGGAGCCCCCCAAAATAAAGTCTGACAGTGTTTCCACTGTTTCCCCATCTATTTCCCATGAAGTGATGGGACCAGGTTCCATGATCTTAGTTTTCTATGTCTAAAATAGATAGGTAATGGGAATTCTTCTCCAACACCACAGTTCAAAAGCATCAATTCTTCAGAGCTCAGCCTTCTTCACAGTCCAACTCTCACATTCATACATGACCACTGGAAAAACCATAGCCTTGACTAGACAGACTTTTGTTGGCAGAGTAATGTCTCTGCTTTTCAATATGCTATCTAGGTTGGTCATAACTTTCCTTTGAAGGAGTAAGCGTCTTTTAATTTCATGGCTGCAATCACCATCTGCAGTGATTTTGGAGCCCCCCAAAATAAAGTCTGACAGTGTTTCCACTGTTTCCCCATCTATTTCCCATGAAGTGATGGGACCAGGTTCCATGATCTTAGTTTTCTATGTCTAAAATAGATAGGTAATGGGAAATTGCTGTAATAGAGCAGGAAGCCCAGTGTGGTGCTCTGTGACCCTAGAGGGGAGAGAGGGAGGTTCCAGATGCAGGGGACATGTGTATACCTATGGCTGATTCATGGCAGAAACCAATACAACATTGTAAAGCAATTATCCTCCAATTAAAAGTTAATAACTTTTTTAAAACAGAAATTTTTCCATACCAAGATGAAGAAGTGAAAGTCAAAGTAATGTTAGTTGCTCAGTCACGTCTGAATCTTTGCAGTTCCATGGACTGTAACCTGCCAGGCTCCTCTGTCCATGGATTCTTCAAGCAAGAATACTGGAGTGGGTTGCCATTCCCTTCTCCAGGGGATCTTCCCAATCCAGGGATCAAACCCGCATCTCCTGCATTGCAGGAGGATTATTTACTGATGAGCCACCAGGGAAGCCTATACCAAGATGGGAAGCACTAAAGTTTTAAAAGGTAGAACATGGTCAGATTAGAAAGGTCACCCTATGGGGCAAAGTGAAGAAGAAATCTGGGTAGAATACGTCTCGAAGTCCTGAGGGGACCACTGTACACCAGGTTTTTATGGGGAATAAGATTATTCATTTGTTTCTGTGCTTCTAGGTTGTGATTAAGACAAATTGGTATAAGTGTGAGAGAAGATACAAGAACAAAAAAATCTTGTCTCATTAGACAGAGCTATAATTATTACAGCATTTTCCCAAACATGACCTTAGTGAAGGGCAGGGGGCAGAGTAGTTCCATGGCCAAATATTTGGAAAATTCTGAGTTAAACAAAATAGAAAATATTCACCATTATGACTTTTGCAGAGCTCTTATTACACTACTTACCTGGTGCCTCTCCAAGAGGGGACAATTTTATAAAATGTTTCCCTAATATATTTGACCTCAGAACTTTTCCTGCAAATTATCACTTCCCAAAATAAAACACACTTTGAGAAATGTTGAGGTGAGTTGGAATTTTCTGATGAGGTAGTGTTACCCTTTTGCTGACATGTTTTAGAAGAGATTAGCCCTCTTACAGATGGTGTAAAGGACATTTCTTCACTGAGCAGGGTATTAGATTAAACTACTTCTGAAGTCACTTTCAACTCACCATGCCATTATTCTGTGGCTATTGATGATTTCCTCATGCCTGAAATCTGATATGTTCTGCCTCCAATATTTCATTTTATTATTGATTTTTAAAGAGTAAGAAACGTCACCCATTAATTAAATGGTAAATATAACTGGGCAATGATGATTGGATTTTTTTCCACTCAACCTACATAAGGTCATTCAGTCCCAGGATCAGACTACAAGAGTTTTCTTAGGCAAGAAACCTGATCCTCCTCCCACTCCACCCTGAAGAGCAGCCCAGTTCCAACACCATGCTCAATTGTGTGGCTTCCTCTCAGAAATGCATCTACATGACTCATGTAACCTAAGCTACTCCTGATTTTTTTTCCAGGGAAAATAAAAATCAAATACTTTACTGTTTCAGAGGAATGCTGTCATCAATAATGTAAGGAGGGTTGGGAAGGAACAAAGCCAGTCACTGTCTAAGGAGATGCTAGGAGGACACACCTACCTGTTGCCACTGGAATAAGGAGAGAGGCCCTGTGGAATGGAGTCATTCAGAACCAAAGATGAGGGACAGGAAGAAGGGCAGGAAGAAATTGAGGAAGGAAAATCATTTTTGTGCTGACTGAAGAAACTGCTAGTCTTTCACAATCCTGCTCAGCCCAACGAGGCTTCAGTCCTTGACCCTCTTCCCACTTAACTCAGTTCTGAGTTACACAAGTACATCTGTTTGGCAAAACCTAAATTACAGCCATAACCTTAAGGGAGTCTTTAAAATGTGCCTTTTAGCTTTCTAGCCTCTACTGCACAGGAATGCATACTAGGAGAACATTACAGTGGCCATGGAGAAGGGCCAATAAACACAGCATCCTCCATACACATAGATGCAATACTTCCCTGGTGGCTCAGATGGTAAAGAATCTGTCTGCAATGTGGGAACCCAGGTTTGATCCATGGGTTGGGAAGATACCCTGGAGAAGGGAATGGAAACCCAGCCAAGTATTTTTGCCTGGAGAACCCCATGGAAAGAGGAGCTTGTAGGGCTATGGTTCATGAGGTCGCAGAGAGTCAAACACGACTGACTAACAACACACAAAAACAAACAGAATGAGTTGAGTGGGGTCAATGACAAGTTACAGTCTACTTCAGAAAGCTCATGGTGATCCATTTACCCCACCAGCCATTAATAGCCAGTCACACTTAAGGTGAGTCTGAGTAAGGAGGGAAGATGTTTAGCATACATTCTTCTACTTTCCCCTCCCACTCCTGTGGCAGACATTAATAATCAATCCCATCACTTTTGTGCTAAATCTAGACTCAATTTCAAATGTCTTTTCAGAACAATGCATCAGGCAACTAGTAACATCAATCAGAATTAACAAGAAAGTTGAAAACTCATAATTCATTCAATCTTTGTAACATTTTACTTTTATTAAAAATTTAGGAAACTCCTGATCTATCATCTATCAACATAAAAATGGTAAGGAAACAAAACAAAAATCTCCCTCAAATCCAGAGATTTAAAGCAACACTCATTTACTCTTGTTAATGCATCTTCATATTGACTAATCTAGATTAGGCATGATTGGGAAAGCTCTGCTCCCCAGGTCCCTTATCCTCCTTGGAAAAGTGAGCTAGTCCAAGCATGTTCTTCTCATGACAATGACAAGGGTATAAGAGGTGCTATGGAAATTCTCTGCCTCGGTTTGGAATGGGTATACTACCACCTCTGTGCACAAGTCATTAAAAGAACCAAGTTGAGCCCAAAGTCAGGAGTGCAGAAACAACTTTCAGCCACAATAAGGCTATGGCAAGGGTGTAGAAGCAAGAAGTGGTGAAGAACTGGGTATAAAAATGCAACAAGTCACAGGTCCTCATCCAGCATCATTGTCAAAATTACTTGTAATCTCTAATTTTTGTTGCCAAGAACTTTGAAAACTTCTTCCCTACATTGTAAAACCTGGCCTTTGTCAATTAAGAATGTAGATCCACGCAGAAGTGCAGATTGATCCTTGAAGCATTAAAGTGACTGTGAAATCTGCTGGTTGAAGAAGTGATACTCTTAGGACTCGAAGCTACAGTGTGTGATGGTCATACTAAAGTGACCGAGATAAGGGCCATATGTACTTGGAGCAGCTCTATTTGCTCTCAGCAAGGCACTCACCATAACATCAGAAGCATGCGACAACAATCACTTTCATGTAAAGGCACCAATTTGCTACTATTACTCAGCACTATTTATGTAGGAAATGAATAAGCTTATATTTGTCATTTTGATAATCTTAAAAACCAAATAAAACTTACTGATAATAATAAGTACTAGAGTATATAGGGTGCTGTAAAAAAATTTTTTTTGATGCCATAACTAAAAATAAAAAAATGCTAACAAAAAAGGTTTTAACTATACAATATTATGAAAACCATATATTTTAACTATAAGTCTTCATGACAAGCAACTGTATAATTTGATGTTATATATTATTTTTATAATCACTATTTTGATGTCAATTAAAAGAAAAATATAAATACATTATGGGAAACCCCGTGGCTCAGTGGAAAAGAATCCTCCTGCCTGTGCAACAGTCACAGGAAACACGGGTTCCATCCCTGTGTTGGAAATATCCCCTGGAGAAGGAAATGACTACCCATTCCAGTATTCTTGGGCTTCCCGGGTGGCAGTAGTGGTAAAGAACTTGCCTGCCAATGCAGGTTCCATNTCTAGATATTTTATATGAAAGTGAAGTGAAAGTGTTAGTTGCTCATTCATGTCCAACTCTTTGCAACCCCATAACTGTAGCCCACCATGTTTCTCTATCCATGGAATTCTCCAGGCAAGAATACTCGAGTGGGTTACCATTCCCTTCTCCAGGGGTTTTATATAAGTGAAATAAAAATATTTGTCCTCTTATGTCTGGCTTATTTCACTTAGCATGTTTTTAAGGTTCATCTGTGTTATGGCACATATCAGAGCCTGATTTCTTTCTATAGCTAGATAATATTCCAGTGTAGGTAATATAACACTTTGCATATATCCATTCAGTGATGGTGTCCCTTGTATTACACTTCTGGAAGAACTTTGGAATCATTTTGGTAAACTCCTCTCCCAAACTCCTCTAATGTCTTCTTAACATTCTTTAATGTCCCTTTCTATCTGCCTAGTCCTCTTATGTCTGGCTTATTTCACTTAGCATGTTTTTAAGGTTCATCTGTGTTATGGCACATATCAGAGCCTGATTTCTTTCTATAGCTAGATAATATTCCAGTGTAGGTAATATAACACTTTGCATATATCCATTCAGTGATGGTGTCCCTTGTATTACACTTCTGGAAGAACTTTGGAATCATTTTGGTAAACTCCTCTCCCAAACTCCTCTAATGTCTTCTTAACATTCTTTAATGTCCCTTTCTATCTGCCTTTTGTTCTATTAAGCCTGTCTTCCCAGTTTACTAGTCCAGAATGCCTTCATACCGGCCCAAGCCAGCACTCTACCTTGATCCTTGAAGTTCCCTCAAGCTGCCTCATGCTTCACAGTTAACTAGTTACATCCTCATTCTCCAATAAAAATGGATAATTTCTTATTTGCAGTTAATCTCATAGAGGTATTGGGAAAAGAATCTGAATTATCCCTTAGCTGTGAAAATCAGATGCCTCTTGGTGGAATGTGTATTTTAGGAAAAGAGTATTTGTGAATTTAAATGATTTGCTTTTTAAAAAAATTCCAATAACATAGCAAAATATCCTTTAAAATTTTAGTCTACAGGAGGGTAGCTTATTTTTGAGTTGATAGCCTCTTAAGTCTGCCTGCCCATCCACAATATGTTAAGGCATCTCTCTTTTGTCAGCTGTTTTCTGTGTGAAATATGAACTCAATTTTCTGCTGGACTTCCTACTATAGAAAGGACCATTATTGACTCCAGTGACAGTAGATGTGTTGGAGGTAGTTTGTGTGTCTGATTGGCAGTGAGTTGGTATAAATCGGGTACTATTTTGAAACAGAGATATCTTGTTAACAATCTAATACTAAACTGTGTATTCTGGTACGTAGTTCAGGGAAGGAAAAGAGAAATGAGGGCTGGCAAAGTATGGGACAGCTTCATGGGTATTTCAGAATAATTTATTTGAAAAAGATACGTGTCTTCTGGCCTTTGCAAAGGTAAGGACAAACTTCTAGAAGAAAGAAACTGTTAGACTGATGATGTTTATTAGCCCACTGTTGCATGTGTAGTGGAAAGGTCAGTGGCTTTGGAATTGTGTATAAATGGCTTAAGTTCTTGGTCTGTCACTTGGTAGCCTATGTTATCTCAGTCAAATTAATGCTTCCTTTAAGCCTTAGTTTCCTCAACTATAAAATATACTTCACTCGGCTGTTTTAAAGCTCAAACAAGATAAACAGTGTGAGACCTCCTAGCAACATGTAGTCCATTGTAAACACTCAGTGAAGATCAGTCTCCTTTTCCTTCCTTCCCTGTGATGATGTGCTCAGTCACGGCTGACTCTTTGCAACCCCGTGGACTCTAGCCCACCAGGTTCCTCTGTCCATGGAATTTTCCAGGCAAGAATACTGGAGTGGGTTGCCATTTCCTTCTCCCTTCCCTCCTTAAATAACAACAAAAATAGTCTGTATGTGGGAACCATTTGTAGCACCGAAAATTCAACTCTTCTTGGTTAATGGCTGAATAAATATAATGTCTTAATTTTTCAAAACGCCTCAACTTTCCTATGTGTAGCTTTCATTTTATGCTTCGCTAAATTATGGTGCTTGCAAAGCGCCTTGAGCTTTTCCAGTACAAAGAATTCTGTAAGCAGGATGGAATTAACATTATCCCTGGTCTATAAAGTATCGGACCTGCATTCTTAGTGATTGACAGGATACATGTTTATACAGTTGCTGTCGCCTAGGGACATATTCTTGCCCGAGTCCTACAGTACTGTTTTGCCACCTGTAACTGTGCTAAATAAAAATGGTCCCATCTATCATTTCTGTAGCTTTTCCTCATAGAAGCAGTCTTGATAAAGATAAAAAACCCAGGACATCATAGCATCAACAATCTTTTCTTCTTCAAAGGCATCTTTCAGACCAGGCTCTAGCAGTCCCTTACAAACATTAATTATGTAAATCTTATACACTATGCTTTGTGGGAGGTGAAGTGTTTAGTGAAAATGATCATCTGAACAGAGGTTGGCTGTGTGGGGGCAGGACAGAAATTTGGAAAGTGGGATGTGAGTGCTCAGAGAGCATTCATTGCTAATACAATGTCAGCTGCGTGCTAGGCTGATTCTGTGTACCCTTTTGCTAGGATTTTGAGTAATATATAATATTCAGGCTATTCTTTGTGAGAGAGAATTTTTTGAGTGGTATGAGCTACTTAGGTCTTCCCTGGTAGCTCAGCTGGTAAGGAATCTGCCTGCAATGCAGGAAACCCTGGTTTGATTCCTGGGTTGGGAAGATCCCCTGGAGAAGGGATAGGCTACATTCCCATGAACAGAGGAGCCTGGTGGGCAACAGTCCATTGGGTTGCAAAGAGTCGGACACGACTGAAGTGACTAAGCACAGCACATGAGCTACTTACATATTAAGGATATTAATTCTTAGGGTTAATTTTGCATACTGTGTACTCAATGGCACCCTAAGGTCTGGGGTTGAGTTGTCCCATGTCATAGCATGAAGAAATAACTCCAGGTTGAACTCAGATGGAGTCCAGGTGGCTTATTCTGACTCCTGCAGGGAAGTAAATGGTAGATGAGAAATTTGGAAGCCCTTCGTCAGAGTATAACTTCCTGCTAGAGAATGATTTAGTGGAGGGTTGAACTTTAAAAGTTAATACCAAGAGTGTATAGGATTTATGGGCTTCCCTGGTGGCTCAATGGTGAAGAATCTGCTTGCAATGCAGGGCCTCTGAGTTCGAGATGCTGGTTTGATCCCTGGATCAGGAAGATTCTCTAGGGAAGAAAATGGCAATCCACTCCAGTATTCTTGCCTGGGAAATCCCATGGACAGAGGAGCTGGTGGGCTACAGTCCATGGGGTCGCAAGAATCAGACACAACTTAGCAACTAAACCACCACCACTATAGGATGTATATGATTTATGCATATTATTAGTATCTACCCTTTTTGCTTCTTTCATTTTGATTATTGCCCCTAATCTTGGGCCTGTATCACTAGTGATTCACAATGGTCATCATCAATATTTTTTTGGGAGGGGGGAGAAACTATTTCTAAAAGCCTAAGAAAAATCCTATGTTATTAATTTAAACTTTAATAATGCTTTTTAGGGTAACAAATTATATTATCTATTTATCACAATGATACTGAATAGACTGATAAAAATATCAACTGTCTTCAGTGTTTCAGCACTGGTCATTGTTTACCTTTTAGGACTTAAACAAATTTTTTTTACCCTAGGTCCTTGTTGGTTATGTTTTAAATATAGCAGTTTGTAGGTGTCAGTCATAAACTCCCAATATATTCCTACTCTCCACCCTTCCCTTCTGGTAACCATAACTTCATTCTCTAAATCTAAAATTGTATCATTTTCTTTCTTTCTTTCTTTTTTTTTTTTTTTTACCTTTTAGGATTTCTTATAACTGATGTGTCTGGTTAATCTTTGAAATGGGAAAGAAAGTTAATGCTTTTGTAGTGTATTTGATAGGTAATTTTTTTTGCAGTATGGAATTAGTGTAGAAAAATTATGAAGATATCCTTGGTGTCTAGAACCTAGCACAGTACCTGGTACATGTAAATACTTAATATTTGCTAAATGAATCAGAGCTACTGACGTAAATCATTTTCCATAGTTGAAATCCTTGCTAATTTGATTCTTTGATTGGTTTCTGATAAACTTACTGATTCTGCATATTTAAAAAACATAATTTAGAATAGAAGGATCTTTTTTTTTTTTCTGGTGAAAACCTTATACTTTGCCATAGTTAACATTTGCCCAGAAAATGTAAGAGCTGCTGTGATAGTTCATACAAACTGCCTGTAGTGAATGAACATCAGTTATCTACCCCCTTTCTCTCCTTCCTCGCAAGACTCAGGTTTTCCTTGGAAGAGCCACCCCTCCTCATTGTGTAGTAGCCCTTAGTGGGATGGGACTGAATTGCCTGCAGTACAGGGGTTGGCCCTGAATTGGTATAGACCAATCAGAACATCCCCTGACTGTGGCTTGCTAAGGCTTATCTATGCAAGTGCAGCAGTCCCCAGGTCACTGTTACTGGTGCACCAGAAATTCAGTCTCAAGCTGATTGAGAGATGTGAGTGAGAGCATGTGAAACAACCTTTCTGGGAGACTTGTTTTGGAGTCATGAGGGAAGGCTGAACTTGACATTATGGAGAAGGGCAAAACCAAGAAAACTGTAGAAAAACAAGAATCATGTTCCTGACAGAGCTACACCTGAAGCCAGCCCTAACTCTGACCTTGACTGTTATGTGAGTCCCTTTTGGTTTTTAAACTCGTCTATTAGAGGTTGTCTGTTCTTTGTAAGGGAGAAAAACCACCTTAATTGATATATATAGCCTTATCTTAATTATATTATTTTACAGGAAAATGTTAAAAAATACTAGTTTCTCTGCAAAATAGTTTAACTTTTTGCTTTTAGAGAGGCGCAATAATTTTCCTCTGACTAGAAGACAAAGATACTTTTGTGTATTTTAGGTAACAAAACCACTAGAAAAACAGGCTGAAGTTTATGAGAAACTCCTAAATGTCCTTTTCCCCCGGCAAGTACCCGAGATGTTATGGGATTTGCATGGCACAATTCATCTATCATTACATGCACCTGATATTTATCACTGCACCTTTTAGGCATTGTCTGTTAGGGGTTAAAAACCCTATTATGAAGGAGGCTAGAAAAAGAAAAGGCATGTCAACAATAAGTCCATTCAGGTAACCTTTGCAGAGTTGGTGTTTTTTTTCATGTCAGCAAGTCTTTTGCTTTATATTCTGCCTTGGTTTCCATCACTGTTCATTTCAAAACTTCCCCAAGTCAGACTTTTCATGAGGAATCATCCAAAACAGAAGACACTTGGAATTCTGCTTCTTATGACCTAGTTGTATCACAAGAGGGATCAAAGAGGTTTTGTTCTGTTTCTATAATCAACCATTTCTTTGAGAGGGCAGAGTCATAAGAGTCTGAATTATGCTGAGAAAGGCATACAAGGCAAGCAGCTAATGGCATGTTAATTACCTCCCTCACTCTAGTGGGGGAAAAAATATCAGGCAGAAACAGATGTCTAAGGTTAAATTCAGTTTGATTCTCTTCACATAGCAAATAATTGGACTGTTTCCTTTCTTCCTAGGCTTTTTCTTTTGTTTTCTTTCATGTCTTGTCTTTAGTTTATTTTCTCTCCAGCTCTTCCCTTTCATTTCCTAAGCATTCACCTTTTGCTCATGTTAAGATTTCTACTTGACAAATGCTTCTCCTTGATGGACTCTATAGGACATAATATTAATACAAAGGGAACAGATGGCTGACTGTGGAGCCCACCAATTATGGTAGTACCTTGCTTAATCTGAATTGACTAATTAAAATCCTCAATTAACTGGAATTGATAATTCAGTATACATGACTCCTACAGTGACCTCAAGATATAGTGAACTTGCTAATGAGTATCTAGAATTATTTTCCTACCCTTTGTTGTGAGGACATGAAAACGAAAGGCAAGGAAATTAACTCATTTAAGAGATTTATTAAAAGTCTAAAAAAATCAAATCCTAGTGTCTTATATTTGCTATGAAATCAGAATACATATAACCTAAGTTCTATATTTTCAGCATATATATGTGTAACTTTGTCCTTATCAATCATTATTGATGTTTGGATTAATCACTAGTACTTTGAGATTTTCCATTTTTCCATGCAATTTGATAAATATTTATTAACTTTCCAAAATATTCAAACTACTATGCTGTCTTCTTGCCTGGAGAATCCCAGGGACGGCGGAGCCTGGTGGGCTGCTGGACACGATTGGACACAGAGTCGGACACGATTGAAGCGACTTAGCAGCATGCTGTCAAAGTGATTTAAAAAAAAAAAGAGTTTTCCAGTCACCACTGTTATTTAAGAAATCGCTCCAAAACTTATGGCTTAAAATAACAGAAGTCATTTTCTTATGACCACAGGTTCTTCGGGCAGGAATTCAGGAAGGGGCTTAGATGGGTCATTTCAGCATTGGGTGTCCCATATGGTTGCACTCAGATAGTGGTTGGAGTTGGAGAGCAAGAGAGCTAGAGGAGTTAAGGCCTCTATTTTCCTTCAAGGGGCTTTAAGGCCTGTCAGTGTGGTCTCTTTGAGTGGGATAAGTTGGACTTCCTTACAGCAAGGAAGCATCAAGACAGTTGGATTGCTTGCATGACAGCTCAGAGCAAGAGTTTAAGGTAACAAGGTAGACATTATATCGCCTTTCATGATTAGCCTTAAAAGTCATGCAGTATCATTGCTGCTGCATTTCACTGATTACAAGAGTGTCATCAGTCCCTTCAAATTCAAGGAGAAGGATATTAGACTTCGTATTTCACTGAGAGTGCTAAGTTTCTAAAAAAGCATGTGGAACTGGATTGTGGTTATTTTTGGAAAATAAAATTTGCCATAATGAATGAAACACTATATTTTCCAAAGAAGTTCCTACTCGTGTGAATAGAACCATTACACATTTCTTTTGTCCTAGTTATGCCATGAAAAAAATTATAAAGACACTAAAAGATTACAGAGACAGAAACGTCTAGGAACCTCTTGGATAAAAATAAGACATAGACATCCAACTGCAGTCTTAGCAGGCCCATAACTGACATTTGTAGGGTCTGAGGTTTGATAGAAATGAAGCTCTTAGCTTCTTTCTGTCTTTTCCCATTACAACAGAGGAGCTCCCCTTTATATTCAAGCTCTGTACCTTCTCCCCCATTGCAATAACAACTTCTTCTTGGGTCTGGGAGTGAGCATACCAAAGACAAATCAGCTCTTTGGAAGAAGAACCAGAGAATATGCTTTTGCATGGGTAAGAGGCCCATGCAAAAGCAGATTCAGTGTAGATTTAAGTGAAGAATTCTGGAGTCCCAGGTATGTGATTTAGGAAAGTAAACTGGGGCTGCGGGTGAACATGCCCAGCTGGGCCTACAGACTCCAGCTCACGTGCAGGGTTGTGGCTGGAGGGCCTTCTAAGATTCAGGGTCCTAGGCAAGACCTAGGCCAAGGCAGGTACTAAGCCCCAGCACAGAACCCAGCATATAATTGGTCCTCAAATATATGTGACATATAAATTATTCTGGGGCAGATTCTGATAAGTATGAATGAAAGAGGCAAATATTGGCTGCTGTGAAAACTACAGAAAAGAACCATTAATGTTGACTAGGTATCTAGGGAAGACTTCTGTGCCTGCTACCTTCAAGAATGAGGAATGAGGGATTGAAGAAGCCAGGGGAAGCGGGATGGGAAGTCAGGAAAAGGCAGGAATTAACAAATTCTAGAGGCAAGCATCAAAAGTAAATCTAAAATTACGTTCCCTGTCAGTGTGAAGCTGGGTTTAATTGCTTTCCAAAGCATAAACAACTCAATATCTCTAAAAACACATGCAAATTCCAAATTTATTAAAGCCTGCTGCCACTGCTGCTGCTGCTAAGTCACTTCAGTTGTGTCTGACTCTGTGCGACCCCAGAGACGGCAGCCCACCAGGCTCCCCCGTCCCTGGGATTCTCCAGGCAAGAACACTGCAGTGGGTCGCCATTTCCTTCTCCAATGCATGAAAGTGAAAAGTGAAAGCGAAGTCGATCAGTCGTGTCTTACTCTTGGCGACCCCATGGACTGCAGCCTTCCAGGCTCCTTCGTCCATGGGATTTTCCAGGCAAGAGTACTGGAGTGGGGTGCCATTGCCTTCTCCATTATTAAAGCCTATGAAGCCACAAATACCAAAAAAGAAAGAAAAAAAAATCTACAAAGAGCAACTTTTTTTTTTTTTTTTTGTAAGTAATAAGTGGATGTATGTAGAGAGAAGCAGACTCCACAGGCCACCTCAGAAGGCAAAAGTGGCCTTGAAATGTGAAATAATTTCATAGGCTCATGAGTGGAAGTTATTCCAACTATTTTGGGGAATGGGTGGAGAGTTCCAGGAACTGGGTCACTGCCCATTTGTTCGTCTTTGATGGCAGGCCTTGGAACTGTCATGGTGCCTGCGGGTGTGTCACGTAGCTCTCTGATGTGTTATACTGAGGTTCAAGGGCTAGTGGAAGTCACCTCCTTGCCATCTTAGACTTATTTGGTTCTAATGGTTCATGTTGTGTCCTCAGTTTATCTCATTCTTTCAAAGGCTTTGCCCTGCCCCCTTCCATCCTGTTTCATTCCCCCCTCAGAAGTTTTACTCCCGTATTCTTATGGGAAGCAGAGGGGTGATGGTGCATCTTCTGAAATTGCTCCAAGGCCAAGTAGGGATGTTGACCCTGCCTGTCAGGGAGTAAAGATTCTTCAATTCCCGATCTAGGGACCCCCGGGGCAGGAGATAATTGGTCCTTGCTTTAGGTCAGGATGGGCTGGAAACCTCCCATAGCCATCATCTTGATGTGGAACTGTTGTAACTGCTTCCTTAGCTATAGAAAGAGCAGTTTTTAAATTAACTGTATGCCACTCCTCTATACTAATTTTTTAAAAAATACTGTTTTGACTCTATGCTCTTTGCTTCTTTACTAAGTATCAATTTTATGTTCTGTAGGGAGATAAGAAAGATCTTTTAGTCTTGATTTAACATTTTAAAAAATTATTGCTTAATTAAGAGTTTAGCACCATCATTGTTACTAATGTCATAAATGTTTACAACTGTCGTCAAATTGGGAAAACGTTTTGTCATACTGTTGAACTGTGACAAACCTGCTCTCTATTTTTACTATAGTTAAGGACTTGTTTAAATCTAGAATTCTGCTAAATTCTCTCTCACACTGTTATCATAAACTGTGAGAAATCTGGACCTTTTATAATTGCATGTTGCTGTTCAGTCTCTAAGTCATGTCTTACTCTTTGTGAGCCCATGAACTTCAGCATGCCAAGCTGTCCTGTCCTTCAGTATCTCCTGGAGTTTGCTCAGACTTATGTCCATTGACTCAGTGATGCCATCCAACCATCTTATGCTTTGTTGCCCCCTTCTCCTCCTGCCCTCAATCTTTTCCAGCATCAGGGTCTTTTCCAATGAGTCAGCTTTTCACATCAGGTGGCCAAAGTATTGGAGCTTTAGTTTTAGCCCCAGTCCTTTCAATGAATTGGAGAAGGCAATGGCACCCCACTCCAGTACTCTTGCCTGGAAATCCCATGGACGGAGGAGCCTGGTAGGCTGCAGTCCATGGGGTCGCTAAGAGTCGGACATGACTGATCGACTTCACTTTCACTTTTCACTTTCATGCATTGGAGAAGGAAATGGCAACCCACTCCAGTGTTCTTGCCTGAAGAATCCCAGGGACAGTGGAGCCTGATGGGCTGCCGTCTATGGAGTCGCACAGAGTCTTGGTTTGACTGGTTTGATCTCCTTGCAGTCCAGGGAACTCTGAAGAGTCTTCTCCAGCACCACAGTTCAAAAGCGTCAATTCCTTGGTGCTCAGCTTTCTTTATGGTCCAACTTTCACATTTGTTCATGACTACTGGAAAAACCATAGCTTTGACTATGGGGACCTTTGTCAGCAAAGTGATGTCTCTGCTTTTTCCTACGTGTTCTAGGTTTGTCATAGCTTTTCTTCCAAGGAGCATGCATCTTTTGAGTTCATGGCTGCAATCACCATCCACAGTGAATTTGAGCCCAGGAAAATAAAATAATTGTATTTAAATGCTTCTTTAAATGTATTCCCAATAAGAGAAAACATCTCTTTTCGATTAGATTTTAATGAGAACCAAATCCTCTGTTAAAATATTAGACACTTGATATTTGAAGAAATTTCTACAGATTAGCTTCTGGCTCCATACATTTCAACCTCATCACTCCACTGTCACATGCCATCAGACCTGAGCTATGAAGGAATCCACCTCTGGTCTTATATCTCTATGTCAGGAGGCCAGGAGAGTTGACACAATGGGTTGTAAGAGGATTCTTAGAATCTATACCTGTACGGTGGTGATGACTTTCATAGAAGTATCTGTGAACCATCTACATATGACAATGTACTGAAACTGTATGTATCCCTAACTGAGTCAACCATCCCTTAATCATATCCTCCAAAGGCACATGGCCATCCAGTGTTACCTAATAGGAGGGAAAGTTGGAGTGGAAAGAAATAGTGGCCTGAACCTCTTGCTGTTAAAAAATATGTATATATTACTTTGAACATTTTACAAAGCATGTACTCATGTCAGCTCAATGCTTTGGCCCTCTCAGGGCCTTAGAAAGGGCCCACACAAATTAAGTACTTGAGGCTTAAACTTTATTCACTTAAATTCACTTCTGCTCACCAGTCTCTCTATATTCACTAAAGAAAAGAAGCTGCCCAAAGTGAGCCAGGAGCTTTGTCCCGACTCTCCCAACTCTGTACCTGTGGGCCACCTTTTAGGACTTACTCTTGTTATCTGTTAAGTGTTGGCCCTTTCTCATCTGCAAAAGGAAGTGCAAAATCAGAATTCCAGTCATGAGACCCTTTGTGGCCCCACCTGGAAGGTATATTATATTAAATTATGTCAGTTATGTACATTTTAATCTGAATTGTTTCTATCAGTTAACACCACCATTTCTGTAACTTAAACTAATGTCACCATTTATGCAATGATCCAGAACTTAAAAATAGTTTAACTCGACTATAGAGAAGTAGGTATAGCACAAAGAACTTATGAAAAGGGAGAGCAAACAGGCTATCATTCTGTATACTGTTACTGAAAGCACATTGGAACATTTTTTCCCCCAGTTTAAAAAAAGTTGGCCTTTGGAAAAAATCTGCAAAATTCATACAAACTTCTTATAAAAACAATTCAAGTGCAGAAATTTATATAGCAAAAAAAAAAAAAAAAGCTCCTATCCCCAAATTTCACTCCTGAGGAGAATTACTGCTCACAATTTAGACAAGTGCAGCCTGCCAGAGCTGGTGTATACCCATGCAGTGGTAAGATGACATTTTAAGATATTAACTGAGGATTTTTTTTTCCCACTGTATTTCCTGGTGGTCCTGGCCTTTCACCTATTCCATAAACTAGAACATTTTGTATTCACTGCTTCAGGGAAAAGATGACCCAACTGAATGCATTTTAAAAAGGAAGTCAACAACTTTTGAATCTCAACATTTTGAGCCCTTGTGGGAACAGAAAAAGAAACGGAATAAAAAGAGATTTGGGAGAATATGTGATAAGTCCAAAGAAGCCTTAGAGCTTTCAAGCTAGATAAAAAAGCCATCAATTCTTGGAAGAAGAGAGTGATTTAGAGAGGAAGAAAGGATCTCTAGCAGCTTATACAGCTTCATTCTGAAAATCAGAAAAAGACCACATTTTGGTGAATGAATTATAATAAAGTACCTTGTTGAGCAGATCCTTCCCAGGGGCAGTGGCTTAGGTGGCTGACAACACCTTCATATAAAGACGCAAGCCCCTCCTTCCAGCAAACTTGGCCTCATGCCATTGACTTTGTAGATTTCATCCCTACTCATACTCAAGCAAGTACTTTTGTGTGGTGTTCATCTCACACAACCGTATTGCAGCATATTTTCTTAGGGGTTCCTGGGAAAGAAGGTCCTCTGCCCTGACCTCTCAAGGCAGGTGAACTTGGTGGTGGAGAGACAGGACTCGAGCAGGTTTAGCAGATCTGAAGGTGGAGAGTCCGTGCCTGCTGTCCTGGTAGGCCCTCAGGCAGGGCTGGTGTCAAGGCCCCAGGAAACGCCACTGGAATGTGTCTAGACCCACTGAACTTTAGACATTCTCTCAGAATTTCCTACAGTGTAGTATGAATGGAATGATCCTTGGGAAAGGCATGGAAGTAGCTGGGAAAGCCAGACTCGGGAAGGAGAGGAGGCAGAAGTGACTGGCATGAGCCTAATATGGTGACTTGACAAGGTAAGAGTGGATCCCTGGAGACCAGTGTGTGTGCGTTATCGATTAGTCGTGTCTGACTCTGTGGCCCCATGGACTGTAGCCCTCCAGGCTCCTCTGTCCCTGGGATTCTCCAGGCAAGAATACTGCAGTGGGTTGCCATTTCCTTCTCCAGGAGATCTTCCTGACCCAGGGATTGAACCCAGGTCTCCTGCATTGTAGGCAGATTCTTTACCATCTGAGCTATAGGGAAGTCCCCAGGATACCAGTACTTGATAGAGGACAAAATCAAGGACAAGATGTCTCTTCACCCATATTTTGACCCTAAATAAGCCTTTCTGGAGCACAACTGCAGTATCAGGAATTAATTTTCTAGACCACATAAACATAAGGCTAAAACATAAAATAAGTTCATTATTTTTTTTTAAATGACACTTCCTGCATATCTGAATTTGTAAATCAAAATTCATACTTCTTTAGCATTGTAATGATAATAACATTGTATGTATATTTTACAACATACTCGGAACAATCTTTTTGACGAACACATATGAGTCAAGCTTCTTAGAAACATCCCTTCAAAATATAGCTCAGTGTAGCATTTATCTAACCATTTGCTGGATGTTTAAGCTGTGGTATCAGCGTTTAATTCTTATCAACATTGCATCAGTATTTATCCTTTACCATAAAGTGACTATTGTTATTAATAGCACAGCCTCTTCAAATTTTTTTGTGTACCTAGATGCCAGATACTGAGAGCGGGAAGCGTGCACACACATTCCATCTGGCAGTGCACATACAAGCACACATTCATATCAGTGTGAGAAATCATGTGCTAAAATTCATGTTTAGATCCATTTTTAAAATCTCTTTATCAAGTGAAATATTATTTTGTGGCAAGTGTATATCTTAAAGCCGTGAGATGGAGGCCCTCTGCATGGGTGGAGCTAGATGGTCTACTCTGGTCAGCTCCCTACTTCCGTGCCCCATCTTCTCCCTTCCTCTGCCTCTGAGTCAGTTTCAAGGTGTAGGTGTGATACCCCCTCCCTTTCCATGTCAGTTTCAAGGTGTAGGTGTGATACCCCCTCCCTTTCCATGTCAGTTTCAAGGTGTGGGCATGATAGCTGATCCTTTTCCATGTTCAGGGGTCAGGAATACCACGGACAAGATTTAGGACATTGATCTGGAAAAGGTACGTAGCTTAGGTGTCTTTTATGGTGTTTTTGACTCTTGCTTCTGTGATTTAATATCAACTGTTGAGAGGTTAATCATGCTTTCCTTTGTATTTCCGTAATACTTAGTATATAATTCAGTTTTAGCACTTACCATGTTGTTCTTTCCAGAAAATACTGTTCCAGAAGAGGAACATTTCCTTTAGCTTTAAAACCTGTAGAACTACCCATAAAACTTGGTGAGTACTAGTTTTTCCATGAAGGCCTTCTGAATGAATGAATGAGTCATACACATTTTCACAGTGCCTTAAATACAGTGTGGACAACCTCTTCTTCAAGTATATACATACTTCTAAAAAAGTACAAATGTTCCTATTTTAGTCTCCCTTAGTTGTCTTTAGACCGACTATATAGGTGTCTAAGGGTTCCTGCTTTAGAATGGATTTATAGAAAAGGACTGGAATTGGCCCAAATGTCTCACATCATATTCTTGCAGCCACCTTTGGTAGATGATATAATGAGAGAAGCATATGTACCCGTAACAACTACTACTGTGTATGAAGGATGGATTTGTACATCTTAAATAAAAATGGGGCTATGTCTGCTTTTTACATCTGAGAGTTAGGAGAATCAAAAGGCTGCCCATCCGCCCAATTTTGTTACTGGGATGTCTGGGTGGATCCCATAGAATGCAACACAAAGTGAAGTAGAGCAGAGAGCATGGGATAAGTGCTCTGTAAGTAATGAGGGGATCAACCTCAAGAAGATAATTGTTTTCTTCTTATATATTTTTATTTTCATGTAATTTCAAATTTACAGAAAAGTTGCAAGACGATTTCAAAGGATTCTCTTATATCCTTTACTTAGAATCTCAAAAAGATAAAAACTGAAACTTACAGACATGAGGTCACTTACCTCTAATTATTTGTCTATCTTAAAATCAAGGATAGTTTTAAAAAATATTTATCTATTTGGCTACGCTGAGGCTTAATTGTGGCTTATAGGATATTAGTTCCCTGACAAGGGGTCGAACCTGCACTCCTGCGTTGGGAGCACAGAGTCTTAGCCACCTGACCACCAGGGAAGTCCCAGGGACATTCTTTTATATAACTAAGTGTAATTATCAAAATCAGGAAGTTAACATTGATACATAACTCTTATTTAAGATACTGACAGATTTTTCAAATTGTCCAAGTAATTACCTTATAGAAAATAAACTAGCAAAAACACAGTAGCAGCAGAACAAA
>SJXQ01004321.1:49583-160627 GCA_006408695.1 Aepyceros melampus
CAGAGACATTACTTTGCTGAGTAAGGTCCGTCTAGTCAAGGCTATGGTTTTTCCTGTGGTCATGTATGGATGTGAGAGTTGGACTGTGAAGAAGGCTGAGTGCCGAAGAATTGATGCTTTTGAACTGTGGTGTTGGAGAAGACTCTTGAGAGTCCCTTGGACTGCAAGGAGATCCAACCAGTCCATCCTAAAGGAGATCAGTCCTGGGTGTTCTTTGGAAGGAATGATGCTAAAGCTGAAACTCCAGTACTTTGGCCACCTCATGAGAAGAGTTGACTCATTGGAAAAGACTCTGATGCTGGGAGGGACTAGGGGCAGGCGGAGAAGAGGACAACAGAGGATGAGATGGCTGGATAGCATCACGGACTCGATGGATGTGGTTTTGGGTGAACTCTGGGAGATGGTGATGGACCGGGAGGCCTGGCGTGCTGCAATTCATGGGGTCACAAAGAGTTGGACACGACTGAGCGACTGAACTGAACTGTACTGAATATATATTTTCTAAATTTCTCTTCTTTCTTACACAAAAATAATTTAGTATAGACGTGCTTTTCATTTTTCACTGAACAGTGTATCTTGGAGGGCGCTCCATATCGTTTCCCTAAGGATCTTATTCATTCTTTCTCATGGCTGCCGACTACTTCATTTTGTGGATGCACCACTGTTTATTCAACTGCTTTCCTCTAAATGGGTATTTAGGCTGTTTCTAATATTTAAACATTATAAACAATACTTCAATGAATAATCTGAATAATATTTTACAAATATATTTTTATATTTTTGGAGATGTATTTTCAGGGTAAATTCCTAGAAGTGGTATTGCAGGGTCATAAGGTAGATAAGTAAGTAAGTAAGTAAAGTCACTCAGTTGTGTCCGACAGTTTCCCTAAGGATCTTATTCATTCTTTCTCATGGCTGCCGACTACTTCATTGTGTGGATGCACCACTGTTTATTCAACTGCTTTCCTCTAAATGGGTATTTAGGCTGTTTCTAATATTTAAACATTATAAACAATACTTCAATGAATAATCTGAATAATATTTTACAAATATATTTTTATATTTTTGGAGATGTATTTTCAGGGTAAATTCCTAGAAGTGGTATTGCAGGGTCATAAGGTAGATAAGTAAGTAAGTAAGTAAAGTCACTCAGTCGTGTCCGACTCTTTGTGACCCCATGGACTCCAGCCCACCAGGCTCCTCAGTCCATGAGATTCTCCAAGCAAGAGTACTGGAGTGGGTTGCCATTTCCTTCTCCAGTGGATCTTCCCGACCCAGGGATCGAACCCGGGTCTCCCGCATTGGAGGCAGACGCTTTAACCTCTGAGCCACCAGGGAAGTCCCATAAGGTAGATACACATATAGTTTTGAAGATATTGCAAATCCCTGTCTGTGCAGGTTTTGTACATACCCATTAGCAATATACGAGTGTGCCTGTTTTATATCTTTGCATATGATAGATGAGAAATAAAATCTCATTGTAATTTTAATTGACATTTATTTATTTTACTATGAATTAGGTTGATCATATTTTAATACTTTATGGGCCATTTGTAGATCTCCTTTCGTCAAGTAATCTATTTATATTTTCTGGGGCCAATATTCAGTTGTCCCATGGAATAAATGACGTAAGTGAAATAAACAGGCTCATATTTAAACACTTTTTTGAGGAGTAACCAACTCTATATTCAGAGGATTGTAGGTTTCCACATCTGTAATCCATTGTGTACCATTGACAAGCCTCTACCTAAGCTTTCTCAGGGAGAGAGGAATCCTTCGTTAAAAGGATATCCAAAGCAGAAGCTCCATAACAACTAGAGACATTGTTCTGATGTCTGCAATTGAGTTTGGGAAGTCGGGAGAGAAAGAATGAAAATAAGAGCTGGTTTTTCCACTTGCTTGGGTGGTTGAATTAGCTGACCTTTAAGGTCTCTTCCACCCTAAGTTTTACGATTCCATGAATCATTCCTCTGACTCAGGCCAAGGTAGTGATGAAATGCCTGGGGAGGTGTAGGGGTCAGAGGTGAGCTGGAGATGTGGTGAGTGGGTGAGAACAAGAGGAAGCGGGGAGAGATTTTAAATGAGAATACAGAGTTAAAGAAATAAATAATTTTTTTCTTCTTCAAAGCCTGGTATTAGAGTCAGGAGCAAAAGTGCCCATCGGTGAAAAGGGATATTGAATAGACAGAGTATGGCAGGCGGTGATAGTGTGGTTGTGGTAGGGAGAGTTGGACAGAATTTTAAGGATGAATAGGATGACAAAAGCATCAGGACTTCCTGGGCAGTCCGGCGGTTAAGATTCTGTGTTTCCAAAGCAGGTTTGATCCCTGGCCAGAGAACTAAGATCCCACATGCTGAAAGAAAGTAAAAATGGCAAAAGCATCACCAGCCACTGCTTCAGCAGGGAGAACAAAGCAGATAGGAGGGTACACAACGTCCTTAGAGTGATTTTCCCTTCTTCCAATTCCAACTAGTTTGTGTATACATATATTTTTTAAAAACTACTTTGGATAAAACAAATTAAGGTAAAACCTGTAATATTTTCTGAATCGAAACAAATTCATTGTATTTTACAAAACTATTTCAGATTTTAAGGCTGTCCTTAGAGGAGAAACATTAAGTGACAGTCTTCTATAGATCAAGGTCTTTAAAAGAAATGATGGAAAGTATCTTGAAGTAACTTAACGGCATTAGCTATTCTGTTGTAGAAGATATTTTCCTTCAGTTGACCAAAGAGAGGCTGAGATTGCAAATCAATGTATATGAAAGTGGACATGCCATTTTCATTTCATCTTAAAGAAATATTCTGGATAGAGCTGACAGTTGGAAGGAGACCCCAGTCCCAGCAGCCGGGCAGCAAGTCTGTCAATTGAAAGGGCAACTCTGGGCCAGACCCTAGGCAAAGTAGAGGGAACAAGTGGTGAGGAAGACACAGTCCCTTTGCTCAAGGAGAAACAGTTCCCTCAATTGATCCATCAATGGTTAACTTTTTTCTTAATAATTCTTAATTTCCCAAAGTCCTGGATGAAGGGCTTTCCTATTCATGGGCAAAAAGGAATGACGGATCGAAAATAGCGTGGATAGACCTGAGTTTACCCTTGGAGAAGTCACTTTTCCCCAGCCTTCATTTATTTATCTACATGTTGAAGATCACAATATCTTTTAGAGTTCTAGAAATTAGACAAGGTCTTTATAAGTTTCCTAGCAAAAAGTTCTAATACTTAGCAAGTATTCAATAAATGGTAGCCGTTATTACTACCTTCCTCATCCTGATTGGATTCACGGCCACCGCTATAAGCCTTCTCTATAAATCCATCATGATGGACTCAAGTCACCTTTCCCTTCCTTCATTTTGATTATAACGAATCTTCTCAGATATGTCTGGGCCTTCACATCCTATTTCAAAGCACTTTAGCTCTGTGATTGTTGTGAGTTTACTAATGTCTATTTCCCCTACCCTTGCTGTTTTCTAGAAGAAAATTCCTTAACACTTCTACTCCATCCTTAAGTTTTATCCCCTTGGCTACAACTCATGTCTGTGAAGCTTGTACACTTCAGTTCAGCAGACATTCTTACACATTAGAACATTCTTTTTTTTCCATAGATTTCGCTGGGATGACTGGAAAAGAGCAGCAAATCTCACTGACACACCTTCCACATGTGATTCTCCTTGTACTGTTACCAACTATTACTTACTGCTTATGTTTTCTACTTGATTACATGCAACATTCATAAAAATTTATTACCAGGGCAAAGCAGGAAGTAATCTCAGAAACGTTTAGCTTCATCTGTCTTATTCAGAAGATGGAGAAATGGTTCCTAGGGAAGTTAAGTTGCTCATATTCACACAGCTACTTAAGCAAAACAAGAATTCTAATGATTAAAGTTAACTCTCTGCTTCTGTCTGTTCCTTATTATCTGTGCCAATGATGCCATCCTAAGTTAGTATTTATCATATATAAATAAATAAACCAATATAGTGAACAGAGAATTACTCTTTAAGAGTTTAATAAACACATGAGTGGAGATGGTTCTCACTTGCCCTTTGTTTTCCCAATTAATCATCCCAGAATGAGGGGAGATGGGCCAGTCTTGAGCTGGAAGCTGTTTTTGTTTCCATGCTCCTTTCTCTCGTCTCTGCACACCTCTGCCAGGGACCTCCACAACTAGCTAGGCTGTCTCTGAGAGGGGATATTTCAGGAAAACTTAGGATCCTTTGCTTACCTTCAGATGCTGCTGCTGCTGCTGCTAAGTCGCTTCAGTATTGTCCGACTCTGTGCGACCCCATAGACGGCAGCCCACCAGGCTCCCCCGTCCCTGGGATTTTCCAGGCAAGAATACTGGAGTGGGTTGCTGCAATTCCAGATCTCAGATATCAGTTTCCTGAGATCTCCTTTTAAAGTGAAGGTGGGATCCTATCCTGCAAATCTCAGAGCAGATATGAGAATCTACAGACCCAGCATGCCTGCATGTGTGCTAAATCACTTCAGTCGTGTCCAGCTCCTTGCGACCCTGTGAACTGTAGTCCGCCAGGCTCACCTGTCTTTGGGGAAAGACTTCCGGGCAAGAATACTGGAGTGGACTGCCATTTCCTCCTCTAGAGGATCTTCCCGACCTAGGGATCAAACCTGCATCTCTTGCGTCTTCCTTCATTGGCAGGCGGATTCTTGACCACTAGCGCCACCTGGGAAGCCACAGACCCAGTAAGTGCTCTCAAAGATGTGCTGCTCGGAGAATGCCTACTTAAACTGGATTAGGTAAAGGGAACTCATTTCAGTGTTCTCCTGAGGAGGTTCTGTTGGAACTTGGAAGGACACATTTTAAATACGTGAATAATCCCTGGTTGTGTGCCCTCTCTCTAAAACAACTCACAGAACTAGTGACTTCAGAGGGCTGTGGGGTTTTCCCTTGGTTCAAGTTCTGAGTTGTGGTGCTCTTTACTGACAGTTTAATGTATATTAGGAAAAATTCAGTTTGGCTTGGGCCAGTTCCAAACCACAGGCCTTTTTTGCATTCCTGCCCTCTCTACTATTTCCTCTGTGGGATTTGTAGAGGAGGACAAGATGGTTTGGAGAAAAAAAAAAAAAAAGACTTGATATTCATTAATTATAATTATTAATTTGTCAAGTTGGGAAGTTTAAGTCAAAAGTTAGATCCCAGAAAACATTTATGTGAGAAATTACAGATTATCTCAGGTGTTTCTGAAAGATGTAGGTTAGGCTTACACAGCTTTCTTTGAATAACTCAACAGATTTTATTTTTTTTTAGTCTTTGTATTTTAAATTGGAATATAACAAATTAACAATGTTGTGATGCTTTCAGGTGGACAGCAAAGAGACTCAGCCCTTTGCTGTATCCATTGTCCCCACAAACTCCCCTCTCATCCAGGCTGCCACATAACATTGAGCGGGTAACTCAACAGATTTTAAATGGGGAATCCTTTCAACACAATGGTTATTTGGGATTTTTTTTTTTTAATTTTTGAAGTCATAGGTTCTGCAAACATATCTTTTCTATTGTTTGAAACCCAGACATTGCTTTTGCTCATTAATTGATGATAAATTGGTTTATATTATTAAGAAGTTACTAAGAATATGAATGATACTTTGTAATACTCAAAAGCCAAAGAATTTTAGCTCACTCTTCTTCATAGTTCCTAAATAATAAAGAGATCATGGCACACTTTCCTCTTGTTATAAACATCTTTTCACAGGGATGGAATGGTGATTAATGAATGTACTGTTTCTGCCCCCATGGATTTAAAGTCTGGAGAGAAATCAGACCTTGAATAGGCATTAACGTACCAGGAAGACATCACCTCTGTAAGTATTGAATGCTGTTCTTTAATAAGCTAATGATTAGAAGTGGCCAAAGGGATAAATGCACATAAGAATATTTCAATCTGTATTGAGTACAGTGGTGATTGCTTGGCAATCCTTACTTAAGAAGATTGGAGAAGTGACAAGCTTTTACAAAGATAGCTTTATTTTTAAGTATGTAGTTTCTCCCTTTCTCGGAGAAACCTGAATAATGGCTTTTTGGCTTTGGTTCGGGGCAGAGCTACTTAAATTGGTTGTTCCTGGAAGGCCTAGGGGTGGTCACAGTGGGCACGGAGTGAGTGTGGGCCTGGTTTCATTTTTGCTCGCACAGATTCAAAACACTGACTTCTTTTCAGAGACCCTGAAGGTATTTTATTTAGAAATATAAATTAATAAATAGCAACAGTGGAAACTGCAAGAAAGGAGACTATACCTGAATGTCAAGATATCAGTCAGATCTGCTAGGCTCTGAAATAGCATGTCTCAGGAAGTATAAGAAACCCTGTTGCTTGATATTATTTCAAACTGGAATGACTTATCTGATAGTAAAACAAAAGAAACGATAGCTTACATCAACAAAAGAATAGATAAAAAGACTTGGTAAAGATGTTCTACTGTAAGTTTTCTGCTATAATTTTCATATTTGAACTGACCGTTGCTTGCATAATAATCATTTCCTAGTTTAATAGGTTTCTATTGGATATATATTCTCATAAACACATAGCACAATAATAAAAAGCAAGAAAGTCTGAAATCATTACATGACAATAAAAGTACAGTGAGGCATGTTCTTGCTCTCACATCTGGAATAAATATTCCCCAGAATAAAAGAGACTATTGGGTGAGCTTTAAGTCTGTTTTAATTTCAGAAGCTCATGGTGGGTATACTGATTAGAATTCTCTTTTCCTTTGTAATAGATAGAAATACTCAAATGTGACACCACAGCATCAACTATAAACGGCAGCTGGACTCCTTTGTTAGCTCTCTACCCCTGTCCATCCCAAGCACTTGATAGCATTTCTAAAATTCAGCCCAGGATGCAAATGTTAGATTGACTGCATTATACACTTTCAAAATGCATTGGTCTCAATTCTTTTTATAGCAGTTTAGATTTATTATTATTTATAGAATGAATGTAGGAAGATATTTGCTTCTAATAGTAAATACAGAAGCAAATAAGTTTGCTTCTATATTTATCATTTTATAGATATTTACTTCTATATAGTAAGTAACAAATAATTTTGCTTTTACTGGGTGGGAAAAAGATGAACCTGACAAACACCTAGATAATATGTGTCTGGAGTATGCTTCATTAGCACAAGGATGTTTCAGCACTTAAACAAATGAGAAAGGATACAGCCTTTCAGGTGAATCGGGAGATAGTTCTAAAGTATCCAGACCAGGGTTCGGATACATCAGGCCAGGGCAATTGGTCAAGTTCTAGAAATAGTGACCAGCCTGGGTGCCTCAGGTAGAACGCTCTGAGGCAGGGAACGGCTGGGCCTCTGAGCAGGAATGGTCAAGCATGTCCTATAGGCAGTTTCTGGGAGGCTGGTGGATCAAGAGACGCTCAAGGTGAGCAGTGAAAAGAACACAGAGCGATTTGTTCTCTGCCTGTGTTTGAACTTCTGCTATGTGGGTGGGCCAGGGCGTGCAGGTGTCTGTAGCTAGGAGAGAAGGACCTCGCTAAGATCAGCTTTCAGTTTTCTCTTATCCTCACTCCTTGTCTGCAGCTATTCAGCAACATTGCATCTTTAATGGTTAAGCTCTGGGCCAGGTGGCTATTTGTAAGGCTACTAATTAGATAAAGAGACTAATCTGCACCAGGATGCAGATAATGCCTGGAACTGTGCCAAGGCCCAAGACTCAGGAGTTTATGACCCCCAGCTGCCATGGCGACCATGGCTATTCATTGGAAGAGCCTTTGTGTTGTGGGATGGGAGGCAGCCCACAGGGCAGAGCATCAGCTTCTGTGTGGTTTGACTGAAAACTGAAAATGGAAGAGAAGAGACAAGTAGGCAAGAAGGCATCCGATTTTTACCCAAATGTGTAGGTTATTCTGTGCGCTCACTTCCACTTGCTTATTCGAAAAGGCAGGGCTTTCCCTTGAGGCTAACTTTCTGGTAAGCCTGAGATCTGAAAGGAGACATGTTTTTGTGGGTCTTTTCTTCTTGCGCTGTCTTCACACTTCACAACCCTTACCTCTTGGCCCTTGATTTCTTTTCCTTATCTTTATTTTTTCCAAATGTTTTGTTGTATTCACTAAACAGAATGTATTCTAAACGTCAAGCTCATGACTTCAGAACAAATGGCAATCTCCAGTCTGGTTTTAATGTATGTAACATAATCATATAGTGTGGAGCAGGAAGAGGCTATAGTGATAGATGGTCACATGCTCAGCTGTGTCCTGATGCAATAATGAATAACTTCCCCTTTTCATCCTCAAAAGCAACCTGGATGGGGGCAGAGATTATCCTGTTTGTTATTTGCCCAATCATTTCTGATTCTTTGTAACCCCATGGACTGTAGCCCTCAGGCTCCTCTGTCCATGGCATTCTCTAGGCAAGAATATTGGAGTGAGTAGCCATTCCCTTCTCCAGGGGATCTTTCTTGACCAGGGCTCAAACCTGGGACTCCTGCATTTGCAGATGGATTCTTTACCATCTGAACCACCAAGGAAGCCCTACTTAGATGATCCTACTTAGAGATTATGTTATCCAGCTTTTGATTTGTAGATACAGAAAGACCCATGGTATTTAAAAAACTTGAACATTAAGCTGAGGAGTCAGCACTCTTGGAAATGAAGAGAACTGTTATACAAGGGGGAACATAAGGGTGAGTGAAATGAAGGACTATTGAGTCTAGGCTGAATTGGAAAGAGAGTAAATCCAGAAAAAGGCTGAAAGATGGGGAAAAGCAGGAGAGAGAGGGATCGAGAGCAGGAATGGAGAAAGAACAGACAGATGGAGTCACGGAAACAGAGAACCGAAAGGACAGGAAGTTGGGGCAAAGACAGAGATAGTGACTTTATGATGGCAAATTTCAGGTCAGTTCAGTTCAGTTGCTCAGTTGTGTTCAACTCTTTGTGATGCTATGGACGGGAGCACGCCAGGCCTCCCTGTCCATCGCCAACTCCCGGAGTTTACTCACACTCATGTTCATTGTGTCAGTAATGCCATCCAACCATCTTATCCTCTGTCGTCCCCTTCTCCTCTTGCTTTCAATCTTTCCCAGCGTCAGGGTCTTTTCAAATGAGTCGGTTCTTCACATCAGATGGCCAAAGTATTGGAGTTTCAGCTTGAACATCAGTCCTTTCAATGAATATTCAGGACTGATTTCCTTTAAGATAGACTGGTTGGATCTCCTTGCAGTCCAAAGGACTCTCAAGAGTCTTCTCCAACACCACAGTTCAAAAGCATCAATTCTTTGGCACTCAGCTTTCTTTATGGTCCAAATCTCACATCCATACATGACTACTGGAAAAACCATAGCTTTGACTAGATGGATCTTTGTTGGCAAAGGAATGTCTCTGTTTTTTAATATCCTCTCTATATTTGTCATAACTTTTCTTCCAAGGAGCAAGCGTCTTTTCATTTCATGGCTGCAGTCACCATCTGCAATGATTTTGGAGTCCAAAAAAATAAAGTCTCTCACTGTTTCCATTGTTTCCCCTTCTATTTGCCATGAAGCGATGGGACCAGATGCCATGATCTTCGTTTTCTGAATGTTGACTTTTAAGCCAACTTTTTCAGTCTTCTCTTTCACTTTTATCAATAGGCTCTTTGGTTCTTGTTTGCTTTTGGCCATAAGCGTGGTGTCATCTGCATATCTGAGGTTATTGATATTTCTCCCGGCAATCTTGATTCCATCATGTGATTAATCCAGTCCAGCGTTTCTCATGATGTACTCTGCATAGAAGTTAAATAAGCAGGGTAACAATATACAGCCTTGATGTATTCCTTTCTCTATTTGGAAACAGTCTGTTGTTCCATGTCCAGTTCTAACTGTTGCTTCCTGACCTGCTTAAGATTTCTCAAGAGGCAGGTCAGGTGGTCTAGTATTCCCATCTCTAACACAGTTTGTTGTGATCCACACAGTCAAAGGCTTTGGCATAGTCAATAAAACAGAAATAGGTTTTTTTCTGGAACTCTCTTGTTTTTTTAATGATCCAGCAGATGTTGGCAATTTGATCTCTGGTTCCTCTGCCTTTTCTAAATCTAATTTGAACATCTGGAAGTTCATGGTTCACATACTGTTGAAGCCTGGCTTGGAGAATTTTGAGCACTACTTGCTAGTATGTGATATGAGTGCAATTGTGCAGTAGTTTCAACATTATTTGGCATTGTCTTTCTTTAGGACTGGAATTAAAACACCTTTTCCAGTCCTGTGGCCACTGCTGAGTTTTCCAAATTTGCTGGCATATTGAGTACAGCACTTTCACAGCATCATCTTTCAGGATTTGAAATAGCTCCACTGGAATTCCATCACCTCCACTAGCTTTGTTTGGAGTGATGCTTCCTAAGGCCCACTTGACTTCACATTCCAGGATGGCTGGCTCTAGGTGAGTGATCATACCATTGTGATTATCTGGGTCATGAAGATCTTTTTTATACAGTTCTTCTGTGTATTCTTGCCACCTCTTCTTAATATCTTCTGCTTCTGTTAAATCCAAACCATTTCTGTCCTTTATTGTACCCATTTTTGCATGAAATATTCCCTTGGTATCTTTAATTTTCTTGAAGAGATCTCTAGTCTTTCCCATTCTATTGTTTTCCTCTATTTCTTTGCATTGATCACTGAGGAAACTTTCTTCTCTCTCCTTGCTATTCATTGAAACTCTGCATTCAAATGGATACATCTTTCCTTTTCTCCCTTGCTTTTCACTTCTTTTCTTTTCATAGCTATCTGTAAGGCTTCCTCAGACAGCCATTTTGCTCCTTTGCATTTCTCTCTCTTGGGGATGGTCTTGATTCTTGTCTCCTGTACAATGTCATGAACCTTCATCCATAGTTCTTCAGGCACTCTGTCTATCAGATTTAATCCCTTGATCTATTTCTCATTTCCACTGAGTAATTGTAAGGGATTTGATTTAGGTCATACCTGAATGGTCTAGTGGCTTTCCCTACTGTCTTCAATTTTAATCTGAATTTGGCAATAAGCTCATGATCTGGGCCACAGTCAGCTCCTGGTCTTGTTTTTACTGACTGTATTGAGCTTCTCCATCTTTGGCTGCAAAAAATATAATTGATCTGACTTTGGTATTGACTATCTGGTGATGTCCATGTGTAGAGTCTTCTCTTGGAAGAAGGTGTTTACTATGACCAGTTTGTTCTCTTGACAAAACTCTATTAGTCTTTGCCTGGAGCAGCAGCTGCATTGTGCTGGAGGAGCTATCAGAATACCCTACATCCAAGGGCAAAGGAGAAGCCCCGGCAAGATAGCTGGAGGGGAGAATTCACATTTACAACCAAACCCCATTCCTGCCAGAGATTCTCAGAGAGCTCAAACAAACCTTGTGTGCACCAGGACCCAGCGACCCCACAGAGACTGAGACAGAACTGTTCTTGAATGTCTCCTGTGGAGGTATGGGTCAGCACTGGACTGCCACAGGGGCAAGGGCTCTGTGTGCAGCAGACCTGGGTATGGCATAAGCCCAGGAGGTCACCATTAACCCCACCATAGAGCCTCCAGAACTTACACAGGACTAGGGAAACAGACTCTTGGAAGGCACAAACAGAAACTTGTGTGCACCAGGACCCAGGAGAAAGGAGCAGTGATCCCACAAGAGACTGAGCCAGACTTGCCTGTGTGTGTCCAGGAGTTTGGTGGAGGTGTGGGTTGGTGGTGGCCTGCTGCAGGGTTTGGGGCACTGAGTGTAGCAATACAGGCATGGGATCTTTTGAAGGAGGTCCCCATATCTTCATTACCTCCACTATAGTTTGGCTTCAGGGAACACAAGCCCTGCCTTCAACAGAAAATTGGATTAAAGATTTAATAGAGTTTTGCCAAGAAAATGCACTGGTCATAGCAAACACCCTCTTCCAACAACACAACAGAAGACTCTACACATAAGTCTTCCAGCACTACAGTTCAAAAGAATCAATCCTTCAGTGCTCAACCTTCTTTATGGTCCCAGTTCTTACACTTGGATGTCAAAGACAGGCTGAATGGTTTGGTAACTAGTGGTCTAAACGGCACAGATGTCCTCTAACCACAAACCCAAATCTCAGTGGCTTCAAACAAAGGAATTTTATTTCTGGGTCATATTTTGGCCAAAGTAGTTTGGTGTTTGTTGGGAAGGAGCTCTGCTCTGTGCTGTTGTTCGATATCCAGGTTTCTTTTCCTAGTGTCTTCGCTGTCTTCTTTGTGGAGAGTCTCATTTTGCATGCTGGCCTCCTTCGATAGTCTGGTGAAGCTTAGGGACCCTTTCTCAGGATAGTATTTTTAAGTGAATAGAATGCAAGAGTCAAAATGTTAATAAGGTGTATTGAAAGTAATAGAGGTGCTTCTTTATTACACATTAAATAATAAGACTGAGGTGGCAGGTCTAACAACTTATATACTTTTGAAGTAATCATGAACAAAACAGTTTTTTGAGATACCTTTAACAACTGGAATATATTAGGAAACATCTGTGACTTCTGTTGGTGACAATGTCACTGGTATCTTATAGTGTTTGTCACATTAATAAATTGAAGGGAATGGTAACATCAGTTAGAAATTAATTTATGTCACTGCATTTTTTTCTCTCATAAACTTCATGGAGTTCCTGAAATGAATCCCTTGAAGATCTGTGGACTGTGGGTTAAGAATCTTTATAGAACCTCTTTAGTTCAGTTCAGTCACTCAGTCGTGTCTGACTCTTTGCGACCCCATGAATCGCAGCACGTCAGGCCTCCCTGTCCATCACCAACTCCCGGAGTTCACTCAGACTCGTGTCCATCAAGTCGGTGATGCCATCCAGCCATCTCATCCTCGGTCGTCCCCTTCTCCTCCTGCCCCCAATCCCTCCCACATCAGAGTCTTTTCCAATGAGTCAACTCTTTGCATGAGGTGGCCAAAGTACTGGAGTTTAGAGCCTCTATAATACCTTTTATGGCGTGTTCTGTAAGATTTGACCAGTTATGAGAAAAGGCCTGGGGAAGCTGGTAGGTACCTTTCCTGTATCCACAGTCTTGGCAATTTGGCTTTGTAGTTCTTTCATCAAAAGGTAGAGTCTGGATACTTGTTTCTTCAGCCTGCAGTGCCTTTATTTCTTGCTTTGGGCCCATAGAGTGTGGTAGGAATGACACTGACCCAGTTCTGATCCTGGCCCTCAGGAAACTTGTGCTTTGTTTTCTTTGCACCCTGCCATTCCCATATGAACAATCTGGATCTGTCTGCTAGATAACGAGAGACATGTGCTCAGCTACTCTGTCCCTTCAGCCAACTGCCAGCTAACTGCCAGGAGTATAGAGGCCAGCTGACCTAGATTGCACTGCAAACACAGAGGGCATCCGCAGTGAGATGAGAAGTACCACCCTCTGTATCCTGCCCAAGTTACCAACTTGCCCAATTGTGCCTGAAATAAATGGCTGTTGTTTTAATCCACTGAGTTTGAGGTGGCACTTTCAGTTGAAATAACTCTCATGCAAGGAAGATGGCATCAATAAGTACTGATGCATCAATAACTACTGGTGCAAGGAGGATGGCCCCACTTTTAACTGATTTGACTAGGTGGTGAGATTGTTTCTTTCCCTTATATTTTGTTGTTGAAATCTAATTATAGGGTCCTACCTACATACAAGAGATATTGTAAAATGTAGTCCAGTATTATGTCCAGGAGAGGGGGACAGAGATATTGGTGTATCTCTGTCAGAAGCACTTATTTCTCTCTGTTTTGGAGCCTCAGCTGAAACTGCTGCTCAAAGACAGACAGGTGTTAGTTGCTCAGTTGTGTTCAACTCTTTGTGACCTCATGGACTGTAGTCTGACAGGTTCCTCTGTCATGGGATTCTCCGGGCAAGAATACTTGAGCGGGTTGCCATTCCTTTGTCAGGGGATCTTTCTGAACCAGGAGTCAAACCTGAGACTGTTACTACCTTGCTCCCATCTGCCTCCAAAGAGGAGAACATTCTGGTTTAGTAGATTCAGGTCCTGGTCATATTCATTTGAGGGAGAGAAAGGAGAAAGCATGCAATTGCATTTTGAAAGCACATGTACCTTCTCAAGGAAATCAACCCTGAGTACTCAGAGGAAGGACTGATGCTGAATCCAAAACTCTAGTACTTTGGCCACCTGATTTGAACAGCTGACTTGCTGGAAAAGATGCTGATGCTGGGAAGGACTGAGGGCAGAAGGAGAAGGGGGCGACAGAGAATGAAATGGTTGGATGGCATCACTGATTCAGTGGACATGAGTTTGAGCAAACTCTGGGAGATAGTGAAGGACAGGGAAGCTGGTGTGTTGCAGTCCTTGGGGTCACAAAGAGTCGGACACAATGAGCAACTGAACAACAATAAAAACATGCCTTCTTGTGTATAGTTCCTCTTCCCATGGGGAAGAGGCTTCATGGCAAGATTTATACATTCTTATTTTGTGTGTTGTGGTTGATTCTGTCATAGCAACATCGGCATCTCTGTTCATTGCTCCTAGGGTGTTGTGCACAGCCTAGTGTATATAGGATCTAGTGATTTATGTATGCTCCACAAGTTTGAATGAGGAGTCCTAAGACCACGTAGTTAAGGTGAGGTGTGCTGGAGGAATTGTTCTGTATTCCCCACACCCAGGTTTCAACCTCTTCTTTCTAACTTACCAATTATGCAACCTTGGGGAAATTCCTTAAGTGCAGACACTGTTTCCTTTTTGCAGAATGTAGACAATCATAGCAAACATCCATGTTTCTTGTGAGCATTACCTGAAAGAATGTGAAAGTATTCAATGCTTCATACTTGAAGATGTTCTACAGATACAAACTGAATCTAAAGGACAAGCAGGCTAGTGTTTTAAATAATAATTTGAAAGGTGAATATAGGACAGAAGGTTTCATTAATCAGCACAATGGAACCATAAGCCCATGTAGGCTGCTATCTAATATGAACTCAATTATTTAATTTCCTCTTTATTCTTTTTCCATGGTTTCATTCATCTTTTGCTCTAGATATCCATTCTCATGTACTTTATGCATATTCTTTTTTTGGTGGGCTGCACTGTGAGGCATGTGGGATCTTAGTTGCCCAACCAGGGACTGAACTCTTGTCCCCTGCATTGGAAGCATGGCGTCTTAACTGCTGCTCCTCCAGGAAAGTACACCACATTCTTAAATTCATTTATATTTGGAAAATGTAGTATTGTTTTATATTATCTGTGTTTTTAAATTTATGCAAATGGTATTGTGTTCAAAATTTTTTTTAGCCTTTTGCCCAGTGCCCATGGTGCTGAAAGGGATCTCACTTATATTACTTTAAGGGTAAGTAGTTTTAATATTATCTAAGTATTTTCTACCTTTAACTTACTCATTCTTATTTATTAGACACTCAGGTTGTTTACAATATCAAAATCATGCATTAAAAGCATCTTTTAAAATTGCCACTTTACTAACCTGATGGAAAATTTCTCTGGGATGAAAGCTTAAGAGAGGACTAACAGTAATAGAGTGTGTGCACACTAGATTTTACCAAGGACAGCTAAAGTGACTTTCCAGAAGTCTTTCCAGTACCAGTGCATATACCCACCAGGACTGCACAGGGAACCTGTTATTTTTACATCTTCACAGTTTTTCTAAAGTTTGTATTTTAATAGATGTGAAATATTTAATTGTCATATGAATTTTTATTTCTCTCCTTTCTTGTGAGAGTTTCTATGTGTGTGTTGGCCTTTCAGGAATCCCTCCTCTGCATCATTTCTTCATGTCCCAGAGAATCCATTTTCTCAATACCATGCATCAAGCAAACCTCCTCTTCCTGTAGCTTTGAAGAGTCACCTTTCAGCTCAGTTCAGTCACTCAGTCGTGTCTGACTCTTTGCAACCCCATGGACTGCAGCCTGCCAGGCTTCCCTGTCCTTCACCAGCTCCCAGAGCTTACTCAAACTCATGTCCAATGAGTCGGTGGTTACGTCCAACCATCTCATCCTCTGTCATCCCCTTCTCCTCCTGCCTTCAATCTTTCCCAGCATCAGGGTCTTTTCAAATGAGTCAGTTCTTTGCATCAGGTGGCCAAAGTATTGGAGTTTCAGCTTCAGCATCAGTCCCTCCAGTGAATATTCAAGACTGATTTCCTTTAGAATGGACTGGTTGGATCTCCTTGCAGTCCAAGAGACTCTCAAGAGTCTTCTCCACCACCACAGTTCAAAAGCATCAGTTCTTCGGTGCTCAGCTTTCTTTATAGTCCAACTCTCACTCCATGCATGACTACTGGAAATACCATAGCCTTGAGTAGACAGACCTTTGTTGGCAAAGTAGTGTCTCTGCTTTCTAAAATGCTGTCTAGGTCGGTCATAACTTTTCTTCCAAGGAGCAAGCGTCTTTTAATTTCATGGCTGCATTGATTTTGGAGCCCCCCAAATAAAGTCAGCCACTTTTTCCACTGTTTCCCCATCTATTTGCCTTGAAGTGATGGGACCAGATGTCATGATCTTAGTTTTCTGAATGTTGAGTTTTAAGCCAACTTTTTCATTCCCTTCTTTCACTTTCATCAAAAGACTGTTTAGTTCTTCTTTGCTTTCTGGCATAAGGGTGATGTCATCTGCATATCTGAAGTTATTGATATTTCTCCTGGCAATCTTGATTCCAGCTTGTGCTTCATCCAACTCAGCATTTCTCATGATGTACTCTGCATATAAGTTAAATAAGCAGGGTGACAATATACATCCTCGATGAGTCACCTTTAGTATGTGTCAAAGTCACATACAAAATGGGATCTATTTCTTTTTATTTTTTTGATGTGGACTATTTTTAAGTCTTTATTGAATTTGTTACAATACTGCTTCTGTTTTATGTTTTTTTTTTTTTAAAGATATATTTATACATTTTGGTTTTTTGGTTGTGAGGCATGTTGGATCTTAACTCTCTGACCAGGGATCAAATCCATACCCCATGCACTGGAAGGCAAAGTCTTAACCACTGATCACCAGAGAAATCTCAAGTGGGATGTACTTCTGAGGTCTCTATTCTTCTCTACATTTGTTCTGTGTATCTCTTTCTATACCAGTCCATACTGTTTGTATTACAGTGGCCTTTTCCTGTATCTCAGTATTACTTGTAGTAAACTTTCTGCTCCCATCTTTCCTCTTCTGTTTTAAACTGACTTAGATCTTCGTGGCCTTTGTTCTTCCTTTTTATCCTCTGTGACAATTAATTGGTCTATTCTTTGAATACAATTTATTAAAAGGGCTAGCTTTTTGCTGTTTAGCACAGGGGGAGCTCAGCTCAGTGCTCTGGATGACCTAGAGGGATGGGACTGGGGGGTTAAGAGAGAGTCTCAAAGAGGGAAGGGGTATATGTATACATATAGTTGATTCGCATTGTTGTGCAGCAGAAACTAACACAACATTGTGAAGCAGTTAAACAGGAAGATAGAGAGAGAGAGCTTTTAATAACAAATTCATAAGTGAACTTAATCATGACTCTCCACTTCTAAGAAATGGTATGTGTATTCTTATTTTTGTTCCTTTTTTTTTTTTTTTTGAGTGGTCACTTTCATTTTTCCTTCAGCCAAAGAGCTTTTTGGAGGGTGATTTTTTTTTTAACATTTTCAAGTGGCCTTATTTTAGAATTAACATGCTCTTATTAATTTATGGTTTATTGCATTTTAATTAGAGGATGTGGTTGCAGAATACTTTTGAGAACTCTCGATTGTCTTTGTGATCCATTGTATGATGGGTTTATGTGAATGGCCCATGGGCACTAGAAAGCTATTTTCCGTAGAGTTAAAATTGGTAATTATTAAGCCAATCTTTCTGAATTATTTATTTCAAATCCTTTAATCTAGTTTTGTTAATCCATAGGGGGCCCCAGAGAAGTTTACAGATGGGCTTCAGGGGATTCCTAAACCCCCTGACATGTAGGGAGTATGCTCATGTTTCTGAGCAAGGAGAGTGCTTTCATGAGGCTCTCGGAGGGATTTGAGAGTCTAAAAAGATAAACACCTCAAGATCTTGAGTTTTATCTCACGGTTGCTTGTATCTATGATCTGTCAATAGCTGCAACAGTTCTTTTACAATTTTGTCTTGTTTTTCTGCTACTTTTCATATATTGACACAATGTTGACTGATGCATAAAGATTCATGGAAATTTATGACATTGCTGTGGATTCTTAATTATTTATCAATATAAAATGATAATTATAAAATCATTAAACGTCCCTTTTATAATGTTTGCTTTGAATTCAGCTTTATCTGATTTTATTATCCCGGTTGTAGTTTTCTGTTTGTATTTGCTGCTTTTGTGCTTTGTCAAAAAATTTCAGTTTTGTGCTTCTTGCTTAATTGGATTCTTTTTGTATCAAGCATATTTAATATGAAATTTTATCCCTTTTGTGCTCATTGCAACCACTGATATACTTGCTTCTACCTTATGTCGTTTGCTTTTATTTTCTTGTTGATACTCATGGTTTTCTTTGTTATTGTTTCTGTCTTTTGTTATATGGATTTGTACTCCTTGGTTTGCTCTTCTTCAGTGGTTTGTGAATTTTGGTTGCAGTCTATTTTGAAACCACATTTTTAATTCTTTAGATGTTTTCCCAAATATATTCTTATAGACATCTATTTAATATTACAATTGGTATCTTGCAGTCCCATTTATAGTATAATAAGAATTAGAACTTATTCTATTTTCCTCTTCCATTTATTTATAAAAAGTTTACTTTTTAATTCAGTTTTTTTCAATTCCACAATTATTTTTATATTGTAGATCTTCATGAATGTACTGTCATTTTTTATATTCTTTTTAGTCAAATAAGAATTAAGCCAATTTATCTTAATTGCTTTCAGGAGTCTAATTTTGTTGTGACTTCTTCCTTGGCTTCTCAGTTTTGCTTTACCTTTTTCATTATTTCATGTTTTAAATATTATTCTTATGAAAAAATTGTTTTAAAGAGTATATTTTCAGATCCCTCCTATCCCCAAGATTGTCTTTATTTGCCCTCCCACGTGTGACAGTGAATATGAAGCATCTGCTGGCAACTACCTAAAAAAAACATCAAAAAATTAGTGACTTGGAAAATAATCATTCATGTAGTTCACAATTCTACAGTTTGCCAGTTAGAGCCAAGTTCTGCTGAGAAGTTCTCCTCATCCAGGAGGGTCTCTCTCGTGCCTCCATGGCCAGCTGTTAGGTGGGTAGGGGCTGGCCTCATGTGAAGTGGTTTGGTCCTCATGTGGGCCTTCATCCATTCGTAGGCTGTGGGCATGGCAGCTGGGTGGGATTCCGAGAGAGAGCCCAGAAGCATGCGTGCTCAGCTCCTCAAGGCTTAGGGTTTGTATCAGCACAGCAGGATTTCTAACACATTCTGTTTTCCAAAGGAAGCGACTGACACTGCCAGCCATTCTTGGTGGGGTGGAGAGATAGACTCCCCTCTTGATGGGAGAGGCTGCTGTCCCATCACAAAGAGGAATTCATCAACAAAAGGATGCTTGTTGCCATTTTAGCAAGTCAGTCTACTCTAGTGTATAGAGCTTCTGACAGTCTGTAAAAGATCCTTCTCACCTCATCAGTTAAAATATTTTAAAAAGTGTGTATATATATGTAAGTATATGTATGCTCCTCTGTTTAGTCACTCAGTTGTGTCCAACTCTTGCCAGCCCCATGAACTGTAGCCTACCAGGCTCCTCTGTCCATGGGGGTTCTCCAGGCAAGAATATAGATCAAACCCAGGCCTCCTACATTGCAGGCAGATTCTTTACTATCTGAGCCACCAGGGAAGCCCATATGTATATAAGTGCTCAGTGGGTAAAGAACCTGCCTGCCCTTGCAGGACAATCAGAAGACGTGGGTCTGATCCCTGGGTCAGGAAGATCCCCTGGAGAAAGGCAGGGCAACCCACTCCAGTATTTTTATCTAGAGAATCCTGTGGACAGAGAAGCCTGTGGGGGCTACAGTCCACAGGACGCAAGAGTTGCACATGACTGAAGCAACGAAGCATGCACATATATCTGTATATGGACACACAGATACACAGGCTCTTTCCAGGAATTTTATTCTGGACTGCCTAGTAGGTTATTTCCAGGGACATTGTGCAACCTCTGAGTGTCCTTTTTTTTTTTTTTTCTCTTTGTTTAATAGATTTTTGAATAATTTCTTATTTATTTTTCTTAACGAGTAAACCAAGGTTTATCTAGAATCATTTTTCTTTTTTTTTTAAAGGTAAATCTTAAAATTGTTTTATTAAAGTGATCTATTCATAGGTTAAAACATCAAGCCGCAAAGAATGGTGTAAAATAAAAAGTTAAGTCTTTTCCCCCACAACCTAACCCTTGCTGTTGGTAACCAGGATCAACAGTTTGATGGCGTCCACAGCAATATCTTTTGCATACATATGGAACACACATATGTCACTCGAATAAGATAATGTTTTCACATTGTTCAGCACCTTTTTAGTTTTCCACTTAATATATTTTGAAGCTTTTCCTATGTCAGTACATATAGAATTATTATGCTTGTTTTTAACAGCTCAAAAGCTGTTGATGTAACTTTTAAATTATAGATGTCTTTACACATACATGAATGTACTTGGATTAATAAGTGAATCTACATGTACCCACTTCCTAGTCCTAGCAGTCATCAGTATTTGACCAGTCTCAGTTGCAGTATTCATCTCTCTTTACACTCCAAACACTGATTTATTCCTCATTGATAGCTTCAAAGTAATTCCCAGATATCATATCAGTTCATCCTTAAACTATTCATTATGCATCTCTAACTGATAAGAACTTTCCCCGTGTAATCACCATGCCATTACCACCACATTTAAGGAAAATAACAAGTCCTTAGTCTTATCTCATTTCCACTCCATAGCCACGTTTACCTGATTGTCTCAACTCTTCCTCTGAAGTTGGATTGCCTGAATCAGGATCTTCACAAAGACTCACACATTTCATTTTGGTTTTTATAGGATTCTTCAAGACGTACAATCTGAAAACTGATTTTGGATGTCAGTTGAAATATTTATTTTCTCTATTTTCAAATTTAGGATTTGCTTTTTTCCTTTAGGATTAACCGTGTGTGTGTGTGTGTGTGTGTGTGTGTTTTGAATGTGTGAAGCATTTCTGTTGTTTAGGAGTTTAAAGGATGTAAGAGTGAATACTCAGAAAATCTTTGCTTCTGTGCCCCTCCCTCCTTCATTTTATTACTCTTCCCATTACCCCTGACTTCTACAGGTAACCATCCATTCTACTTGTTAGTAAGTTATCCTTCTATTATTTCTCTCTCTCTTTTTAAAAAATATTTATATATTTGGCTGTGCTCGGTCTTGGTTGCAACATGCAGGGATGGAACCGAGGCCCCCTGCATTAGGAGCATGGAGTCTAAGCCACTGGACCACGAGGGAAGTCCCTGGTATTTTTTTTTGACAAAAATCATTGTGTGTGTGTGTATGTATGTGTGTATTTCCTGGTGTTTCTTACACAGAAGGTATCATATTTTATACACTGTTTGAACCTTGTATTTGTCGCTTAGTTTATCTTGGAGCTCACTCTGTATTGGTCCAAACAACATTTCCTCCTGCTTTTTGTGTGGTAGCAGAGTACTCCACTGGGTGGAGATACCCTGGCTTGTCTAACCAGTCCTCTGAATAATCTTGAGCACATATTGTCTGGTATTTGTGCAAACGTATTTTCAGGGTAGACTTCTGAGATGTGAAATTGGTGGGTCAAAGGGAAAGCGCTTATGTAATTTTGTTAGATATTGCTATCATAACATAGGATCTATTTTTATGCTGTATTTTCTTTCAGACCAGATTTCAGCACTTTTTCAACAGCCAGGCTTTGGTTATATTCTCTGTCCACTTGTGCTATGGTTGAATTTATCACAGACATTCAGTTAACTGGCAAATAAATCTGCATAGTAAGGGTTCCAGTTCTTATTTCTGGCAGCCTTTCATTTTCTTTATTGGGGTGGTGTCTTTCCCTCACACCCAAACGATTGGGCTCTGCATATTGCATGTGAAAATCTACATTCCTACAGGGCTCTCTGCCTCTGCTCCTGCCCCCGGTGTACTCAAACACATACTGCTTTAGCGCTCTTCAGGTCGCTTTTTGGGGTTGCAATCTTATCCTGGATGTAGGAAAATGAGGCTTGGTTATTTGGGGAGTGGGTACAGAAGAGGATTACTATTTTGTTTTCATTATGGAAGAATTGGGAGCAGACAGAGGCAGTAGAGGGGTTGATCTTCAATTTTCAGTTCTGTTATTGCTAATTTTTAGGTGTAGTTTTCTCTGGATTACATCTGTTCTTTTCAGATTCATGGATTGCCTTTCAGTCTAAGCTTTTGGGATAGTACAGTTTCTCACCTTTTGCTGTATTTTCATTGGTATTTCAGTGAGATTATAGATAGGAAAACTTGAATTGGAGCTGCTTGTCAAAAATATTTTTAAATCAGAAAACTCATTGGTTTTTTCAGTATTGTATCTGTCCGTTCTTGCTGTGTAACCAACCACCTTCAAACTCTGGCTAATACTAATGCTACTAATAATACAGTCTTGCCCATTTGTGGTTTGGCAGAACATCAAGTAGTCTAGGCTGGGTTTGGCTGGGAACCCTGCTTTAGTTGTTGGTCTTATTGGGTTTAGTTCCTCACTGCAGACTGGGTTCAGGTCTGCTCTATATACGTATTCAGTACAGGCTGAAGTGTCTGGAAAAGCTCACCCCATTCTGAAGAAAGAAGTTGAAGAGAGATACTAGAAACATGTATTTCCTTTTAAAGCCTTGGTTGGGAACCAGCACATTGTCACTGGGACCCAGTTTCATTGGCCAAAGCATGTCAGATGACTGAGCCCACATTCAAGGAACAAAGAAATTATGCCATATCTTGCGGAAAGGACAGCAAAACCACATAGCCAATAGCATGGGGAGGGAGCCCAGGGTATTTATTGTTTGCGGGTATATGCCAAATCTTTCCCACAATTGTTTATATCTCCACCTTCCCCCAGCGTGTTGAATAAAAATAGATTTCCTTTTGTTTCAAAATGAGGAAACTGAGGTTGAAGAATCTTTAGGAACTTCCTCACCATCGAACACCTTTTCCAGGATTTAGTTAGGATTCAAACTAGGTCTCTATCCCTTTCCTGACTCTGCTCCTCCAGACTGACTTTGTTTCCCCTTCCCCTCAATTCTTCAAACACACAGTGCTCAGTGAGGAAAATCAGACACAGAACCAGTGATAAGCCATCTGACATTTGAAAAGCTGCCACCCACCAAAAGTTCCCTTATACAGGAGGAGGTAAAGAGGCACCCTTGGGAAGAGCCTCAGTTTAGTTGATGAAAGGGAACCTGATACCAGGTGTCAATTAAAGTCTCTGGTTAACCTTGCCACTTGGTGCTGGCTGGATCACAAGGCTTGGAAGGGTGGTGCAGAGAAGACCTTGAGAAAAACAACTGCAGCCACACCTGCCATCCCATGATTAACATTTTGAAATCTGCCGTACAGAATGGGTTAGCACAGAACCTCAGCCTTGGAGGCATATATATAATGACTCACACAGTCATTAGTGTGTGAACCCCAGGCAGGGAGCTCACATTTCCTAGGAGAGAAGAGTTTTGTTCAGTCATAAGTGCTCTCCTACTGGGTCTGGAATTGCTCTCTGCACCAAAAATGCCTGACTTCATTTTCTTTGAATTTAAAAGGACCTTCACAAACATATTGGCTTAAATATAAAGAAGAACTTTTTATAAAGGAAAAGAAATTAGAAAAAAAAAAAGATTAGTAGACTGTTATGGAAAATAGTTACATTGACAATGCCTGGAACAAAAGTGAGAGTCGCTCAGTTGTGTCCAACTCTTTGCAACCCTATGAACTGTAGCCCACCAGGCTCCTCCATCCATGGGATTCTCTAGGCAAGAATACTGGAGTGGGTTGCCATTCCCTTCTCCAGGGGATCTTCCCCATCCAGGGCTCAAACCCAAATCTTCTGCATTGCTGATAGCTTCTTTACCATCTGAGCCACTAGGGAAGCCCAAATATAGTTAAAAATATTAAGAATATGCCCCCATCAGTACCTTCTTACTAGATTCTCTATATATGTGTTAATATGTGATATTTGTCTTTCTCTTTGTGACTTACTTCCTTTGTTTAATAGGCTCTAGGTTCATCCATCTCATTAGAACTAACTCAAAAGATACAATACTGTTTCCATGAATGAGAAAAAAGGAAAAGAAACCTGATAAATATAAATTGCTTTTATTTTGCAGTGAAAGTGAAAATAGAAGTATCTTTTAAAATCATGTTGCTAAAATAAACATACAAACTTTGTTTTTCAATAGCTAAAATACTATAAGCAGCCCTGCAAAGGAAGAATTCAGAGTTTGGGCCTCAAGTATCAGCCCTGCTGGAACATTACGTATTCATCTGTGTCCTCTGGTCTTTTCTCAGTCTCACTTGAACTTCACATTAGTTATAACTGGCCACATTGATACCTAGAGTTTGTCTCCTTGTGCTTGTAAAAAGATCAGCTTTGACACTTTTTCTTACTGGTTACATCACGGACTCGATGGACGTGAGTCTGGGTGAACTCTGGGAGTTGGTGATGGACAGGGAGGCCTGGCGTGCTGCGATTCATGGGGTCGCAGAGTCAGACACGACTGAGCGACTGAACTGAACTGAACAAGAAGAAAGAAGCAGGGGCTAGTTTGCACATGTGGACCCTGAGACTTTCTTGCTGTTCCAACCAGAAGACATTGCAAAAGCATTAAAGGTTGGGAAGTCAACTCCATAATTAACAACACATCCTTTCTTTCTTTCCTGCCTGGGGGAATGCAACTCTAGACCTTTCATTGGGGAGGGTAATCTTCCTGGATTATAACCTGGGAGAAAATAGAATCATCTTGAAGAAGGTAAGACCATCACAGGGGCTCTGTCACCCTTTTCTCATCTCGTTTCAAGTTGTGTTCTCCAGCCCTTGAACCTCCAATGATTCTTCACCCAGGGACTATTTGTGTTTGCCATGCCTTTGGCAACATGATATGGTGATGAAGTCTTAGGGAGGGAAGACCTTCAGTCTTAACATTACTTGCTTCCTGCTAAATCTCAGGATCTATATGTCTTTTCTGTTGTGTACATGAAAGTTTTTCTCTTAGAGAATTTTTTGTATGGGAAATGGCTCAGAGTTGTAGAGTTGATTATGGTTCCTTCTTGGCTAAGAATAAGTAACTGTCTGTAGCAATGTCTGAAACTCTTCACTAAGTTCTTCTCAGAACCAGTCATGGGCAAAACTGAAATCTGAAAAATTCATTTTTACTAGGATTTTATTGCCAGTTCTTTGTTTCTCCAGCATGAGACCTCTGAAGTTATTACCTTCTCCTAACCTCAGATGATCTCAGCTGCCCCACTTGTGTTTGCTCTCCGGCAAGAATCATAAACTGAATGACAACAAGTTGTAGGCAACTCTTAGGAGAAAGCGGTGCTTTTTACAGAAATGAATCAATATTACCAACGTGTTGGTGGCTTCCACCTGGGATACCTGAACCCCAAGATTCTGTGTAGATAGGGAAAGAAATATCTTTGAACTATTTTCAACATTTAAAAGACATTTACCCATGAGACAGTCATCTAGCAGATAAATCAAATTTCCTTCTTTGAACTTTAATTTTATCAACTCAGTGTGGTAATTTGAGTTAACATGTGCTGAAGAATAATTTATAAATACCAAATATTTGTTATTCAAAAATCCATCAGAGATGTGATTCCTGGGAGAGATTAAAATCAGTTTGAAGGGTAAAAGATCTGAATTTCTGAATTAGAGAAATAAAGATTTAATAGCAGTGTTTCCAACATCAGCTTGAAACTTGATAAAGTAGAGAAGGATATAGAGAGAGTATGGAATGAGCATCTGCTCAGGGTCTGGCTGGACACTTTTACACACAGTCATTCTTTGGGCGGTGGTATCTTCACGTAGAAGCTGTAATTTATCCCAGTCTTTCCCTAGGGCTGAGTGCAACAGTTACTTTTTCCGTGGAAGGTATTTCCTACACATTTATGAAATGGGATGGAAGATGAGAGAACTCCCCCGAGAACACACATCTGAGCTAGTATGAGAATCCAGGTGTGTCTCAAGAACTTCCACTTTTTTCAGCTTCACCTTGACTTTATATCAGTGAGATGAAGAAGAATCTCCTAGAGGTCCTGAACTCATCTATACAGGAACATGCATACTGATCTCTGTAGATTCACCATCTGTATATCTACCCACCTTGGGGCTACTGTTCTTTGTGATGTGGCTATCTGTCTTGAATTGGAAACCTTTCTGCTTTGCACAGTACTGACTGTTTCTCCATATCACTCCAAATAAAGAGTAGTGTCAGAAAGGAATGGCTTAGGTTAGTTTGCCCGCCCTCTGCCCTTTTGGACACAGAAGGCTTGTATGCAGGCTGTGCTGAGGCTCATGGAGTCTGGCTTTGAGCTGCCCATCTGGCTGGGTGGGAGGCTTCTTCTCTCTCGTGTCTCCCTTGTGCTGCCCTCCAGGGCCTGCCTCCCAAGCTTGGTTTGCTCTCATTTGAAAGCTGAAGCCTGGGTGCAGCAAGTCCAGGTGCAAAAAAGACGAAAAACTAAACAAACAAAAACTGAAGCCCACTGACAATGTGAACCTGGAGAAAAAGATTCCCTTTCACAGTCATTGTCTGGTTCTGTCAGTCAGTCCCAGGACGACTCTGCAGGACCAGGAAGACATAGTTAACAAAAAAGGATGTGGTTGACGATGGAACCCACACACATGCATGCCTGTGCTCAATCACACAACACAGGCAGGTGTGTCGTGAGATCTCTCCGTTCACAGCTGCATTCTTTTATTTTCAACAAACATTCATGGAGAAGCCAGTCCCAAGGAGCCCTGTAGCAGCACTCTGCAGGCTCTGAGTGGGATACCAAGCCATGTAACACAAGTCTCCACCCTCACAATCTAGATGGAGAAGCATAAAACCAAAATGAACAGAAACCAAATAAAAACAGCACCTCTCTCCCCCAAGCCACTAACCCAGGAACCAACTTGAAAATTTCTGAGCACTTTCACAAACATCTCATTTAGCTCCGCATGCAAGGCAGGTGAGGCAAGTGTTATCTGTGTTTTATAGGTGAGAACAACGGCCTTGTTGAAGATTGCAGAGCTAGCAAGCAGCAGCCCCAGAATCCAGGTCATCTGCTCCTGATTCAAAGCTTTCCCACAATGCGATGCTGCCTCTGTGTAAACATTTGGTCACAATACAGCACTCTGTTAGGAGAGTACAAAGGAAAAAAAAAGATTAATTCTTCCCGGACTAAGGGAGATGGAGGATCAGGCTTCTCAAAAGAAGTAATTTGCCACAGGTAGAGGAAATACAGATGGTTGTTTGCAGAAAAACACAATGGGATGGGGAGGTAACCGGTGTTCCCATGCAGAGCAGTGGTGAAGAGGTTGATATGTTTAATCCAGGCTTTACTAAATGATCAGGTCTAAGTCCAAGAAAAAACAGACACATGAATGCATCTGCCTGCAGCTTGCCCCCTGGATTTTCAGTTCCTGTATGTGGATCATCAATTTCTCAGGAAATGGTCATGAAGCATAAAGAACCCTCTTCATTAGCCCTAATCCTCCTCTAATCCACTGACTTGGTACACCTCAGGGTGGAGATCCTGTCAGTAAACTATGGAATATCTTCTTGTTGGTCTACTCCAAGGATGTGAGATTAGGATTCAAGGTATTGTTTTGCTCCACAGAAATGCTTTATACTTCCTGTGTGACTTGTAGCACATCATTTGGTGCCTGCAATCCTATTTCTTCATCTGCAAAATGAGGGTAATTATATCAACCATGAAGGGTGGCTGTGGTTATCAAGTGAATTGATTTTTATGAAGCCCATGGCACAGTTCCTGACTCACAGATACCTGGTTATAAATATGAGACATTTCTGCTACTACTGGACATGAGGGAAAGGAATTGGTAAAGGTCTGTTATGTGCTGACCCTGCTTCTCCTCCTTTCCAGGTTCCTGCAGGGCCAGCGTGACCAGAGGCTAAATGGCCCCCATTGTCATAATCAAGTGAGGTCCTTCAACACGGGGTGCTTTGCTGAGATGTGTGTTTCATGGGTTCATGGAGAAGAGGAAGAAGGGGAAAGCCAGGTTTAGTTTCTGATCTGGCTGAAGTAGTGCATCTCAGTGTGTTTTCAAAGCCGTGGCTTTGGTTTGGTGGTTCAGTTTGCCAACGAGATACCATAACAAGCAGATGATAGTGAATGTGTGGTAAGGGAATAAAGTATGGTTCTGCTAACCCATCCATTATGAGTGACCCCAGACAGCAGCTGGAGATGGGCAGGGACTGGGGCCAAACCAAAAGAGCTGGGACTCGAGCAGGAGTCGCAGAGTGGGGTGACATCTGTGTCTTCAGGTCAAAGGTGGAAGAGACAGCTCTATGATAACTTGGGCCTCCATGGCTCACTTCCAGTTCATCAATTCCTGGGCCTTTGGCAGCACAATAAAATCCAGATCCCCACGGATTGGCATGGCTAAGGCTGGCTTGCACCTTGTAGCCGTATCCAGATGGACTCAGGATTTAGGTGTGATGGGGTGGGGCGATCTGGGACTGAGCAGGACTGGAGAAGAGTGGAGCTGAAGCCCCCATGGAGCTCCAGTCCCTGGCTGTTCATTGCCAGCACCCGAACCCTTTACTGCCTCTGGATTTTGCTGATGCCACAGGATCATTTGTCACGTGTTGAAACAAGCATCTGATACTCTGTCCATACTCCACTTGTATGTCACCATCCCATCAGGTACATCTTCCACACTTACAGGAATTAGTTCCACATTTGCAGGAATTAATATTTTCAGCTAGGACTGCACTTGCAACTCTGGAGACTCGTCAGTGTAGAGGAACTATAATAGGTAATGGGAAAATCATGAGTAAGAAAAGCATATCTGTGGGTTATAAATGGGTGATATTTTTTCTCATGGTAGAAGTCAGGGAACGGTGCTTGGGAATTTTAATCTCACTCAGTGGTCACTCATGACTATGGCTGACTTTGCTGGAAGTCATTTCTATCTCCTGTGGAACAAATGGAATTTGGACTTTATTTGATCTGATTCTATGCAGGTAATAGGGATAGAAAAACTCATGATTAAAAGTAGAGTTTAGTTCAAAAGATGTGAATTTCTAAGTGTAGTGAACGCACCATTTGTAGCTGATAATATGGTGTGGCTTACTCAGCACCCTTTCACCCTCCTTGCTATAGAGAATGAATCAAATGCTAAGAACTACATTTCCCAGACTCCCTTGCAGCTAAGATTTTCCTGTGACTTAGATTATAAGGCAAGTGTCCTTGCAATAAGCCTGGAGGCAGATGACAATAATGTCAGGCACCAGTCATGCAGAGATATGTACAATTTTCTGGAAAATGCTGTGGCAGCATATTCTTTCTTTAGGTTCATGTTCCTGTTTCATAGAAGCTATGACTTCTCTTATTTCTCTCAAGGTAACCAACAATCTACATTTTTATGAAAATTTGTTCTCTCTGCAGAGATTTTATTTTTTCTGAGTTGCCTCTTTTTATATGTTGTTTGTTTTGCTCATTATATTTTATGTTAGAGGTTTACCTAGAAGGCTAGTGATTCTTGATCATGTATAAAAGAGGTGGGGGGCTAAACCCTTGGAAACCCTGAGCAGATGAGTTGGTTTGAAGACTGTGAGCATCACAGTAGGTCATCTTACTGGGGAACCTCGACGTCAGTATCCTTCCTCTGGCGCTAGGCAGAGGGTGAACGTCTGGCTCTCCTTGTTCTAAGAGCCTAGAGGGGGAAGAGGAGTGACTTTTGCATTCAGTTCACATAGCCTTACTTGACTCCACTGCTTTGGGTCACATTGCCCACTGTCTTCTGTGCCAGCATGGGAGCTTTCTGCTTACCCCTCACCTTCTCAGAGGGAGGCTTCCAGATTCCCCAGGTGGAAAGTCTCAAGCAGTATGGGGTGAGCATGGGACCTGGAGCACTATCTGACCCTTCCTCCCTCCTTTATTATTTGACTTCTCTCTCTTTCACCTCATTGCCAGAAATACTTAATGCTCACAGTACCTGAGCTTTTTGGCAATTCTGTTGTGTCACTGAGGCTGGCCTAGGATTCCCTGCTGCCTTTTTAAAATTCAGTTTTTGAGTAACACTGAAACATGTACTTTACTGTATGTAAAGTAGATAGCCAGTGGCAATTTGCTGTATGATGCAGGGAGCTCAGACGCTGTCTCATACTGGAGTGGGTTGCCATTTCCTTCTCCATGGGGTCTTCCCAACCCAGGGATTGAACCTGTGTCTCCTGCTTGGCAGGTGGATTCTATACCACTGAACCTCCTGTGAAACCCTTTACCAGTATCTTGTGCAAAGTAATGACATTCACCTTTCACATCTTACATTACATTAAAGCACAATCTCCTTCTCGGCTCTTAATTGCCTGGACAGGATGTAGAACGCTTACCTTCCAGTATTCATAGACCCACTCTACTGACCATGTCCCCAGTTTAAGTTAACTGTGTCTGCTGCTCAAAACAGGATACATACTGAGATGCATAACCTTGGAGGTAATACTCTCTCACTTTCACACCCTGTCATCTCTGCCCTTGTCCCCTTCCCAGAGGCAAACCTTTTGTTCTTAGTGATAAGAATAACCATTATGGCCACAGCAGGGGAAAGGGAGGGTGGGATGAGTTGAGAGAGTAGCATTGAAATATATACATTACCATAGGTAAAACAGATAGCCAATGGGAAGTTGCTGTCTAGCACAGGGGGCTCAGCTCGGTTCTGTGACACACTAGAGGAGGGGGATGGGATAGGTGGTGGGAGGGAGGCTCAAGAGGGAGGGGACACATGTATACACCCGTGGCTGATACATGCTGATGTATGGCAGATACCAACACAGTGTTGTAAAGCAATTATCTTGCAATGAAAAATAATCAAAAATTTCTGTTTTCAACAGTTTACTAAGTCAGTTACCCCTTGTCCATCTTTCATTCACTTTGCAGTTTTCAGCATTTTCTTGCTATCTCCTCCCCTGTTCTTTCCATCTTTTTGAAATTATACCTTTAAGAAAAAACCCTTTACTATAGCTTTAGTGAGGTTTTAGAAAAGGAGGAAAGTCAGATATTTTCAATCTTCCATTTTTATGTACAACTGTCCACATATTTCTTTATATCCAGTTTCTGCCATTTATCCAATATTCACAACACTAGTAGAAATGATTATCTACTTAAATTTATTACTATACTATAAGCACAGTTCATATTATTCTCTTTTGCAGACACTTTCATTAGCTATATGTTTTAGAGCGTAGGTGTACTTTAATTTCCATACTTGAGTGGGAGAATTTTAGATACACAGGTCTCAGTGATTCCTTCCCAAGAAGATCAAAGTGAAAATCCAAAGTATCAGGCTTTTACTTAGAGTTGGATATTTACGTTGTTTCAGTCATTTCACTGTTATGATGAATATCTTTGTAACATAAAGTTCTTTGTGCGTTAGTATTACTTCTTCAGGCTTGATTCCCAGTAGTGAAATTACTAGATTCCAAGCTATAAACATTTTTAAAGCTTTGGATTCTCACTGTCAAATTTCCTTCCAAAAGTTATTGCATATTTGCTCGGCAGAGAGGAACAATAGGTCAAAATCTGTTTGGTACACCCTTGAGAAGCCGTCCACACAGCTCATCTCAGGAGTCAGGCACACAGATAAACACCAGAAAATCTTGACAGTTCCTCCTTTGCCCACTTGTGATGCCAGTTTCTTGGTCGTCAAGACAGGAGCCAATCCCAGACTTTCCCTGCTACATAGGATCCTGCCATTTGTGATTCAGGAAGCACTTGCGGCATGCTTAGGTTGCCCCCAAACGCACAGGAACAATCCAGTGTGGCAGCTCCCAGTTTTAGCGAAACTCTGAGAAATTCTAAACAGGAGACCGGTGGCAGTCCCTGAGCCTTGTACCATCAGAGCCCCTCGCTCAGGGTCCCCGTCTTTGCTGAGCTTCATGGGTGAGGCCAGACCCATGGGAATGGCGTTTTGGGGACAAGGAGAGAAGGATGTTCATTGGGACTGGAAGGTCTCTGTAGCTGTCTCCCCTTCACCAGGGAAGTGTGTACTATGCGCCTGTCCTTTTACTTAATGGTGTATCTCCTTTCATACATGTTATTTATCTTTAAGCAAACATAAAACAGAACAGGCTTGAATCAGCTTGAAGGGAAAAATGGGTCCTCATTCCCAAATGAAGACCATATCCTTTACCACTCCGCAGTGGTCAGGCCAGGGGTTGCTTGAGTAAAATCCCCCAGGGCCCACAAATGGACAGAAAGCGGGGCTGTGTCACAAACAAACTGAAGCCCAGTTCATGGCTTTATTATGTGAAAGGTGTGTGTGTGTGTGTTTGTGTGTGCAAACGTGCACACGCACTAGTTTAGTGTTTGGGAAATAACAGCTGCTGCTTGTTACTTACCGCTTTTCAGGGATGGTACATCCTATAGTGGGCTTGCCTGGTGGTTCAGTGGTAAAGAATCCACTTACTAATGCAAGAGACATGGGTTCAGTCCCTGGGTTGGGAAGCTCCCCTGGAGGAGCAAATAGCAACCCACTCCAGCATTCTTGCCTGGGAAATCCCATGGACAGAGAAGTCTGGTGGGCTACAGTCTGTGGGATCCCAAAGAGTTGGGCACAATTTAGCAATTTAACAACAGCACACCGTATAGTGGTTTTGGGGCTGATGGGGAAGGTGGTTGTGTGCCGGGTCCTCATGAGGGAGCTGAAGATTTGTGAGCACCTTCATCCATAGGCTCTTAGGACCATAAGGCAACCCTTTGAGGGGATCCCAGAAGCCTCCTCAAGGGCTGATGCTTTGAACTAATCTTTGGAGAAACCAAGTCTATCTCTCTGGCCCCTGTTCACTGACTATTGCAACGGTCCTGGTAATTTTCCTTTGTATTTTATTTCTGCATGAAATGTCACAGAAGACAGCACCTAAAAGCTACACAGATTGTAAGAAGGAGCTTCTCTTTTAATGTTTGCGACAGGTGAATTCTTGATTCATCTATCTGACCATCAGGGTTTTCCACGTTTGAAATGGGATCATGCTTCTTAGCTCATAAGGTTGTTGTGAGATTAAAATGGCCCTTCTTGATGCATTGGGCACAGTGCTTGCCCACAGTTTATGTTCTATATGCTAGTTCCCTTCCTTGGTTTCAAGAGAGATGTGCCTTTGCTGGTGTGTCCCAGTTAGAGACCTTTCTGGACAACTCGTCAAGGACAGGGTTCCTGAAGCTTTGCTCGCATCTACTTCAAATCATTGACATCCTTTGGAAATCTCCTTTTACACTGCCACTTCCTTTCATTTCATTAGCAAGGGTTCTCAAAGTGTGGTCCCTGGACCAAGAACATCAGCATCACCTGGAAAGTTAGAGATGCCACTTCTCAGGCCTCAGCCTGAGCTACTGAATCAGGCATTCCAGGGGTGGGGCCCAGCGTATGTGTTTGAATGAGCCTTAGAGGTGATGCAGGGTAGACTCAACTTGGAAGCCACTGGTCTAAAGACACTGAATTCTCACTAATATTGGCTGCCTGCACATTTGGCCTGCTGACTAGGCACACTCCACCTGCCTTATGACAGTAAAATCAGCTGAAACCTCTCCCCGTGCCTCCAGCAGAGGCAGACCCTGTAGTGGAGTCTTTATCTGTCTCAGTAACAGTGTTTCTTCTCACTTGTCAGTGCCCGGGCCCACCTGGGGTCCTGGAACGTGGCAGGGCCTCAGCCTGTGGCGGAGAAACCTGTGCTCTTAGCTCTCCTGCAGCCCTGCACCAGGATTATGGGGCATAAACTTCATTGTAGTTTTACTTTTACTTTGTATTTTACATTCTATCAGTTCTTGAAACTATTGCATTTCGCCAAGTGGAGAGGAAAAAAAAAAAAAAAAAAAAAAAAAAAAACCTTCAAATGTTACCGAACACTTTAATAGGCTGTTTTCCCTGATCAGAGGTTCAGAACATGTGCCAACATTTTCTTCATTTTCCACTTCCAAAATTCTGTCATCTCTTTAGTACTTTGGGAGAAATTCTCACTATGTCAAGCAGGGCACTCAGAATGTCTATAACTGTAATCTTTGGAGTCAGGATCCTGAATATTGCCATCAAATCCTCTTTCTGTGGTTCCCCAGTGCTCAGCACAGGCTGAGGGTTTTATCCATTGAATGGACAAGCTCAGTGCACATCTGCCCTCCTCTACAGAGCCTACAGGTCTGGCTTGATCAATTACTAGCCTATTTTGAATGTTATTGAATTAAGACTTCCTTGAATAGGCTTGTGTTTATCCTGCAAGGAGTCTGCCAAGATGAAATTAGATTTTATAAGGTCCCGGATGGTTGCAGGAGCCATAGCAAGGCTTTAATATTTCAGAGAGCAATTATGTTGGGCTTGATCTCAAGTTCAAGTTAAAATTTGCAACAATTCTTTGTGCAATATTTGGTTGGAGGTTATCAAGCATGATGGTGAGAGGCCTCAGACAGTACCCTGATCTTCACAGTTATTTTGAGTTTGGCTGGAAGTGGAGGTAACTCAGTGGTCCAAACAGAGATTACTGTGGGAAAGATGCCTGCTTTCCAAGCACAAGGGCTTGTCCTGGAGTGCATGCCAAGATCTTCTCAGGTCGTAGTTCTTTATAGCATTTGCTAAGAGGCTGTAAGGCAGGAGCTAAGGGCACAGACTCCAGAGCCAGACTCTGTGGGTTAACATGCTGCCTCCCCCTCTGGCTAGCTGTGCGACCCTCAGTGCGTAATCAAACCCTTTGCTGCCGTGGTGTCTTCAGCAGTGATGGAGATAATAGTACTGACTTTATGGAGTTGTTGAGAGGGTTAAAATAATCCATACATGGAAAGTGCTTTGAAAATCTCTGGGCACCAAGAAAACCCTCAATCATTGTTAGCTAATACTATTATCATTCAGGTTCAGTTCCAAAATGACCTGTCCTGAGAGGCCTTTCCTGACCACTTAATCCAAAACAGTTCTCCCCACATCACTTTAATCATCACCAGGCCACCACATTACAGCCCTCGTGACATTGCCACAACCTGATCTGAGAGCTTGCTCTGTTTCTTTCATGTCCTGCCAAGCCCCAGAACATGTTTCATGACATCAGGGCTTATGTCTTGGTCACTGCTGAATCCTCAGCACCTAGAGTACTGCTGAATCACTGCTGGCATTCAGTCAAAATGTGCTAAGTGAATTATGGGTTCTGGAGCTCGCCCACTTCTAACCAACTCAGAGGTAGCCCTCCTGCAGTGTGGGGAGGGAGGCATGATCTGGGGCCCACACAGCCCTTGGAGGCCAGCTCACCACTTGCAGGTTTGAGACTGTGGGCTCTGCTTGGGGGGAGTTCAGGGTCTGATTCATTCCAGCATCTTCGAAGGCCCAAGAGATGTGCCCTGCTCCGTAGGAGCACAGTGAAATGCGGTTTCTCCAAAGACTAAAATGACTTGGTCTTTCTAGCCCTCTAAGGACCAAAAATAAAATGAGGAGTTTATGTTTATTTGGAGGAGGCTTGGCTGGCCTCATTCAGACTCAGGGAGATGTATGCAAACTGGCCACACTGCTCATCCTGCCTCCTCCAGTAGACGCCTGCTCACTTGCCATGAGGTTTTGCTACTCCAGGGTCTGGTACGCTTCACAGGCAGCCTTGATGTGACAAACATCTTATTTCTTCTTTTCCAGACTTGGCCAAGGGTGCATAACATTTGGATGCCCAAATCTGTGACTCTCAATGTTGTGCTTGTCTATTTATTATTATTATTATTTTTGGCCATACCACATGGCCTATAGGGTCTTAGTTTCCCAACCAGGGATCGAACCCATAACCCCTGCAGTGAAAGTGCAGAGTCTTAACCACTAGATCACCAGGGAAGTCCCATGCTTCTCTATTTTATAAGCAGATTTATTTGTAAGAATGCAGCCAATCTGGGAGTGCTTGATCAAGACCCTGTAGGGATCAGGCACTCGATGACTCAAAGCTAGGCTTGCCCACCTGCTTCCCAAGTTTGTTTTCCATTCCTCCCATAGTAATCAGGACAGGATGGGCTATGCTGCAGAAACAAACAATCCCACTGTCTCAGTGACTTAATGCAAGGGACGCTTACTGCTATTGCAATGTCTGGGGATTCTCTCAGATTCTCCTCTAGAGAGTGACTCAGTGAATCAGGCTGCTGTCGTTATGAGGCTGCCCCCAGGGTCCCTGCAGAAGGAGAGGAGAAACCCTGGGATTGTACCCAGATTCCCCCACTTCCGCCCTGAGGTGATGCACTTCCCCTCTGCTTCTCTTTCATTGGCTAGAGCTGGTCACATGGCCCAGCCTGCGAAAGTCTGCAAGTGTGGTCTCCACATACTCAGTTATTTCCTGAGAGAAAATAACGGTTATGCAGAAAGACTGAGGCTACTCACCTTGCACCTATTATTTTTATTCCTTCTTTCTTTTGGCGGCCACCTTGCATAGCACGCAGGATCTTAGTTCCCGGACCAGGGATCAAACCTGTGCCTCCTGCATTGGAAGTATGGAATCTTAACCACTGGACCGCCAGGGAAGTCCCTGCACCTACTGTTTGAAAGGACATTACCCCAGAAATTAAAAATATATTTGTTTTCTCTACCAAGATAGTAGCACAACTTGAATCTTCACTGTCTAGAGGAGAAAAATAAACTCCCATATTTAATATTTAGTGGGGTTACCCTCATGGCAGCAGAACTGTTAGACTGTGACCCAATAATGCATAGGATTTGCATAGAAGAAAAAAGCAATATTTCAAGGACTTGGGACATGTAAGCAGTGACTCAGAGACAGGAATGATTATGAATAGTACCATTAGCATGAAATTAGAAAACTGCTCAGACGTGAGAGTCTTTGAGAGAGAGGCTAACTACCCAGAAGACTTATTCTCTAACTTCTGAGGATTGGTAATGATATACAGGGATGAAATATTCAGGTCCTTGTATGGAGCTGCCCAGGCATTTATCAATTACTTCAAGAAGGTGTGTGGATGCCTTCTATAAGCTAGACGCTGAACTAGAAAGGGACATGTATATAAGTAAGACATGGTTCAAACCTTTAGAAAACTCATGGTCTGATGGGGGATACTGGTTAACAAAATAATAATGTCTTACAACATGAGAATTGCAATACAGAGGTGTGTTCAAGGTGAAATGGTGGCTTGTGAGGTCAGAAAAAACTTCAGGCAGGAGGCTGTGTTTAAATTCATTCTGGAAGAATGGATAAACAATAGTCAAGTAGATAAGAGAGTGAGAGCATTCCAGAATACTGTGTAAGGACAAGGAGGTGTGGAACAGTAAGACATACTGTGGACTGGAGAATACATACATAAGTAAATAAAATGTGATTGGAAAAGAGGTGAGGATGGCAGGCATGCGATGCGGCTGGAGTGGTCATCTGGGCCAAGTCACAAGGAGTCTTCTTTGTCAAGTTAAGGGGTTTGGGTCTTATCTTGAGGATAACAGGATGCCTCTGAAGAGTTTTGGTAGTGGGCAGGAGGATGGGTTAGAGACGATGAAGCTAGAAGCAGGCAGACTGGCAGGGAGACTGAGGAGCTGGTCCGGGTGAGAGGCGGTGGGGTCTGCATGAGGACAGGAGCCCCTGGGGGTGAAGGTGAGACCTAGGGAGTCTGGCATTGTGGCAGCAGAGATGAAGGAATGGCACCTTGCCCTTTTACCACCCCTCAGATTAGGTACGATGAACCCAGGAGAGCACACGATGAAGGTAGGATCCATCAAGAACTGTATGACGTTTCTAACTGTGGTCTCGCCAAATGTGACAAATGCTGTTGGTGCCTTGTCCAGATCCCATTTATCACGCTGGGATGCCCACCCTCTAACTGCTGGAATGCAGGCTGCTGAAAGCTCACTGATGTACCACTTCTCCCGAGAACTGTCTTCCTTTGATGGGTGCTGCCTGGCCCTGGTCATACACAGGGGAAGCCTGCAGCCCGCGATGGATGCATGTGGGAGCACAGCAGAAGCTGGACCTAAAGAGGGCACAACTTTGCATTGAAGTTTCTCTCCAGAGCCTCTATGCTCCAATCGCAGCTGGATTTTACCTGAGACCTCCGTCCTTGCTTGGCTCCTTCCTCTCTTTATCCCGCTTCATTCCCTCCCTGGTTTCTGAAGACGCCCCCTTAATATGTCATATGCACCAGAATCCTTGTCGCAAGTTCTGCCTTGAGAAAAACCTGTCTGAGATAACAGGAAATGTTGGAGGTGGATGTTAATAAAAGACTGAAAAATAAAACCCCCGAACGGCTAGGCATCTGAGGATAATGGATTGGAAAACATAGTCTGAGAATAAACGGTGCGGTGGCACTGAGGGCAAACACCCTAATCCTCTTGCTGAGTTCATAAAAGAGAACCCAGATTTTCAACATGTGTGCGTATGATCCCTTAGGGATCAGGGCCACAGCTGCCGAGTTCCAAGTCCCATTTGATGCTCATCTGCCTGCAGAGCAGATGCGGGAGGTGGTAGACAGCAGAGTGAGGGTCTGAAAAAGCGTTCTTTTGTTTCAGTATGGGGAAACCTTGGCAGAGAACCTTGGGGGCTGGGCTCCAGTGGCCTCATCTGGAAAGAGACAGGTGGGGCCAAATAACCTCAGCTTCCCTCAGACCTTGCTTCAGCACTGTCCTTTGAGATGGAATTGCAAATGCCAATAACATCTATCTCCTTTTTTTTTTTTTCTTCTTCCCTTGCCTGGATGGCTCTGAAGGCTGAGGGCTGCAGAAATAGATAAAATGTGTCCCTGGCTCACTCCCCTCCTTTTAAAGCCACCTTTACAAAGCCCATGGCTCCCTCCTGTTCTCTTTATGCTGAAAAACACTACTCACGTGGGCAGATGTCGTTTTTAGCCTGTACGTCTGGGTCGAAGGCTCCGAGCCCAGTTTTCCCATTGTTTTGCTGTCTCCTGTTCACAGCGGCCCCCATCTCACTGGGGAGCAGGCGGGCCAGGAGGAGGCCGGGCCAGTGCCGTGGGTGGCCTTGCAGTTACCCTCCTTCCAGTGAACATGCATCAAGTCGCTGGCACGCAGAACAATACTAAGAGGGACTGGCTGGGATTTTTATTTTTGACTTCCCCTTCCAAAAATCTCTGCTTTATTTTGGCATGGGGACAAAATGCAACTACCCCCTTCTGCAAACACTGTAAAACCATCTCCAGACCAAACCTCCCTTGGTGCTTTAATCAGGCAGCTGTAAGGTACCAAGGCCAGTTGGATGCTGAGGGTTTGTGTGCAAGGATGAAGTGCTCCAGGTTATCTGAGACCCTGTGGGCGGTTGTGACTTGTCGTTTTAGCTCCTGGTCTTATGGATGGACTGAGGGAGGGAGTGAGAGAGGAAGTCAGGAGAGAGTGGCCAAACAAAACAGAGAGAGAGAGTAGGGGAAAGAGAGTAAGTGGGAGGAGATGAGGAGAAAGCCATTGAGGGCTGGGGAGAGAGAAATTAAAGAGAGGGCCTTAAAAAGAGAACTAGAGACAGAGAGACAAAGAGACGCAGAGAAGAAAAAGGGACAGGAGAGAAGAAAAGTGAGGGGAAGAAGAGTAAAGAGCAGAGAATCAGAAAGAGAGAAAGGTAGAGATGTGGATGAATTAAAAAGAGTGGGGGATTCTTACTCATTGCAAAGAAATTTGGAAAAAGAGGGTGGGTCATGGGCTGAGGCACAGTTGTGTTGAGGAAGGGTAGTTATGAGTGAGGAAAACTGATGAAAAATTCTGAAAAACCATCTTGGCAGGCCCAGGATTTGGAGGAGTGGGGATACATTACCTGAGGCCACACTGCTTTAGGTCCAGGGCATGCTGGCTCTTTCCAGGACTGTGGTCTTCCCGGCACATCCCCATCCGCCCAGGCAGGGGCTGGTGTTCCTCAGCTGCCCTTCTCTAAGAGGAGCGTGGCTAAGGATCCTTCTTCCTGACTATCTGCTGAGTGGGCTAGGAAAGCAGATGATTCAGGGCGATGGACAGAAGCTTAGGGCACAGGGTTCTGCCTCTTACCCAGCCAGTGGGCAGCCTTCGGTAAAGCCTGACCTTTCCGAGCCTCCATTCTCTCATGGGTAAAATGGTGATGACAATGGTCCTGATAGAACTGTGTTTCTGTCCAGTGTAGGCGGTCCCTCGTATATGGCTTTCTCCCCCTTCCCTGTGGTATTTCTTAGGGACTTCTCTGAGTGACGGGAGCTTTGGGTTTCTTCCTGACACAGCTTGAGTCCCCTGGGCTCCCAGGAGCAAGGTCCCAGGAATAAGAAAAAAGCCTTGGGTTGTAGCCTCTGGCCAGGCACAGAGACACCACTCTGGCAGCTGTGAAGACTTAGTTTGGTTTGGCTTTTGCAAAGGGGCAGGGTTGTGGCAGTGTTTTATGCCCAGAAGACAGTGCCGGAGCTCCTCCAGCCCACTTTTGGACTCTGGAAACCTTGCACACTAGATGTTTGAGGGGTACTAGGCATGCTAATGAGCTTGGTGGTCGGGATGAAGCTGGGGACTTGCATCCACCAGGTTCTGCTCAGCCAGGGTGAGAGGGCATGCAGCCCTGCACTCTAATCCACCGGGAGTGAAATAAAGTCAGTGAAACGACTACCTTTCCCAGGCCGCAATTGGAGATGGGTTTTTCTCTCTAACTTGTTTCATTGTCTTTTTGGCTTTCTGGCACATCATCCCCCAGTTCCGGTTCTGCTCTGACCCAGGCTTCTTGTGCCCGGGGGCTGCCCGCCCTTTAGTGTGCATCAGGCAGAGACCAGAGACTTGGCGTTGCCAGAGAGCGCTATGCCTGGTCCCATTTAACCTGTTGAAATTGGTCAAAGGAATGGCTCCAAAGCCAACACTGTGAGTTGCGTTCCTAATGCCGTCATTTACCAGACCCAGGGGCCAGGCTCCACTGCAGACATCTCCTCCTCACCATCCCCCCGAGGGTGGCAAGAACACAGCACTCCGTGTTTCTCTGCAGATGTGACAAAGCTCAGAGGCATGAAGGCCTTGCTCCCAAATGGTGGGGCCAGTCCTCCCGACTCATGGACCCCAAGCTCCCAGGAGGACCATGGATGGGGCTGCTGGGTGGAATTTCCGACTCTCGTAGGTGAGGGAGGGGCAGCCTGAGTCAATGTGGATGGACAGGAAGAAGCTCCCCTTGCCTTCGGCAGGGGTCAGAGCGGTGGCAGAAGTTTCCCTCTGCTGAGGTTAGAAGAGGTAGGGATCCTGGCTTGGTCATCACCACCCTGCTAGTGTTGAACATTTAATTGGAAATACACCCCAGAAGGGGTGGAGGAAAACTTCAGACTGAGATGACTGTAGTCATAGAACTCTAGATATCTAGTTTCAGTTGTTGCATCTTAGTAATTAAGGGTTTGAAAGGAATAGACAGGCTTTCCCTTGGTTTGGAAATGTGCACACCACCATACACATGTGCACACACGCGCGCACACACACACACACACGTGCATATGTGCAGTCACTGCCTTCAGATTCAGAGAGAGCCAGCTTGCACTGCTGGGACAGCTGGGGAAGCCTCCTTGTCTCCATTGCCTAATGGCTTTCAGGGGCCCTGGCAGGAGGACCCCGCCTGGCATCCTAGCATTGCCTCATGAGGAAGGAGCAAGGACCATATCCTGCGGCAAGATGCTTTGTCTCTATGCCTTTTCCCCCCTGGACTGTTGGGTTCTCTGCTGGGGCTGGAGAGATTAAGGCAGGATTGTGTCTCTGTGTTCCCTTGGGCTGCATGATGTCCCCAGGCAGTTGGCTCAGGCTGTTCTAGAGCTCTGATCAGTTTGCAGTGCAAGGATCTGTTTCCAAGGCTGCCTTCCCCACTGCACCGTTAGCTCCCACTGAGCCCAGGGCCACTCCAGGTTCATTGTTCTCTCTGAGCACAGAATTTGCTGGTGGAGCAGCTGGAGAGAAGGCTCTGAGAACAGAGTTCAGTTCAGCTCAGTCACTCAGTCATGTCCAACTCTTTGCAACCCTGTGAATCACAGCAGGTCAGGCTTCCCTCTCCATCACCAACTCCCGGAGTTCACCCAAACTCATGTGCATCGAGTCCATGATGCCATCCAGCCATCTCATCCTCTGTCGTCCCCTTCTCCTCCTGCCCTCAATCCCTCCCAGCATCAGGGTCTTTTCCAGTGAGTCAACTCTTCACATGAGGTGGCCAAAGTATTGGAGTTTCAGCCTCAACATCAGTCCAATGAACACCCAGGACTGGTCTCCTTTAAGATGGACTGGTTGGATCTCCTTGCAGTCCAAGGAACTCTAAGGAGTCTTCTCCAACACCACAGTTCAAAAGCATCAATTTTTTGGTGCTCAGCTTTCTTCACAGTCCAACTCTCACATCCACACATGACCACTGGAAAAACCATAGCCTTGACTAGACGGACCTTTGTTGGCAAAGAAATGTCTCTGCTTTTGAATATGCTATCTAGGTTAGTCATAACTTTCCTTCCAAGGAGTAAGTGTCTTTTAATTTCATGGCTGCAGTCCCATCTGCAGTGATTTTGGAGCCCCCCAAAATAAAGTCTGACACTGTTTCCATTGTTTCCGCATCTATTTCCCATGAAGTGATGGGACCAGATGCCATGATCTTAGTTTTCTGAATGTTGAGCTTTAAGCCAACTTTTTCACTCTCCTCTTTCACTTTCATCAAGAGGCTTTTTAGTTCCTCTTCACTTTCTGCCATAAGGGTGGTGTCATCTGCATATCTGAGCTTATTGATATTTCTCCCAGCAATCTTGATTCCAGCTTGTGCTTCTTCCAGCCCAGAGTTTCTCATGATGTACTCTGCATATAAGTTAAACAAGCAGAGTGACAATATACAGCTTTAACGTACTCCTTTTCCTGTTTGGAACCAGTCTGTTGTTAGAAACTAGCATTACCCTGGCAGCCTTACCACAACTCCAGCTCTGTCCTTCATCTGCACACGCAGAAATCCAGACTTGCCCATGAACCAGAATTTCAGGAATTCCTAAGAAACTTGGGAGCTGGGCTAGCAAGTAACATGTTAGTTTTGCAGTAGGACATAGAATAGGCCAGACCAGAGTCCCTACCCCCTTGAGAATACATCTGCATTGGATACCCAAGGCATCCAACCAAGTTTGGTTTTCAAACTTGAAAAGGCATCAGAGAGGGCTTGTTAAAACACAGAGGGCTGGGCCCCACTCCTGCAGTTCTTCTGAATCTGGGGTGGAGCCTGAGAAGTGCATTTCCATTATTTTCCCAGAGGATGCTGATATGGTGGTCCAGGGACCCCAACTGTGAAAATCACTGTGCTAGGTCAGTATGAATGAGGGAAGGTACACGGCCCTTGTGGTCCCCAGACCCTGGGGATCTGCAGGGCTGTCTGGGTCACCGTACACTACACTGCTTCCACTCCTCTTTCACTTGTCTCCTCCTTGTAAAAACAACCAAACCAAAAGAAAAACTCTTCACGACAGCAAAAATGATCCTTAACAATAATAACAACTACCATGAAACAATAAGGTAGAAAATTCATCCTGGCTGTTGTAAATGTTTTTGCACAATGTCTTTAGTTGGAAATGCCCCCCAGTGCAGGACAACAAGGAACTCTGGCTTGGTCTCGGTGGGCTAGAGTTTGCCAGCAAGATCCTCAGCCCAAAAAAAAAAAAAAAAAAAAAAGATCCTCAGCCCAAGGGCAGGAGGCAGGTCAGGTGATCAGGTGATGGCCCTGCTCAGAGGAAAGCATGCCAGAAAGCTGGTGCGAGGATGAGCCGTCCTCCCCACCTGTTCTCGCCTAAGCACAGCTGTCTCCTAAGGCATGGACGCCTCACCATCTGTGCTTTTAACGTGTGAAACACATTTTAAAATATACTATTTAATTAAAAATGATATTTGTCAGCTTATTGCTGTGCCAACTCCCTTCCCAGAGTTGTGTTGTTGCCGGGCTTCAGTATGAGAGGAGGAGTCGACTTTCCAGGGAGCAGAGGTTGGGTAGCAGGGTGGCAGTTCAAGGCAGAGATGCAAAGCTTTTCAGAGACAGCAATAAGACCCTTGCATTGTTCTCAGAGATCTGAAACCCTCCAGAGGTCAGGGTACTGTTGTTTCTGGAAGGGATGGGCACCTCTTTACCCTCCGTGAACTTTTCTCCCGTTTGCAGAACAGACCCTGTAAATATTAAACCATCAGTATGTCTACTGAAAAAAAAATTCCAGTAATATACAAGGTACACATCCCTGTGCAGAAGCTGCCTGGGTACCCTGGGTGTCATAGCTGGCATGTACCGTCTTCCTCTTTCAAAGTCTAAATGATACCCCTGTTGAGCCGCTTTGCTTTGCTCCATCGTGGAAATTCGGAAGATTTTTCATAGCATGAGTATGACAGACTGTTCCAGCTGTGCTATGAATTCATGCCTGCTCAGCTGGTACTGCTTTCTTGTGGTGAGGAGTCTAGGGGTGTTGTCCTCTGGGCTTTTGGCTGTGTTGTGAGCCTTGAAATAAATCGTACCCATGTCTTATGGCAGAAGGGAAAGGGTGAGGATGGAGGAAAAGAGAGAGAGGAGAGAGCGAGCCTATTCTGCACGGATATGTTTTCTGATCAGTCTCTAGAAAAATCTTCCGTGTTCACTGTGTGCCCCAAACCTAGGAACAGTAAATGATTTTTTTTTACACAAGTTTTGCTTTTAGTCTAGCCTGTGGGTTGAAGGCAGAAGGACCACCAGGTGGGGCTAGAGAGAGACTTGTTTGAGATGAATCAGTAGTAGCCAACGTACAGACAGAAAACAATTAGTCTTGAAAGAGTTTACTTTTCATGTCTTAAAATGGAAGTTGCGTCCTAATGAGTCTTTGCAGCTCATGGTTCTTCTGTAGAAACCTCTTTTCTTTTAGCAGTGCCAAGCATTGTCCCTTCAGCCTCAAAACAGCAGCAGGCAACTTCTTTCTCTGCTCTCTCGCCTCCTGCCTTTCCCGGTTCTTCCTGCCTCCTTCCTGCTCTCTCCTCCCGCTTTCTGCTATGACCATTCAAGTGTCTGTGTTGTAAAGCGCTTTTCAGAGGCTCCGTGGACTCAAACGAAAGGGCAGAGCGGCTCAGCCTCTCACATCAGATCTTACTGCTCTAGAGGGATTAGCATTATTACTTTGGAGAAATTCCTTCAGCAAACTTCTACTGAGTATTTGTGTAATATCTTCCAGGGATTACTAATAGCTCTCAGAATACTCTGGCAGTCTCATCTCACTCATGATCTGTCCTTCTCAGGGAGTTCTTTGGAACTCCTCCCCTGCACTTGAAAGCATATAAGGTAGTTTTAGTAGTCACCCTTTTAAAGATAAACATTTTCAAGTTCAGAGTGCAGAGACGATAAATACATAATGCTCTAAGTTTTTGGATTAATTGGTAATTAATTTTTGCAAAGAGCTTTGGAGATAAAAAGTGTTGCATGCCATCTTGTCAAATTAGTGTTGATTACAAAGAGTTTTAAGTTTAACACTGTGTGGATGTGGGCTTTTTCAGACCTCTTATATTGTGTTTCTGGAACAAAAGGGCACTTCTTTGAAATTTTACATCAATTATCGGATAAATGAGAGAGAGGATCAGTGACTCGACAAATCAGCCATCAGTCTGATAGCAAACACACACACACACACACACACACACACACACACACACACACACGTGCAGGCCTGATAAGAATTTTGACTGCATTGGAAAAGACATTCTGTATCACATTATTACCATCCAGACTGGAATGAGGAAAAATAGTGATGACAAAATGGGTTATCGTGGAGTCTGAAGGTGCACTTCTTCTTGATTTCAATTTGAATGAGATGATGAACTGAATATGCTGATTATAGCCCATAAAGGTCAAAAAACAACCCCAAACAGAAGACACGGGGAGGCTGACAAGACCTCAGGAAAGTGCCCCATGAAGGAGTGCTGCTGAGCACAGACTGGCTGCCTTGTGGGGACAGCAAAGCCCAGGGAGTCCCCTACACGTGGAGTCGCAGCTCATCAAGCTGCCTGTGGCTATTTAATCTGCGAATAGGTCTCCTGAGTCTCAGTGTCCCCTCTGAAAGATGGGACAACCATATCTACCCCAGAGTTGTTTTCAGTGGCAAATGAGGTCAATAGTGCCTTTCAGGTGATGTTTTCTGAAATTGTTATCCTAGGTACCATGATACCTAGGGACTCCCACCTGGAGTTCCCCAAATTGTGCTGGTGATAAGGACCCTATAGTGTAAGAGTATTTTGAGCCGCTTGGAGCAATAAAGATAGCTGACATTTGCATTTGGCTTTGGGTTTATAATTCACCATCACTCTTGTTCTTTCATGGTGTCTCCACAGCCTCCTTGTGAGGAGGTCAAGGCAAGCAACATTTCCCCAAAACCAGAAATGAGAAAGTTGAATGATTTGTCTACTCAGATCTTCTGATTCCAAGCCCAGAACAATTCAGCTGCATCTCTAAAGGTACCAACAGTCACAGCAGGGAGTGAAAAGAAGTAGATCTTATAAAAGTCTGGCATAAAGGAACCACTCCTCAGATGGAGGGAGGGGACCACCACCTCCTCATTCCTGTGGGTCAGTGAGTGTGAGCTTGTACATGCACACACACACACACACAACACACACTCTCTCTCTCTCACACCCATGAAGATAGCCAGACAGCCAGTTTGAAGCATCTGCCTATAATTCTTTAAAAAAGGAAGATGCCATTTCCAAAGGCTAATCCCACTTTTTTTGGAGGAAAAAACAGAGAAAGTCTGATTTGGAGACTAGCAGGATCAGGGAGAGACCTGCTGGGCTAGCTGGAGCAGTGTGAACGTGGCGTGCCAGTCTCAGTATTGAGGTACTCCAAATTTAATTCTTCTCTACAGCTTTACACAAACGTCTTTCTGATGCGTGCCTTCCTTCTCTTCTTATGAAACAATGCTGGCAAACGCGGAGGAGAGGACTTTTATTGTGTTAAAAGGAGCTTTATTTGAGACAAGTTTCCATAACGACAGACTTTTTATATATAGAAGCAACACTACCTGCTTTTTTTAAAAAAATTCTTTTGGAATCACAGTCTGAGTAAAATCTGGTAAATTCTTAAGATATTCTAGAGGTTGACAGGAAGGGTTCACAGACACCTTCAAATCAGTGGGTTCGCGGGCCGTTGGGCTGCAAATTGCTTTGCCAGTCCTCTGTGGACCCACTAGCCTGAACCTGGGCTGCAACCTGTACCGGGAAGGCTGGAGAGGATGCTGGCAGCTTCCCCAGCCCAGTCCAGTATGATTCCTTCTCCCATCTCTTCCTTATTCTCTCCTCTTCTCTCTTTCTGTTTCCTCACTTATTTTCCTTTCTCTGACTTCGCAGGTTAATAACATGCTGGGATCTTGGCCGTAAATAGATCCCAAGCTTTGCTTCATGACCCAGTCACTTGGGTGGGCCAATTAAACTATAGATTTTGGGGGCCCCATCCCATATACCTTGAATTAGACCAGAGAACCTTCATTTCTAAGCCTCTCCCCTGGTGACTCTGAGCCCACCACCCTGCCCTGAATCCTGCTAAGAGAATAAGGAACAAGGTTAGATCACACTGAGCATTGTTTATATGTGAATGCATTGGACCCTTGTCATGCCCCAGGACAGATGCTGAAGCTGGGCTTAGGGAGCTTAAGAAATACGCTTCAAGGTAACTATTCAGTCACTTCTTCATTGAATCACCGAGTGACTTTTTCTTTTGTCATGGTTTTTTTGTGTGTATGAAGGAGGGGGCAGACTAAAAAAATACATAGAGGAAGAAAGCACAGTGGCTCCTCTCAAAAGTGACTGTAATGAAGAGGATCGCAATGCTCATTGCTGCTAGAACCAGAGTTCAAACCTTGTCTTCTGACCTAGGATCTTGTGTTTTTAGAAAACCTTTTGTTTTGAAGCAATTACAGACTTACAAGAAGTTGTAAAAATAGTACCGAGTTCCTACATATCCTCACCCAGCTTCTTTGAAAGGTACCATCTTACAAAGCCATCAGGCACTATAAAACCCAGGAAATTGACCTTGGCATCGTACAACGAGGCAAACTCCAAGCCTTACTCGGATTTCACCAGTTTTCAGCGTGGACTTTTTAATAACACGCAAGGCCACAGATGGATCTGTAATCCTCCCTTAGCCTTGATGTTAGTTCGCAACCAGAGTGGCTTCTGTTTCTGAGATAGCAGGAGCTGATCAGAACTTGCGGAAGACACAAATCACACTGGGTGAGTTTGCCTTTCACAGAATAAAAACGTAGGTGATATCCAGTGGACACTATTGTTGTTGTGAACCGTTTCCGGGCTAGCATCTCCCAGCTGCTCTTAATGTCTGCTGCCCCTGGTGTATAGTTGATCCTTCTCTGGACAGGTGACCCTCAGCCAAGCAAGAGCGGCCTGGCACGGGGTAAGATATCCCAGGCCCTCCTTCTGCAGCCGATAATGGACTGCCATGGGGGCAAAGAAGCCAATTCTTAGGATTATGGTGGGACCAGTTCTATGACACAAGTCACACTTCAGAGCTCCTAGAGGGTTGGGCTGAAGCACTTTCCTGCTTAGCTACTTCCCGTGCCCATCCTGAACCCCCTACCCCCTTTCTCCTGAGGACATCCCCTCTGTAGATCCTGTGCCTCTGAACCCGCATGTCTGACTCTGCTCTAGGGAACTTGAGCAAAGCCACATTCATATTTTGTTTTCTTTTCTCCCTTTTTAACTTTGGAGAAGGGCCATTCTAGACTCACAATAGATTTCCTGTTGTGCTTTGGAGTGCCCCCAGGCCCCCACAGACACGCCCAGATGCCCAGACGCACACATACATACTCTTGCAGCCGTATCGCTACCTGGCTATCCTTCATAAACACCGTAACTAGGGCTGCATGGCAGAGGGTGGTGGGCAATCCTGAGCAGCCATTTTGGACCCTGCATTGTGTGTATAAACAAGTTGAAGCCCAAATCAAAGATCATGCATTTCATGTCAAATTGCATTTCATTAGTTTCTGGACATTGCTTTGAGATAATCAATAAATACAGTGTGATCAGAGTGCAGTTTTATATTCAGCATAATGTCTTAGCTGGAAATTCAAACTACTGTCTTCTGCTTCCCTGTTTACACAAAGGCAATTTTAAATTAGACTGATTGGACTGAGCTGATCATTTGTTTTCCCTTCAGTAGAGAGTAACATCAATAAGGCTGCTTCTTAGCCCACGTGGGTGCTTGTGCCCAGCACATAACCATGGAGAAGTGTTGCAGTGTTTTAAGAGGTGCTACTCAGATGATAAAGAATCTGCCTGCATTGCAGGAGACCTCAGTTCAATCCCTGGGTTGGGAAATTCCTCTGGAGAAGGGAATTGGTAACTCCAGTATTGTTACCTGGAGAATTCCATGGACAGAGGAGCCTGGTGGATTACACTCCACGGGGTCCCAAAGAGTTGGACACAACTGAGAGATAAACACTTTCATTTTCACTTTTTTCACCAAGCTCAAAAACTAAGATTCAGGAGTCTTGGGGTCTTCCATGACTTGCTAGCTGGAAATGCTGGGCATATTCCTTTTAAAATCTCTGGGTTATTTTCCAATAATATGGAACTAATATAACCTCCCTTGCCTGTCCAAGAAAACAAAGATAAAATTATTTAAGTGAAGGTGCTTTGTAAGCTGAAAAGTACTCAAGAGAGAGGTGGTGTCAGTTTCCAGGGCCTCATCCCTGAACTTGTACACATCCCTTCCTCCTTTGGTTAACTGTCCTGCCTCCTTATAACTTTATCCCAGAACAAACCCCTACCCTCCACCCAAGGCCTTTATGACTTCTTGGAGGGACCCAGAGTCTCTTAGAATTCTCTTTCCTCATGAAATCTGACCAAGAAGATGTAAGCTAAGAATGATCTGATGTGGCTGGAATTTTACAGATGCGTTCATCACTCTCAATGTCCCCAAATCTGGATTAAAACACAGAAAACAAAATGTGTCCAATCTTTTGACTTTGGCTTAGTTTGCAACAGGATTTTGTAGTATTGCAACCAAGATATAGAACAGGTTCTTGTATTTCTTCACAAAATATCCCCAAAGGGTTCAGCATTTCTTTTGTGGGATGTTTCCAGTGGAAGAATCAGTCTACTTCAAATCATCCTTTGGTCTGCTGTGATCACGCAGCCATGGAGGGCTTGGTGGGCATGTAAGGAAGAGGGTCAGGGAGCATGTGGTGACGAGGCCAAGTCTTCGAGGTTTGGAGACTACCTCCTCTGAGTTCAGTTTTTACTTTTTCTTGGTTCCAGAAATATACTCTTATTTCTCTGCTTCCCACTTGATATCAGATATTAGCATCCTCCCTGAAGACTGCCTCCTTATGGGGTGCAAATAGCATCAAAATATAACAGTTCAGGTTTTGTATGTTATAAAAATATAGCACTTATTGACGTGAAGTTAATTACATTGGAGTACACCAGAGGAAACAAAAAGATTAAACTTCTGCCCAAGATGCTCCATTTCTCCAAATTCATGTCAGTTACCATAAAACTTGTTCAGGAGACATGGTCTAAGCAGTTTAATAGCCCAAGAAACAGTTCAGGGTCAGAGTTTTCTGGAGGTTATCTGTGACTGTTTTCTGAGCCTGCCTGGGGGTCTCCAGGGAGTCCTGGTTGTAGCTTATCGGTGCAGTTGACTCTGGAAATGCATGGATTGTTCTACTGGGTTTGGTGTGAGCATCTGAGCTTTTTCGCTTCTAGAATGGTTAAGCTCCAGTCAGGAATGTTTAGATGCACTAGAGTGTCATCTCTTCATCATCATCATCATTATAAAACAGCAGGAACAATCACTACATTCCTTGCTGAGTGCTGATACAGTGAAGGGAACCTCTGTCCTCTGCATACACCAGCCTCCAGAGATCACCTTGAACCTTTATTCTTAATTCCTGTGCCTAATCCTTCACCAAGTGCTGTTGATTTCACTTCCATACTTCTTCTTTTTTTTAAATCTCCTGGAATATAGTTACTTTTGGGCTTCCCTGGTGGCTGAGATGGTAAAGAATCTGCCTGCAATGCAGGAGACCTGGGTTCGATCCTTGGGTTTGGAAGATTCCCTAGAGGAGGGCATGGAAACCCACTCCAGTGTTCTTGCCTGGAGAATCCCCATGGACAGAGGAGCCTGGTGGGCTGTAGTCCATGGGGTTGCAAAGAGTCGGACACAGCTGAATGACTAAGCACAGCGCATAACTGCTTTACAACCTCTCAGTTCCTGCTCTCCAGCGAAGTGAATCACTTATATGTATACATAGATCCCCTCTTGTTTGGGGTTTCCTTTCCATTCAGGTCACCACAGAGCACTGAGTAGAGTTCCCTATGCTATACAGTAGGTTCTTATTAGTTACCTATTACATCTTACTTCCATACTTAAACAAAATTAATTATTTGGCTGTGCTGGGTCTTCGTTGCTGTGCACTGGCTTTCTGTAGTGCAGTGAGCACAACCACTCTCTAGTTGCGGTGCCTGGACTTCTTATTGTAGTGGCTTCTTTTGTTGAGGAGCATGGGCTCTAGATTGCAGGCTCAGTAGCTGTGATGCATGGGTTTAGCTGCCTCACGGCATGTGAACTCTTTACTGACCAGGGATCGAACGCATCCCCTGCATTGGCAGGCAGACTCTTAACCACTGGATCAAGGGAAGTCCCTTCCATACTTCTTAATAAATCTTTCCACTCCTCCATTGCTGCCAGCCCCATCTGAGCCTAATGACCTGTCTTATCACACCTGCATTATCGCAAACATGTCTTTTTGAAGCCATTCTTGCCTCCCTCCAACCCATTCTCCTGTAAGCATGCACATCTGGTTTCAGATTTAAGATTGCAGACTTTCATATCCAGCTTTCCTTTCTCCCAGAACTCCCCTGGAAGGAAAAAGGGAGACTTCAAAGAACAACAGTTCAAATACAGCAGCGCTGGAAGGTTAAGGACAAAAGCCAACAGCCACAGAGAAAGTTAAGCGAAATCCTGTATGAGAAGAGACAGGTGTGATCAGTTTGATAAAGACAACAGATCTGGAAAAACTGTAGCCAGAAACACCCAGCATGAGAGCAACCTTCTTCAAGGGGCAGCAGAGGAAACTTCCAAGGCTGAGGATGATGAGTGATGGCTATGGGGTGATCGCCAGGATTAGCAATAAAAAACAAAAACAAAAACAAAAAACAGAATTGTTAACAATTGAGTCTCCGGGAAGTGTCCTCTTCCCCTCATACACAGAGCATATTGCCATGGCACAAAACCCAAGAGCTAATCTTTAAAGAAAGCGTGTGATCTTTCTAGGAAGGTATCTTCCTGTGGTTTGGGGATCCAGAGAAAAGCTGAGCTCATCAGAAATGAGCATTAGAAAGAGAGAAATAAAGGCATCAAGAACAAGGCAGCTCCACCCAAGAGGTCATTCTGATGTGAAACCCACACGCCCTCTGTACATGGCAGCTGTGAGAGATGGTGCCTATAGACAGCTCCCCAGCTCTGTCCCCACAGCAGAATCAGGAGGTCACCAGCCCTTGCTTCTTCATGAAGCCTGCCTTCCACTGTTCATTCCACTTATGGAAAAGCTTGTTAGGAAAACAAATCTACCCCACTGCAGAGGAAACATTACCCTTTACTTGTGAACGTGTGTTCTCAACCAGAAACCAGATATTTAAGGAAAACCAGTAGCACAAAGGGAAGGACTAAGATTTAAAAAAAAATAAACAACAACACAAACAAAATAGAGCAGTCTTCTGTGGAAGAGACAGAAATAATTGAGAAACAAAAAAAGAACTTGAAAGTTCTGAACGGTCTTTAAAAAGAGAGGCAAGTGGATACTATCCATTTTCTCCTCTTTAAAAAACAAAGAACAAGATATTCCATATTAAAAAGAGCAAATAGTTAGCAAGAAAGGAATCCCTGGAAACTAAAAATATGTTCAATTGAAATAAAAAAAAAAGAGATCAAAGGACTAACTAAATAAGACAAAGCAAAGCCAGGGTTAAACACCAAAGCTAGAAGAAAAGTCAAAGAAATCTTCTGTAAATAAAGGCATCAAGAACAAGGCAGCTCCACCCAAGAGGTCATTCTGATGTGAAACCCACACGCCCTCTGTACATGGCAGTTGTGAGAGATGCTGCCTGTAGACAGCTCCCCAGCTCTGTCCCCACAGCAGAATCAGGAGGTCACCAGCCCTTGCTTCCTCGTGAAGCCTGCCTTCCACTGTTCGTTCCACTTATGGAAGAGCTTGTTAGGAAAACAAATCTACCCCACTGCAGAGGAAACATTACCCTTTACTTGTGAGCGTGTGTTCTCAACCAGAAACCAGATATTTAAGGAAAACCAGTAGCACAAAGGGAAGGACTAAGATTTAAAAAAAAATAAACAACAACACAAACAAAATAGAGCAGTCTTCTGTGGAAGAGACAGAAATAATTGAGAAACAAAAAAAGAACTTGAAAGTTCTGAATGGTCTTTAAAAAGAGAGGCAAGTGGATACTATCCATTTTCTCCTCTTTAAAAAACAAAGAACAAGATATTCCATATTAAAAAGAGCAAATAGTTAGCAAGAAAGGAATCCCTGGAAACTAAAAATATGTTCAATTGAAATAAAAAAAAAAGAGATCAAAGGACTAACTAAATAAGACAAAGCAAAGCCAGGGTTAAACACCAAAGCTAGAAGAAAAGTCAAAGAAATCTTCTGTAATAGCAAACAAAAGTCGATGAGGTTATCCTGTCAACATAGAATGGCGAGAAATCAGAGTCTCTTCCCACATGGAAAAGGATGGGAACAGTGAAGCGCTGCACACAATGTGGATGACCATCAGGATCACTGAGTGAGAGCACCAGCCCCAGAGAGCTTGAGCTGTATTATCTTGTATTATGCCTGTTTAAAGACAGGCACAAATACTCCCAGGCACTGAAAGGAGAGTGGTGGCCCCTGGGGAGGTGGTAACGGGAGGCCACACCAGGTGGCTTCTGGATACTGGTAACATTCTCTTTCTTGATTTGAGTGCTGGCTACATAGATTGTTCAGCTGTGCAAATTCATCAGTTCGTACATTTGGGTGCATTTTTCTCTATGTGTACTATACTTTGATAAACATTATCAGAAAAGAGCCAAACAAGTATAAAATGTCATGCATTCAGATTTATCAATGATGGTTCTGGGTCTCGTATTCAACATCATGTTCAGAAAACTCTCCTCTTGTCTGAGATTACAACTCTGTTTTCCCTGAGGCTCTTTTCCAGTACACTTATGGTTTAATTTTGTTTTGGTTATTGTTTAAATTGCATGACCATCTAGATTTCTTTCTGTAGATCATCATTTAAAAAAAGACAACTCCATGCGTCACCAACAAATGTGTCACGATACATTTAATGAGTCCTCTGTTGTTAGGAAATAGGTTGTATTCAGTTTTCACTATTTAGAAAATAATAAAATATAGACAACTGGGAATAAGGGGTTAAATATTCACCCATTAAAAGTTCCAGCAAGAGGATGTGATGACAGAGGGAAAAAAACCAATGGAAAACAGGTTTCTCAGAGGTAAAGAAAGGAAGGTCTTTAGAGTGTCATGGCCTAATCCACGCTGAGCAGGATGCTGAGAAAAAAGTTCACATTTAGATGCAATGAAATTAAGTGGAAAACTCCAAGAATAAAAAGAATATTCTGAAAGTTTCTGTAAATAAGAAGCAGATTACCTGAGATGCAATCAGCTTGACATCAGATTTCTCACCGTCAAGAGTGAAGATACATTATTTAAAAGAAAATGACATGTTTCAAATTCTGAATATGCCCCCAGTCAAACTTTCAATTAAAGGTTATTTCTGAGAAATCAAGCATTCAAAGTATTTACCACCCAGGTAGCCAATTTGAACATAATTACTTGACTTGAAGAGTTTTTCTGAAACATACAAAGGAATATGAGAGAATGACTATGTCCTGGTTCTCCACAACCTCTGTTGGACCCCAGACTCATTTGATTCAGTGTTCACAGAACCTCCATGCCCCCTCTTCAGGACACACAGAGTCTTCTGGGCCTCCTGCTCACCACATACTAACCATAAAGAATCAAAGCTGCCATCTCAGGTCAAATGTTTAGATAACCCCTTCCACCCGTGTTGTAGCCATTTTGGACTTTGTGACTGGCCAAATGGAGGGCTTTTCTGAAAGCACTGCGGGCTCCCTCAGACTGTGATCTGGGAAGTGGTTTGCTGGCTCCCGGGGGTCTCATGAATCCTCTTGCTAACTGGAAGGTGGCCACTGCACGCAAACTCCCTGGGATCTCAGCCTGGAGGGAGGCCAAGGACACAGGTCTTCCTCTCCATCTCTTTCTCTTCTCCATGCTCAGCACAAAGCCAGCAAGACTGGGCTTTCCCATGTGGCAGGGGTCTTCTATATCCTGAATGCTCTCTTTCCCTTTAGCTTGTAGCTCAACTCCCAATCCTTGCGAGCCCAAGAAATATAGAAAATTCCCTGCTCTCAATGTGGCAGTTTCCTTAATAGGAACTTGAAGTCCTTTTTCAAATCATGGACCACTGTGAACTCTTCTTCCCTCATGTGATAAGTATTCAACTTCATCGATTCTGAGGACAACCAGCACTTCCTTGATTCCTCCCAGTGTAAACCTTGTCTGCCAGATCTTGCAGAGGACATAGGAGTTATCATAATTATTTGCGTCTATCTGGTTATCACATGGCTCCCTCCAGATGATGTACTCTATGAGAGAAATGCCTCTAAACCAGCGGTCCTCAACCTTTTTGGCACGAGGGACTGGTTCCATGGGCTTTCCTGGTGGCTTAGATGGTAAAGAATCTGCCTGTAATGCAGGAGTCCCAAGTTCAATCCCTGGATTGGGAAGATCCCCTGGAGAAGGGAATGGCAACCCACTCCAGTATTCTTGCCTGGAGAATTCCATGGACAGGGGAGCCTGCGGGCTGCAGTCCATGGGGTTGCAAAGAATTGGACTTAACTGAACAACTAATACTTTTTAAACACTGGTTTCATGGATGGTAATTTTTCCACAGACTGGGGTGAGGGGATTGTTTTGGGATGATTCAAGCACATTACATTTATTGTGCACTTTATTACTTTATTTCTCTTATTATTGCGTCAACTCCACCTCTGGTCATCAGGCATTGGATCCCGGACGTTGGTGACTCCTGCTCTAGACAAGTCTATGAAGTTACTCTGATTTGGCCAGTTAAGGTGGATTTGTGTATACTCTCAGATCTGCTTCTTAATCAGGAATATCTTTAGAGTGAGTTTAAATGACTTCTTCTGGGTTAAAACCAATGGCCAGGCCTGATCCTTGAGAAGGACCCAAGGATAGAAGGAGGTGAATCTCCTAATCATGAGTATCCAGGACTCAAGACTCTGAGACAATGCTTCTCTCTCCATCTTCATCCCAATCTGCCAGTGCCTTGTTTTGGAGGTAGACAATTGGGCTGTCCTGTGGAAACTGCTTCTGGAGTGTCCTCTCTGGTTCCAGGTTCCCTTAATGTTAGTGTTTTTGTGGATGTTAATGAGGGGACAGTCAGATCCATGCACATAAGCTGGCCCAACTCTCAGGCTCTAGATTCAGGACATGAGAAGAACCACCTGTAGGGCATCTTCCAAAGACAAGGCGAGTTGACTCGGGCTGGAAGTTCTCAGGAGCAGTTGTTCTGGGAATTGGAGTCCTTGTTCTTTCTTCTTTCCTCTTGCTCTCCTTTCCTCCCTCTTAAGGATGTCTGAACAATGCTATTTGCAGGAATACCTGCCCTTTCCCAGATTCTCTCTTATATTATAGTGTATCATTTGCTTGCCTTTTAAAACACACACTATGCATCATTTTTCATTGTTCCCTTAGTTTTGAAATATGTATCTCCAGCCTTTCCCTTGGGAGCCAGGAGGCTTGGTCTTAGACTTGCTGTCTGACTGTGGGAAAATTAATTGCCCCTGCTGGGCATCTGGTTTATCTTATGCAACAGGACTGAGAAGGACCAGATAATGCCAGCACTTCTGTCAATGATGGCATTCTAGGGCACTTGGCTTTGAAGCCGAGGCAGGACTGACATATGATGGCATCTGTATGTGATCAGTGTGGCTGTCAGCTTTCCACCCGGAGAGGTTTCATGGGTACGTGGACTCGTGTTCGGAACACAGCTGCCTAGAAGGAGCAGAAAAGTGTGCCGGCAGAAGTGACTGCCTATTAACACAGCCAGTTGGTGATTAATGAAGGGGAGAGAGCACAGAAAACTGAAATCCACAGATGATTGTCAAAGCTTATCTTCAGCAATAATTTTATCCTCCTCTCTGATTTCATTGAAAACAAATTTTTTTTTTTTTGCTTCCTCTTAGGCCAGAGCTGCTAACAAAAAAAAAAATGAACTGATTTAAATTTCATCTTCTTTCTTTTTCTCTGTGCAAGCTGAGGTAGAGTGCTAATGAGCAGTGGAAAGACCACGAGGGTTCATCAAAGGGTGTGAAGGAAGAGTGAAGAGGCCAAAGCCCTTGCCCACAGGGTGGCAGTTTAGTGAGTGGAGGTCAGCGTTAGAATGTCTGGCTCATCACAGTGTAGGTTTGCTTGTACACACCACAGCCCTTGTCGTAGTTGGCGGTGATGCTCTGCTCCGTGCAGTCACTCAGGAACCCAGGATTCTTCCATCCCTTGATGCATCAGAGACCTCTACCAAATTCTCTGCATCTGGCTCGAAGACAGAGGAAGAGAGAGCATGGAAGATTGTGAAGGAGGCCTTATGAGTGGGGCCTGACCCCAGAGAACTCAATCATATGACCCTACTGACTCCAGGGGAAGCTGGGAAATGTAGTCTGGCTGCATTCCCAAGAAGTAAAGGAACAGGTGGACACGTTGCAATGTCTTTGCCATCAGGTCTTTGTCTATGCTGGCTGGTTGTTGCTCTTATAGCTCTGAAGTGGGGGGACACTTTTCTCATCAGTACCTGAGCTCATTCATGGTCTTACTCCTGGCTTTTGTGTCATCCCTTCGTTACTGGAATGCAGCCAATCCCCAGCACCCAGATCACAGCTTCTCCTGGTCAGGGAAACTCTCTCTGATGGTACCTGACTCTCTCTGAAGAAAGGAAGAGACTATTTCCTTGTAATCTCATGGTTGGGGACCAGACTCTAAGCCCTTTGGATCTGATTGGAATCTTTGCTATGTTATTCACCTTTCTGGACCTGAGTTGTTCCAACTGTAAAACAAGAATTAAAAACTTTTGTCTCATAAGATTTTTGTGATGTTGAGAGTAGTGTTTGGCATATTTGCAGGTTTAATATATTAATTTGATTCAGAAGGGGACGAAAATGTTCAGACTTTGCTTCTAACCTCAATAACTCTAGGGAAGTTGTTACTTTAAAAAAAAGAATGAAGTTCTTTTGTGCTATCTCTTTCTTGCTCATTAACCAACAAAGAATCTAGTTATGGCTTCTTGTCATCAAGAGTGCAGGGTAATGGTAAAGAATACTCATTTCTCCCAACCTGTAACAGAAATTAGGTGTGGTAGGGGGTTGTCCATCCTTAGACTATCAGAGGACCATGGGATGACTGTGGATCTGTACTGGGGAAAAGTAGAGTTGATGGGAGTAATTAGGATTGATTTCGAAGTTTTGGAGCTTAAAAAGACTTTGTGAATGTCTTTTCTTCTGTCTCCCATGGAAATAAAATTAAAAAAAAAAAAATTCTTCCAGTCCAAAGTGTCTGTTTCTGTTTGTACTTCCCTAGACATTTCTCCCAACCTGTAACAGAAATTAGGTGTGGTAGGGGGTTGTCCATCCTTAGACTATCAGAGGACCATGGGATGACTGTGGATCTGTACTGGGGAAAAGTAGAGTTGATGGGAGTAATTAGGATTGATTTCGAAGTTTTGGAGCTTAAAAAGACTTTGTGAATGTCTTTTCTTCTGTCTCCCATGGAAATAAAATAAAAAAAAAAAAAACTTAATTCTTCCAGTCCAAAGTGTCTGTTTCTGTTTGTACTTCCCTAGGAGTTCAGGGACCTTGATCATAATCCTAATTACCATAATAGTTAGTGCAACTGATTTAATGGTATTAAACAAACACCTATACTTAGTAGTTACTATATGCTGGGCATATTCAAACTTGTTTGCTTCTTTTGTCTTGGCAGGCACAGGATTTGAATCCAGAACCAGCTGGCTGCAAAATCAAGTCTTTTCTACCATATGGTGTTGTCTTTTAGATTATGTAGAAGTTGGTGTTATAATTTGGTCAAGTTTATAGTTTGATCAATCTTGGTCAACTTGATCAAGTTCATGAACTTGAACTCGATGACACATTGGTGCCTTTATTACATTGCACAGAAATTATACTGATTGGTAATGGTGGTAGGAGACTGTCTCCAACATTTTTTGTTAGGATTTGCAATATTTCAGTTTTCGTCTAATAGATAAAGTAGGTTGTATAGGTCCAACTCCCAAAGAGCTCCCAATTTCATGGATCTAAGTGGAGCTGAGTGTCCAAAGTCGTGTGTCCAGGGACAAGGTTCTCAAGGGAGTTCACAAAGGAAATTCAAAGTTCTAGTGAAGGTCTATGTGGGACAGGGAAGATGACCCAGGAGAGCCAAGGGATAGAATAGGGTCTGGACCTGTCAGATGGGTCCTAGCATCTTCTTGGGAGTTATTTGGTGTCCAGGGCATGTAGAGGGGTCTCAGAAAGATCTTGGGTTCATCACCCTGATGAGAAAACCTTCATCCACTTGCATGTTCTGGGAAGGGACAAGATGTGTCAGGGTAGCCGTGGGCTCTGAGACAGAGGTAGGCTGACGCTGGGGCAGCCCTCCCTGTGTGCCCTTCCCTAGGTGGGGGCAGTGAGGACCCCCACGCAGATTTTGTTTTACAGATTCCCAGGAAGTGAGAGGAGAACAAAGGCTGACTCTGGTTTGACATTTCTGCTTCTCTCTCCTTTCCTTCCACCCTAGTCAGGAATTCAGAAGTATAGGAAATTACTTGGTTAACCAAGTGGAGAATTTAATGAACCCACAGATACTAAAAGAAAAATCTGCAGTATCTCTATCTGTGTAATTAATTATCCTCTGTCTGTGAAGTGTTCTGAGCATGTGATGTGCCATGGATCCCTCGTATTATTAATTATCATCATGCATGGGAAACATAACTGGGTTTCTTGACCTCCGTGCCCTTAACAGCCCCTGTTTAATGGTGCGTTAATTGTAGCTTTACTTTCTGATCAAGCTTTGATCAGCTTGATTCTCTTTAGGTGGCGAAATACTTTTTCATGCGTTTCGAGAATTTTTCCTTAGAAAATCAAGTTTCAAAAGTATGTGTGCAAGCGTGAGTATCAGTGAGGAGCCACTGAAAGTGTCTGGGGCAGGAGGAGCTTCAGACAGGAACTCGTGAAAGCACAGGAAACAGGGCGAGGGAAGATGCATCCCCTAGTGTCAGATGAAACTTGAAGGAGCAGAGACTGGGAGCAGGAAGAATCCTGCTCAGGCAGGAAGCAATGGAAAGTTAGGAATTAGGGACTGTAAGGTGGAGAGAAAAACTCATTATTTTAGGAAATGTTGAACACAGTGTCCTAATGGGCCCTCTGGTATGCTGGGGAAAGATCATAGTTAGCTTAATGCCTTGTGTTAAAAATGAGAGGGTATTTGGGAGCTGGAGGTAGTCTTGAGACAGATAGATGCGAGACAGATTTGGAAGGAGGCTGCCGCAATGAGAGTCCTGTGGACTTGAGGAAGGAATCCTCTGTGGTGACTGAGTGGCTGTATGCCCCACAGCAGGCACAGCCCAGGTTCTGAGTAAGCATGGGGCTGGGTAGCAGTAAGGTTGGTCTTCTCATCTGTACTTGGATGCAAGGTAATACTCACCTGTCTTCAGTGTGGTGGGAATGGTGATCTAGAGAAGTCATAGAGTGCCACTCTGGGCTTAGCAGTGAGAAGAGGGAAGGGGAATTTGCGAGAGGGCCATGCAAGTTAGGTGGAGAGTGGTCCTCCAACATGGACTCCAGTGACTACAAGAACAAAAAGCCACAGAGGGATTCAGTAAATTCTTGAGCTGGGCCTGGATTTCCAAGAGCATGTGAAATGGGATTAAGTCAATTTGATTTGATTGTCCAAAACCAGTGTGACCTCAGCTAATATCATGATACCAAAAGGAAAGACAAACCCTAGCTATTCTGCAAATTGAGGATTATATGCTGAACCTTATGAAGACCAAAGTCCATTGCCTTCCTCTCTCCAGCTTTGACCTTGTATTTGTTGTTTAGTTACTTATTTATGTCTAACTCTTTTTCAACCCCATGGACTGTAGCCACCAGGCTCCTCTGTCCATGGGTTTTCCGAGGCAAGAATACTGGAGTGGGCTGCCATTTCCTCCTCCAGGGGATCTTCCAAACCCAGGGATCAAACCTGTCTCTCCTTCATCTCCTTGCATTGGCAGGTGGATTCTTTACTGCTGAGCCACCAGGGAAGCCCCTGTGTATCATTCATTGTTTTACTACTTTTCTCGAATAGTCGTCTGTATCTCAGTGGGACAAACTATGTTTTCAGAGCTTTCGAAAAATCCTTTTCTTCCGGAGCCACTCTGTTCTGGATCACTTTGGGCCTTTAATGAGATAAGGTCTAGATAACTTTTCTGGATCATTCTGGACTTTTAATGCAAAGAAACCCAGAGACACTTGTCTCAGAGCCACTCTTGGTTCTTAATGAGGCGAGGCCTATGGAAGTGCAAATATGTGGATGAAGTCTTCCAGATTGATGCCTTCTTTCCCCAGCTCCTCACCTTTGTTGTTTTTCATATTACTTCCTTTTTTCGCTGAGTGTGTGTGTGCTAATAGGCATTATCAGTGGACAGGTGGCGGTCTGAGTATCCAAGTATGATCCTACACCTGGACTGCCTTTGTCACTGAATAGGTATATGACGCCTGGCAAGTCACCCAGTCTTTCCTTCTCTGCCTGGCTCTGGCCTTCTATAATCCACTGTTTCCTTTTCATTAGATTGCCCTGTCCAGTTGTCTCTGTTGATAAAATGCTCAGGCCAACTGATCATTTCATTTGCTAAAACAAAAATACCAAAGGTTCCACAGCCAAGATATGCAGACAACCTAAATGCCCTTCAGCGAATGCATGGATAAGGAGAATGTGGTGTGTGTGTGTATACAGAGAGATATATATGAGACAAATGATTTGTCTTTGTTTTTGAGATCATGACATCACATTGGTTTGGAAAATCAAATAAAATTGACTTGATACCATCTCACATCCTATATATAATGCAATGCTACTCAGCCACAAGAAGATGAAATCTTGTCATTTGAGACAAAATGGAAGGACCTTGAGGATACTATGCTAAGTGTACTGAGTCTGATTGGGGAAGACAAATGCTATCTGGTTTCACTTATGTGTGGAATATGAACAAACAGACAAAATCAATGACCAAAACAAACACATAAATAAAAAGAAGAGAATAGTGGTCAAAGAATTGATGCTTTTGAACTGTGGTGCTGGAGAAGACTCTTGAGAGTCCCTTGAACTGCAAGGAGATCCAACCAGTCCATTCTGAAGGAGATCAGCCCTGGGATTTCTTTGGAAGGAATGATGCTAAAACTGAAGCTCCAGTACTTTGGCCACCTCATGCGAAGAGTTGACTCATTGGAAAAGACCCTGATGCTGGCAGGGATTGGGGGCAGGAGGAGAAGGGGACGACCGAAGATGAGATGGCTGGATGGCATCACCAACTCAATGGACGTGAGTCTGAGTGAACTCCGGGAGTTGGTGATGGACAGGGAGGCCTGGCGTGTTGTGATTCATGGGGTCTCAAAGAGTCGGACATGACTGAGCGACTGAACTGAACTGAATGGGAAAGGAGGCAGAGGGAAGGGCAAAATGAGTAAAGAGAATCAGCTGTATGGTGATAAGTGGAAACTGAAGTTTTGGTGGTGAGCGTGCTGTGGTGTATGCATACGTGAAACTTATAATAGCCCATGGACCGCAGCCTACCCAGGCTCCTCCATCCACGGGATTTTCCAGGCAAGAGTACTGGAGTGGGATGCTGTTGCCTTCTCCGAAGCCAATGCTATCTCAATGAAAAGAAGGAAAGTGTTGTCTTCTACAAGTACTGATAGAAGATACTCCATGATGGCTAACTCGAGTCACTCTGGGTTTGAGAACACCTTCCTGGCTTGGCCTCTGGTACTCACCTGTGAAATGTTTGAGTATTGGAGTTGCAGATCTTGTGGGAGAGACATTTCTTTCTCTGTGAAAGTTACCACACCCAGGCAAGCGTGCAGGTCATGTCCGGGATCCTGGGCAAGTTCCCAATATGTCTCTAAGATACATTTCATTCCTTGTGTTTCTTATGTGTTGCCGTTCTGAAATGCAAACAGGTTGAAGATGGAAGCTGTCTTTAATGGAAACTGAACAGTGCCTAACCCCTGTGGATATCCACTGAGTGTTGAATAACAGCAGTGATCATGTAATAAGGACACCAGCTCACTCAGGAAAGAATACCAAATAGCCTGGAATTTTCCTGTTGCTGGCAGCACGGCCCAGGAGCATCCTGAGGTGAATTTAAAAACCTCAGTGATTCAAATCACATTTCCCATAAGAAATCCATCTTCTAGCTTGGAGTAATTGTTCGGCTCATTGCTGGTTTACTGCGTGATTTGTTAGTCCTTGTTTGAATCCTCCAGGTCTGGAAGAAAGATATTGTGCCTTAATGATAAATAATCTCAAAAAGAGGAAAAAAACATCCAACCAGCTCCCTGGCCGGTACCTTTCTCTTTTTACCTCATCCAGTATTTTTTTTTTTTCCAACTGCTTCAGTTGTTCTGAAGTAAATTATTACCGTATGAGCTCTATTTAAAGAGCTGCTATGGAAAACAAGCTGCCATAAGCTATTAAGAAAATAACCCTATTTCAGTTTTGAGTGAAAAGGAAAAGAAATTAGCTCCACTCAAGATACATTTTTCTCCCCCCATGGAACCAGAATCTTTCTCTATAGCATCAAAGAAAAGAAACTGTGTCCTTTTTTTTTTTTATCCTCCCTGCTTTCTTCAGTTCTACCCTCAGTCTTATTCCAGAGGATCCTGAAGAAAGCTGTCAGAAGTCTTGGTTAAAAGCTTTCTGGTGGGGACACTAATGATTGGTTTGGAAAGACCCAGGGTGAGTGGGCATGAACGCAGCTCCCCCGCAGATGTGCAGAGCTGTGTGCAGCACAGATGCCTTCCCCAGCACAGGCGCTTCAGCGTCACTGGGGCACTGCTGGGCTTGAGATTCACGCACTTGCTCCTTATTGGCCCACAAGTGCCACATGTCTTACCAGATGACCGAGATATAGTAAATAAGACATAGCCATGCCCTAAAATGACCTCACTGTAAAGAATGATGGGTTCCCCGGATGTGGATAATGACAGTGACAGGCATGACTTGGAGGTGGGTTGTGGGACCACAGCTCAGAGTACTTACTCCGTCTTAAATGGCACCCTGCTCCAGTACTCTTGCCTGGGAAATCCCATGGACGGAGGAGCCTGGTGGGCTGCAGTCCATGGAGTTGCTAAGAGTCGGACACGACTGAGCGACTTCACTTTCACTTTTCACTTTCATGCACTGGAGAAGGAAATGGCAACCCACTCCAGTGTTCTTGCCTGGAGAACCCCAGGGACAGGGGAGCCTGGTGGGTTTCCGTCTCTGGGGTCACACAGAGTCGGACACGACTGACGCGACTTAGCAATAGCAAGAGAGGTCACAGAAACTTTCCAGATGAGGTGATACCTACGTTGTTTTCAGAGACAAATAGGAATTTTCCAGTTGTAGGAACGTTCAGGAAAGAGCCTTTCATTGTCACACCTTATTTGCTCTCTGCCCTTGGAACTTTAGAAGTATTTCACCCCACATTTCCAAACCTTGTTGAAGTTCAGATAGGGGCCATTTCTGCTTCCCTGTGTCTACCAATTCTCTCAGCTATCAAATACCAACAGTGGAGCTGATGCTGGGCGCTTTGTAATATCTTATTTGTCTTAACTTTACTCCTATGTTTATAGATGAGGAGGCTATAGTCACCAGCTGATAATTCAGATAGCCTTGTCTGTTTTCTAAATTATAAGCTCTTCTCACTAGAGCATGCTGCAAGTTAAAAAATTCTGTATGGTCTAAGCTGAAAGAATATTTAAGCCTGACGGCTACACTTTCTAGCATGAAATCCTGCAGCACATTTATAGTATTTGCCTGAGTAGATACTATCATTGTTATTGTTATTATTATACATGAACTGTGTTATTTGTTGTGCTTGGTTTTTGTTTTTCCATATTGGCAGGCTTTGAAATGTACGTTTTTATAGCACATTTACATTTCTTATGAACAGATATTTCCATGTTTCTGTACTATTTGTTTGTGGACACCAAAAAACTTGAACTCCTGAGCCAGTTGCTAGTACATTTTAAGAAACACTGAGCTGGGGTCAATGCCCCTGCAGGAAGATTGGAACCTTCAGAGTCTTCTGCCCCTGGGTGGACATAATGATACATGAACCTGGATTCTAAAGCATCTATTTAGGACTTTATTTCCTCTTACGGAAAAGAGAATTTTAGGAAGTTTTGAGTTGATCATTGTCTCTGGTGGCAAAGACCACTGACTGTATGAAAATTCTAGGGTGAGACTACATTTCCCAACCTTCCCTTGCAGCTCAGCATGGTCACGTGACCGAGTTCTAGCCAACGAGCTGTGGGAGTCAGTGATGTGTATCCCTGCCAGGTTTGGCACACAAACCTCCCATGCAAGTTCTTTCGTGCGGTGCACCCTTTCCAACTGCCTGAGACAGAGATGACTTTCAGGGCGACTTTGGAAGCCATGTGCTGAAGATCCACGATAAACCATCTGCCTGAGTGACTATGTGGAAGAATCCATTCTCTGTCAAGAACTGTTAGGTGAACACGGAAAAATCTTCTATCTTGTTTCCCTTTTTTATTTTTAGACTTACTTGCTGCAGCACCCAGTGTTACTCTAAACAGTGTCGATCATCATCCCTGGAGTCTTTATTGTCTTAAACTTAGTATCTGTGGCCTGAATCTTGCTGTTTCCCCTGTGAGAACTTAGGGAGAGTTGAAGGGCTTTGTGAGACTTTAAATGGGAGGAAGGCACACAGGTTAAGGTCTTCAGGTCCCATCCCTGCTTGTATCAGCTGCGCTGGGTGTGGCCTGTGCCCTGAGGGCTCTACGGGCTTGAAGGAGAATGTCCTGACTGTGGCCTTTTCCCTTGGTTGCTTTATCAACATAGCTTGTTCTGCTGCAGGGTTCCTGATGAGATTTCTGTCTGCCAGGGCCTGCCATCGCTCTGTCTTTATTTAATCCTTCTTCTCTTGAAGAGTTGTCCATTGCAGTGACTTCATTAGCTCTATCTGATTTCAAAATTTATTCAAGTGGGATGCTACTGCTACTGCTAAGTCACTTCAGTCGTGTCCGACTCTGTGCGACCCCATAGACGGCAGCCTGGCTTCCAGTTCTCAGAGCTGCTGAGTTTGAGGACAAGCAAAACCATTCCTTCACTCGCTCACATGTATTAGCGGAAGGTGCTGGCAAGAACCTGGTGTCAGTGAAACACTTCTTAAAAAACACCAACCTAGTGTTGAAAAATAAGCCTATATCCTGTCAATGTTTCTAGAGGTCTTCCTGAGTCTAAGTTCTGGGCACAGTTTATCTGGATAGATTTGGGGAACTGGGTTTCTACCACCACTGATGCTGTATCTGGAACCCATCAGCTGGGAACATCTGTTGCTGAGTAAATCCAGTTCTCACTTTATTAAAATGTCACAGGGCATGACCCACAGGGAGTGGGCAGAGTGGTACATGACTGTGTTATCATAGACTTCAGGGTCTGAGGACTAGGTTAGATGCTTGCCTTCCCTGGGATTCCACGTTGCTGTTTCCTTCTTATTCTTTTAGATGTGAGAAAGCTGAAGCAGGAAGGATTCCTGTGTATTGCACAGTGGCCCACAAATGGTACCTTCAAGACATGCCCCTCTTCTATTCCTATAGAAATGGGCAGGGATGAGATGACTCAGCATTTGGAGATTTTGAAGGTGGGCATATTTAATATTATATGCTTCACTTTATATCCACATTTCTAACTTAACTGAGACTGAATTTGATAGGATTTTATGTATCTTTTTAGACAGATGCATTTTACTCTGGGTACACTTCCTATTGTGGGTACTTATAAATGGGACATTTCATGATTTCTCAAATATTTACCATTAACCTGTTGTTTATTATTATTTGGAAAGCCATCTGAGCGTCTTTCTCCTCTCAACCAGAATGGTTCTGCCACCATCCCAGAGTACCAGTGATAAGCTATGATACTTAGGAGAGCTCATAACTTAGTTGCCTTCTTCAAAAATAGTATGTATAACAGAGGATGAAATGGTTGGATGGCATGACTGACTCGATGGATGTGAGTTTGAGCAAGCTCCGGGAATTGGTGATGGACAGGGAAGCCTGGTGTGCTGCAGTCCATGGGGTCGCAACGAGTTGGACACGACTGAGTGACTGAACTGACTGATAAATAATTCCAACTTTCTAACCCCACCTGTGTTCCCAGTTTGATTATCCCATTCACAAACTCCCCCGGGGAAGTTGGAGTAGTTCCAGTAATAATTTAGATCATCTTGAACTGTCTCAACTTTTAAGTTGTAATGACAAATCCCAGTTAAAATTAAAATTATATTTTTAACTCGACCAGGGTTGAAAATATCTATTATACATGCCATTAAAAGGTTCCAGTTGCCTCCTAAACACCTTGTTTTTAGAGTTTTGTTTTTCTAAGTCTCTTGAGAAATGGGGAGAGTGAAAAATCTCTTACTTGAATGCATTATTCAAGGGAAATCTTGTGCCAGACAGAACTTGCTAACAGGCAGTATTAAATGCCTTTAATTCTGTCTTGATAATTTCCAGTTGGAAGATTGTGTTGGTTTTCTTCTTGAGATCAGGTTGACTTTTGTCATATTTATGAGAAATCACCATCAGGAGGAAGACTTTATTTCATTTTTTTTAGGTGGCTACATGGTGTCCCCCCACTGCTTGCCCTCCCAGGGCTAAGGACCTAAGGGAGAGCCTTGTACAAGCTCTCCTGGGCAGGGAAGCAGATGTTGTCTTTAACATAATCAAGAGAGGAGGGGCGCTGGCAGGGTGGTCATCACCTCGCAGTGTGAGCTTCTTTGTCTGGACTCTGGCCTCATTCCCACACTGAAATCAGAGTCAAGTAGTGGCCCTTTTCTGCCTCCTTCTCCCATAAGGTGGAACTTCTTCTTTTAAAGCAGCAGCGTGAGTGGTGACGGGTAGAGACTGTCCATCTCTGTTAGAGGCCAAAACCAAGAGAAGCAGGGAGAGAAAGGAGCAATCAGTGCGGAGAGAAAGGGCAAGTCTAGACATGATGTCCCATATCTGATAAGATGCTTTGTCACCAAGGACTAGGAGCTCCCCACACAAAAAATTAAGAAAGGAGGAAGCTTACTTCATGTGGGTGTATTTGTGATGTGTTTGCGATGGCGCCAGCTTCCTCAACACTCTGGGTTTGTCCTCAGATTGGAGGCCTGGTGGCCTCAGCAGCCCCATGTCATCCAGACACCACAGCTCCAGAGATGGAAGACAACCTTTTCTGTGGCTTTCTCTTTACACTGAAAAAACTTGTCCTTGAATCTCCAGGAGAGTCATTTCTCATGGGCTAGAGTTGGGTTAAATGCCCATTTCTTAGCTACTAACCCATAAGACAATGGAATTACTGTGATTGGTTTAGAGTAGTCTAAATATTGGGGCATTAGGCACTATGACCACTCAAGGTTCCCTACGTGTGATGTCTCTTATTATCTCCTATATGTTATCAATTAGATATATTAATTGCATCTAGATATTTAAAGCATTTACTGACTGGTGTATAATATAAAAAATAAAAAGTATAGCTCTATTTATTTGTATAACTAAACTATAAATATATATATATATATATATATATATATATATATATAAAAACTAAATTTAAGTAACACTTAAAATTCTCCAAGCCAGGCTTCAGCAGTTTGTGAACCATGAACTTTCAGATGTTCAAGCTGGAGTTGGAAAAGGCAGAAGAAACAGAGATCAGATTGCCAACATCCACTGGATCATCGAAAAAGCAAGAGAGTTCCGTAAACCATCCACTTCTGCTTTATTGACTATGTCAAAGCCACTGACTGTGTGGATCACAACAAACTGGAAAATTCTTCAAGAGATGGGAATACCAGACTATCTTACCTGCCTCCTGAGAAATCTGTATGCAGATCAAAAAGCAACAGTTAGAACTGGACATAGAACAACAGACTGGTTCCAAAAAAACTAAATTTAAGTAACACTTAAAATTCTCCAAGCCAGGCTTCAGCAGTTTGTGAACCATGAACTTTCAGATGTTCAAGCTGGAGTTGGAAAAGGCAGAAGAAACAGAGATCAGATTGCCAACATCCACTGGATCATCGAAAAAGCAAGAGAGTTCCGTAAACCATCCACTTCTGCTTTATTGACTATGTCAAAGCCACTGACTGTGTGGATCACAACAAACTGGAAAATTCTTCAAGAGATGGGAATACCAGACTATCTTACCTGCCTCCTGAGAAATCTGTATGCAGATCAAAAAGCAACAGTTAGAACTGGACATAGAACAACAGACTGGTTCCAAATCAGGAAAGGAGTACATCAAGGCTGTATGTTGTCACCCTGATTATCTAACTTTTATGCAGAGTTCATCATGCAAAATGCCTGGCTGGAGGAAGCACAAGCTGGAATCAAGATGCCGGGAGAAATATCAATAACCTCAGATATGTAGATGACACCACACTTATGCAGAAAGTGAAGAACTGAAGCGCCTCTTGATGATAGTGAAAGAGGAGAGTGAAAAAATTGACTTCAAACTCAACATTCAAAAAGTTAAGATCATGGCATCTGGTCCCATCACTTCATGGCAAGTAGATAGGGAAACAATGGAAACAGTGACAGACATTATTTTCTTGGGCTCCAAAATCACTGCAGATGGTGACTACACCCATGAAATTAAAAGACGCTTACTCCTTGGGAGAAAAGCTATGACCAACCTAGACAGCATATTAAAAAGCAGAGACATTACTTTGCCAACAAAGGTCCATCTAGTCAAAGCTGTGGTTTTTCCAATAGTCATGTATGGATGTGAGAGTTGGACTCGAAGAATTGATGCTTTTGAACTGTGGTGTTAGATAAGACTTTTGAGAGTCCCTTGGATTGCAAGGAGATCTAACCAGTCCATCCTAAAGGAAATCAGTCCTGAATATTCATTGGAAGGACTGATGCTCAAGCTGAAACTCCAATGCTTTGGCCACTTGATGCTAAGAACTGACTCATTGGAAAAGACCCTGATGCTGGGAAAGATTGAAGGCAAGAGCAGAAGGGGACAACAGAAGATGAGATGGTTGGATGGCATCACCAACTCAATGGGCATGAGTTTGAGTAAACTCTGAGAGTTGGTGATGGAAAGGGAAGCCTAGCGTGCTGCAGTCCCTGGGGTTGCAGAGAGTCAGACACAACTGAGCGACAGAACTGAACTGATAAATTATATCAATATATACTACATATATATATTTATATTGTATATATGTCTATTATGTACTATAGTATATATTATATATACTATATTGTTACTATTTTTAGAATGTGTGTGTATATGCAAACAGAGACTATTTACACACACATAAAGTTAACTTCCAAACACCCTCTTCCAACAACACAGAGAAGACTCTACACATGGACATCACCAGATGGTCAACACCGAAATCAGATTGATTATATTCTTTGCAGCCAAAGATGGAGAAGCTCTATACAGTCAACAAAGACAAGACCGGGAGCTGACTGTGGCTCAGATCATGAACTCCTGATTGCCAAATTCAGACTTAAATTGAAGAAAGTGGACAACACCGCTAGACCATTCAGGTATGACCTAAATCAAATCCTTTATGATTATACAGTGGAAATGAGAAATAGATTTAAGGGTCTAGATCTGATAGATAGAGTGCCTGATGAACTATGGAATGAGGTTCGTGACATTGTACAGGAGACAGGGATCAAGACCATCCCCATGGCAAAGAAATGCAAAAAAGCAAAATGGCTGTCTGGGGAGGCCTTACAAATAGCTGTGAAAAGAAGAGAAGCAAAAAGCAAAGGAGAAAAGGAAAGATATAAGCATCTGAATGCAGAGTTCCAAAGAATAGCAAGAAGAGATAAGAAAGCCTTCTTCAGCAATCAATGCAAAGAAATAGAGGAAAAGAACAGAATGGGAAAGACTAGAGATCTCTTCAAGAAAATTAGAGATACCAAGGGAACATTTCATGCAAAGATGGGCTCGATAAAGGACAGAAATGGTCTGGACCTAACAGAAGCAGAAGATATTAAGAAGAGGTGGCAAGAATACACGGAAGAACTGTACAAAAAAGATCTTCATGACCCAGATAATCATGATGATGTGTTGACTAATCTAGAGCCAGACATCTTGGAATGTGAAGTCAAGTGGGCCTTAGAAAGCATCACTACGAACAAAGCTAGTGGAGGTGATGGAATTCCAGTTGAGCTGTTTCAAATCCTGAAAGATGATGCTGTGAAAGTGCTGCACTCAATATGCCAGCAAATTTGGAAAACTCAGCAGTGGCCACAGGACTGGAAAAGGTCAGTTTTCATTCCAATTCCAAAGAAAGGCAATGCCAAAGAATGCTCAAACTACCGCACAATTGCACTCATCTCACATGCTAGTAAAGTAATGCTCAAAATTCTCCAAGCCAGACTTCAGCAATATGTGAACCGTGAACTCCCTGATGTTCAAGCTGGTTTTAGAAAAGGCAGAGGAACCAGAGATCAAATTGCCAACATCCGCTGGATCATGGAAAAAGCAAGAGAGTTCCAGAAAAACATCTATTTCTGCTTTATTGACTATGCCAAAGCCTTTGACTGTGTGGATCACAATAAACTGTGGAAAATTCTGAAAGAGATGGGAATACCAGACCACCTGACCTGCCTCTTGAGAAATCTGTATGCAGGTCAGGAAGCAACAGTTAGAACTGGACATGGAACAACAGACTGGTTCCAAATAGGAAAAGGAGTACGTCAAGGCTGTATATTGTCACCCTGCTTATTTAACTTATATGCAGAGTACATCATGAGAAATGCTGGACTGGAAGAAACACAAGCTGGAATCAAGATTGCTGGGAGAAATATCAATAACCTCAGATATGCAGATGACACCACCCTTATGGCAGAAAGTGAAGAGGAGCTAAAAAGCCTCTTGTTGAAAGTGAAAGAGGAGAGTGGAAAAGTTGGCTTAAAGCTCAACATTCAGAAAACGAAGATCATGGCATCTGGCCCCATCACTTCATGGGAAATAGATGGGGAAACAGTAGAAACAGTGTCAGACTTTGTTTTTTTGGGCTCCAAAATCACTGCAGATGGTGACTGCAGCCATGAAATTAAAAGGCGCTTACTCCTTGGAAGAAAAGTTATGACCAACCTAGATAGTATATTCAAAAGCAGAGACATTACTTTGCCGACTAAGGTCCGTCTAGTCAAAGCTATGGTTTTTCCTGTGGTCATGTATGGATGTGAGAGTTGGACTGTGAAGAAGGCTGAGCACTGAAGAATTGATGCTTTTGAACTGTGGTGTTGGAGAAGACTCTTGAGAGTCCCTTGGACTGCAAGGAGATCCAACCAGTCCATTCTGAAGGAGATCAACCCTGGGATTTCTTTGGAAGGAATGATGCTAAAACTGAAGCTCCAGTACTTTGGCCACCTTATGTGAAGAGTTGACTCATTGGAAAAGACCCTGATGCTGGGAGGGATTGAGGGCAGGAGGAGAAGGGGACGACCGAGGATGAGATGGCTGGATGGCATCACGGACTCAATGGACGTGAGTCTGAGTGAACTCTGGGAGTTGGTGATGGACAGGGAGGCCTGGCGTGCTGCGATTCATGGGGTTGCAAAGAGTCGAACATGACTGAGCAACTGAATGGAACGGAAAGTAAACTTCTAAAGTGTAATCTAAAAGCTGCCTTCAAAGTGTTATGTGTTGTAACACAAACCCTTTATCACATCAAAATAATAATTTCCTAGTATTTTGTTGCACCTTTGAAATTGTTGGTCAGCAGTAGCTAAATGGTGCTGGTAGAGTCACCTAGTCAGGCTTGATGAGTGATTCAGAATTGCCCAGCATCTTTCTCATTGCACCGACAGGCACCAAGAGACGAGTTCTCATCGGAACCTGAGTGGGGCCCGCAGCTTTTCTCCATCTTGGTGCTGCACTCTCTAAGGGTCTCCAGGCCTTGAGTCCTCTCCTCCCATCTCTCTTACCTGCAGGTAGTCAGGCTGGCACAGCTCCTGGGTCCATGCGGGGGTGGGGCTCCAAAGGGATCAGCAGAGAGGAGGGGGCGGGAGTCCAGGATGGCAGGTGAGGAGCAAGCTGGCCCTGCAGCAGCTGGACCGGGATCTTTGGCTGGCTCTTTCATGGAGCGGAGGAGCTCTGAGGAACCATGGGCCCCACACACACCAGTCACAGGAGAGTGGGCGTGGTTGGGAAGGAGGCAGCTGGTTGAGGACACTCTCCAAAAGTGTGACAAAGTGTGACAAAATTCAGAGGGTGAAGGACAAGGAAAGGGACATGGGCAGAAATGAAGGCAGAGCTGTGGTTGTTGGTGGGCTTTTGGGTGGGTGCCATCTTCCCGTGGGAGCATGTCTGGGTGGAGAGGTGAGTGGGGTGAGGCTCCCCTGCCCAGAGGTCACTCGATGGGGTCTGGGGGGCTCCACGGCCACTTGCTGGGGTGTCTGGCAGAGTTCCCTCCAGGACTGGTTCACAGTGTCTGGGGTGGCTGCTCCCCACTGCGGATGGCCCAGCAGCTAGAGCAGACTCACCCGGAGACTCCGTGTTGACACCTGCCCGTGCCCGTGGGCCCTGGCCCGTCTTCAGCCACCGCCTGAGCCCAGCAAGGTGAGGAGCTCTTCTGGGGATGTATAAATAGTTCACACCCCGCTTGTCTGAGGGGCCGCCTTCTCTCGCTTTTGAACCAGGAGGCAAATTTTCAGTTCATTGAAAAAATAATAGTGGACTCCCGTGGATCCATATCAACAAAAGGCCATTTGATGTCACAGTAATGTGTGGTTTTCCGTGGTAAACCAGATGTGCTAGAATTTCATGATTAATTAACACTGCATATGGCAGTTGTGCTGTTTACCAGCCAATACAGAGGTACATAAATGTTGAGTAGCTCATGATGCTGTGTACCGACTGGATACAAGGGGTGGTTACATTTCTTCCCATCGCTGAGAGGTGGTTTCTGGAGGTGGGTATTGAATTATATAGCTTGAATGTGAATTAAACATTATTGAGTATGTTAGGGTTGTGTAGTTTTTTATGATGGAGGGAGGGGATAGGCCACCTCCTCACCCTTTTTAGGAGTAGCCACTCCAGGGTGGAAAGAAGAGTCCTTGACTTGACTGCTGGCCGGAAAACTGACAGCTCCCGAGGGTTCCACTCCCTTCCCCTCCCCTGGAGTGGAGCACATCCATTGTCTGTTATGCTTTATTTTTCTTTTTTAAGTAACATACTCTCCTCTGCTCAGAGACTCAAAAGTAGATATTCTACAGAAATGTGAACTGTGAAAGTATATCCTGTAATTTACAGTCAATGTGCTTTGAAGGTGAAAAACACCCTCTAGTCACACAACATCACTGTAGCTTCTGTCTGTCTTTTTATCCACTTCTCTCCTGACTTTGCTGGCTGACTCGAAGCACCTGCAGAAGAGATCTGAAGAGGGAAGGAGAAATGAAGGAACACACTGGAAAAAATTCTTCATTTATTATTAACTTAAACCTCCAATTGACTTGCCTCCCCCAGGGCTGGAGACAACCATAGGAGTGGGGAATTGGTCCAGTTAGCCTCAGACATTCAGAGAAAGAGATCTGTCTTGTGGAAAGATCAGTGAACTGGGAGAGAGAAGAGCTAAATGCTAATCGTGGTTTTCTGAGTCCTTTAACTTCTCAGCCACTCCGTTTTTACTTTGCACACCTTGTTCCCTCTCTTGTTGTCTTCTACTTCTGGCCATTCTCTGGTTTTCTTTTCTATTTGCTGGAAGGCCTCAGAACATAGCAGACAGGAAATGCCTTGGACTGTGTATTGGTTAAAAACATCATCCTGCAACTTTGTTAGTTGGTAAAGAGTCCTTTAACTTCTCAGCCACTCCGTTTTTACTTTGCACACCTTGTTCCCTCTCTTGTTGTCTTCTACTTCTGGCCATTCTCTGGTTTTCTTTTCTATTTGCTGGAAGGCCTCAGAACATAGCAGACAGGAAATGCCTTGGACTGTGTATTGGTTAAAAACATCATCCTGCAACTTTGTTAGTTCGTAAGGTTTTCCTGTGGTCACATATGGATGTGAGAGTTGGACTGTGAAGAAGGCTGAGCGCAGAAGAATTGATGCTTTTGAACTGTGGTGTTGGAGAAGACTCTTGAGAGTCCCTTGGACTGCAAGGAGATCCAACCAGTCCATTCTGGAGATCAACCCTGGGATTTCTTTGGAAGGAATGATGCTAAAGCTGAAACTCCAGGACTTTGGCCATCTCATGCGAAGAGTTGACTCATTGGAAAAGACTCTGATGCTGGGAGGGATTGGGGGCAGGAGGAGAAGGGGGTGACAGAGGATGAGATGGCTGGATGGCATCACGGACTCAATGGACGTGAGTCTGAGTGAACTCCGGGAGTTGGTGATGGACAGGGAGGCCTGGCGTGCTGTGATTCATGGGGTCGCAAAGAGTCGGACACGACTGAGCGACTGAACTGAACTGAACTGAATGCTGTGAAGCGTCCAGTTCCTCTGGCCTGGGCTAGCTCAGCTGGTCGTGGCTGGTTCACTCACGTGTCTGCTCTCAGCTGGCAGGTCAGCTCGATGATCTACCATGGCCTCCCGTGTGTGTCTAGTGGTTGGCAGGCTGGCGGCCAGGATCCGGTTGCCTGTTGGCTATGGGGCTCCCTGGGGTGCCTTGGTTCTCTTCCACGTGACCTTTCATCCTCCAGCACACCATCTCAGGCCGAATCACATGATGGTCTCTGGGTTCCAAGCTGAGCAAGTCGATCAGCCAGGATGCGTAAGCCCTTTGCTAACCTCTGATTATATCATCTTTGCTAATCTCCAGTTGGTCAGAGCAAATCACATGGCCGATCAAGATTCAAAGGGAGGAGAAATAGACTTCGTGTCTGGATGAGAGGGAAGAAATTCATGACCATGTTTGCAGTCTATCAGCGACTGTATTTTAAGACATGTGAAAACAGTGCTGACTGGCAGAGAGCAACTTTGGGTGTTCACTGGGCACAGGACGTTGCACGATCACTGAATACCCGTGATGTCCGATGCTTGACAGTATCGCGTCCTCAGGATGCACTGTCCTCACTGTCCTATGGCTTCGGTGCTTCTGTTTAGAAAAGTCAGTATGCCAGAACCCTGCTCTGCTTACATGGCAGATGTGATGTAGAAATGTTCCTTGTACATAGACATTTTTGGAGCTTGAATTATATTTTCAGCACAATAGCGGAGCTGGCTATTTCAAGGAACCCAGTCGTGAGTCTTTTATGAAAGTAACGAATCCTTTCGTAAGACCCCAAATCACCTTCTGGTTTAGCTGCTTGGCAGGTCAAAGTAAAGGGATTTTAAAATATAGATGATGTAGAAAGGGCTCCAACTTTGCTCTTGAACTGTCCAAGGTTCAAATCTTCCTGACTTTGTGATCTCAGGCAGGTACTTTAATTTCCCTAAGCCCTACTTAAAAAAATTTTTTTAAGTAAAATGCAGTTAAGAGACATCCATTCGATTACTGGGCAGATTACATGACAAGTGGAAAAAAAATATAAAGGACCAAATAATTACAGAAGTTCAGTCAATAAGCATGACGGTTTCTTCCACATTATCAGATGTTAGATTCTGTGTAACTACCTATCCTGTCATCTCCCATCATAGATAACAAGCTTTTGAAATATTTGTTTTCAGTTTTGAGATTAGTTTGGCTTGGTTCCCTTTGTCTGTTCTTCCAAAGTCTTGCCATAAAGCTTTATAGCCATTTTCATTCCTTGATCAAATTCAAGAGGGTGGATAAGGAAATGAATTCATAACTTTGTAGACATCACCGGGTAAAAAGTCTGTACTAAATCAATTTAAAATAAATTAGCTGAGAATAAGGCAGGTGCTGCCTCATACTGTCTGCAGAGTTATCTTTTAACCTGATCAGCAGAGAACAGGAAAACAATTAACAAACTGGGAAGCCATCCCAGGGTATCTGAGGGCCACCAACCACAAGGTGGTCGGTTGAGCGACTGTCACAGGCTTTAGGGTCAGTGGGTGGACGTGCCGTGTCAGCACAAAATCCTGACCTGGGGTGGCCAGTCTTCCAGGGCTGTGAGAGCAACCAAGGAATTTATAGCTGGTGAATCAGAAAAACAGCTCTAATTAGCCCCGAGAGGCAATAGCATAAGAACTACTGCAGACTCATATTTGCTTCCTTCTCAGGATTTTATATGCGAGCTTGGTAATGAATGTTCTTTAACAATAGGAGCTGGGAGACCTTAGCTCTAATAGGCCTCCTAAGGATCCGGCCTCCTATATTTGCAATCCTGCAAAGATCAGTGAGATGCTATTGTTAAGCCCTGAATCGCCGCCCCCAGTTTGCATTGTGGCTTCAATCAGAAGGGTGGAGCACTGGGGAGGAAATTTTCCTTAACCACTGCCCCCTCTCCATTCAGGAATAAACAGTAAATAATCCAGCAGTCAGAGGGGTTGGAATGCTTGGTGGAAGACCAGCACAGTTTTAAAAGGAGTTTCAGGCACAAAGGTTGTTTTATTTGTTTGTTTGTATTAATAAAGAATAATAATGTCTCTCTGACATAGGATAAGATACTGTTTCTGAAGTCAGGGTTGCTTATTGTCACTGCCTCCCTTGGTCTGCTTTTTCTACATCTCAGTGAAAAGGTACTCATAAATTCATTCTCTGGTTGACGTTTGGGGGTGTGGCTCAGAAAAATCCCTCTGTTTTTCCCCTTGCTCCACTTAGTAAATATACAGAGAGCCTTATATGCAGCAGCCTCTGTTCTAGGTCCTGGATAGGTAGTGGAGTTGAATGAAAGATCTCTCCAGAAACCTGAGCATTGTGGTGTTTTGCTTGTGGCTAGAAATTCAGACAGGTAGCTATGAGTCTTTAGGGGTAACAGTGGGGAGCCAGCGATATTCCCATGCTTGTAATTCCTCAGTCAGGTGAGAGTCCAGGATGGGGCAGGTGCAGGAATTCAGTGCTGCTTTCCTCAGCTTGTAATGCAATAATAATGGATTTCAATGTAGGCAGTTCAAAAAGGGTAGGAAAAAAAATCATAATTTTCATGGCAATTTGATTCTGAACCAAACATGTTAGCCCGTTCCTGGTGGAAGCTGATATGACAACTTCATCCAGGTCAAGGAGATGGTTCAGCTTCACCAACCGGTGACTTTGGAGCTTATTATAATATTGATATCTGGGTCCCATCCAGGAACTTCCGAGTCAGTGTGTCCAGGGAAGGGGCTGAGTCTTTTGACTTTTTCCTGTGATGCAATTCTTGGCTAGTCTCAGGCGGGCCCATGTGGCTTATGTGCTCCCACGTTGAATCCCACCACCTTCTGGCAGGAACAGCACTTGGTTTTGGAGAACCACTCTCCTCATCCTGTGAGGAGTAAAGAAGAGTGTGATGGTTGGGCTTATACTATTAGCTCATGCAGTCAGAGGCTACTTTTCCCAGAGTGAGGTCAGACTAGGACAACGATCTGGAGCCCATCGATTCCTCAGTGGTGTCAGAGTAGCTGGCTTTAACTTCTGCTGCTTGAACCCTCAGAGCTGCTCTGGTCCCAGATTTTGCTCAAGTTCAGTCCTTCAGCCATTTATGGTTTTGGGAACCTTCCTGAGAGCCTTTAAATGGATTTTTTGGAGGGAGGGAGCAGAATTGTTCTGTTGGTATCACTAAAGAGGCAGGAAAGGGCATGAAATAATAACACGGGGTTGGTATTCTGGCTTTGGGTGGATGCCATGTTTAGGAAGAAAATGAAGGTCTTTGCTCTGTGTGGTCCGTGAAGGAAAAGCCTGCCCTGCCTTCTGCCTCCACCTGAAGAGGAGCGACATGCCTCTTCTCTTTCTTTCCACTAAGGCAACTATGCTGAGAATGTATTTTCTATGTATCTGTTTCTCCTCCTAAGCTCTGAGGACAAGAACTGTGTCTTATTTTTGTCTGTGATTCCAGGGATTAATGGAAGGCTTGGCGTATAGAAAACTCCACATGTGACTGTGAGACGGGATTCTATTCTGGACCTGAGCCGTGATGCAGGGACTGGGCCTTGTTTGAGCCTCAGGCTTCATCGTGAGCCCCACCTGGGTGTTTGGAATCTGTTTCTCTCTGCCTTGGACCACTCCTGTCCTTCCTAAGAAAAGAATAATGCCTCCATATGGGCCATTATCCATAGTTTTTAAAGTCCAAAAATCTGTCATTTGCTTAGGAATTGGTATGTTTCTTGGATTAATTTCTTATATCTGGGACCACATTTCACTTTTTGCCCCTCCTGAGTCTGTTCTGTGCTAATGGCGTGATAGACAAAAGAAGCGTATTTGTCTCTAATCTCTCCAGGACCTCAAGAGATAAAAGTTTCCAATTAGCATTCTTTCCCTGGTAGCCTCACTTCGTGATTAAAGAGCTTCATCAGCTTTGGACAGTTTTAGAAATAAAACTGAGTGCTAACAGAGACCCAGGGGCAAGACCTCATGAGTGGAGGCCAGAGAGGAAAGAAGCCAATGAAAGGGGAGAGGAGGAGGCCACTGTTGCTGGAGAGGCAAGGAAGGACAAAAGCAGCCACTGAGATAATTCGCTCTCCTGAAAGTAGAGTCAGTGGCCAGTTCCACTGAGGCGGTACACTTTGGGAGTCAGGAAATTTCAGGAAGCTCATCTTGATTTCTACTTTGTAAGATGCTACTGAATAAATCCAGGAATCTTGGTTTGTAACTCCTTCCTCTAGAAACTCACTTTATCTAGATATGTGCTGAAATATTGCTTTGAAGGCAACCATGAGGGATATCAGAGGTCAGCTCAGTATGGAGAGGTGGCATGTGACCGGCTGGATGTGGGGAGACATCTGGGCATCCATCTGGTTTCTGTCCTGCCCTACCACTACTCATCCCTCTGCCCAAGCTCACAGCTGTGCTGTGTTGTTCTGGGCTCTCTCACATCCATGCCTTTGCACCATTGCTCTCTCCATCTAGAACATTCTTCTCCTTGACTTAAGTTTTCTAAAAGCAGAAAGGAAGCCAAGGATTCATATGGTTTCTTAAGGGAATGGTGGCAGGAGAAGGGAAGGGAAGGGGGAAGGGAAGGGAAGGAAGAAGGGGAGTATAGGGTAAGGAGCTCAGCAAGAATGGGAGCTCAGCAAGAATGTATTCTCAGCTGCTCCTACGGGGAGCTCTGAGTAGTTGCATCACAGAAATTGTCCCAATTTCAGGCAGGGTCCCTGGACCCCCATGACAGTCAGTCACTGCAGAGGGGATATCCCTACATATAGGACTTGACTGGTGGTTCAGACAGTAAAGGATCTATCTGCAATGTGGGAGACCTGGGTTCAATCCCTGGATCAGGAATATCCCCTGGAGAAGGGAATCTTCCAATATTCCACTCCAGTATTCTTGCCAGGAGAATTCTATGGACAGAGGAGCCTGAGGCTGCAATCCATGGGATCACAAACAGGTGTGATTGAGTGACTAACAGTATCCCCGTGTATGGATGAGTTATCTCCCCTTGGCTAGGGCCAACTGTCCTGAGAATGGGGTCAGTGTGAATAATAGCAATTGAGATCTCCACAGCAGCTGGATGGCAAAGGAGATCCTGGTGGAGTGTCAACAGCATCCCCTCCACTGCCATTCTTTATCCTGTTAAGGTTTGTTAGCTGAATTTTCAAGACTTGGTTCTGGTCATACATTCTTTGACCACCGCTTTCCTTTCCAGCAGGTTAGATAGCCCTCATCGGTATTCAGTAGCCTCCTGGACTAACCTCCATATCATCTCACTGTACATCACTGGGCCTCCTCTAGTTATCTCCTTGGTGATATGGGATTCCCTTTCCCATCTTTATCTATCATGCTTACATAGTATGTGGGGCTTCCCTGGTGGCTCAGAGGGTAAAGCCTCTGCCTGCAGTGTGGGAGACCTGGGTTCGATCCCTGGGTTGGGAAGATCCTCTGGAGAAGGAAACAGCAACTCACTCTGGTACTCTTGCCTGGAAAACCCCATGGAAGGAGAAGCGTGGTAGGCTACAGTCCATGGGGGTTGCAGAGTTGGACACGACTGAGTGACTTCACTTTCTTTCTTTCACATAATATGTGCAACATAATGCATGCTAAGTCACTTCATTTGTGTCTGGCTCTTTGCAACCCCGTGGACTATAGCCCGCCAGACTCCTCTATCCATGGGATTCTCCAGCAAGGATACTGGTGTGGTTGCCATTTTTGACTCCAGTACAGCATAATGGTGTTCCATAAAATTGTGTTGAGTGGATGAGTGAAATCTTGGATCCTCCATTAGTTTACTGTGTGACTGAGATCATAACTTTTGTGAGTCTAAATTCCCACTTTTTAAAGCAAGGTATAGTATGTGCCCACTGGTCTGTCAGTGTTGTTAAGAAGGTCAAGCCACCCAGCCTGGTCTTAGCCATGAGGCATGGTATGAAAACCAGATTTTGTTTTGTCTGGCTCACCCTAGTGCAAGAGTCTGCTTAACAAAGAAAAATGGTGTCCCTCCCACCTAGTTCCTCTCTTGGTACCTTGGACAGTTCCAACAGATCTTCCTTATGTAAAACAAGGCTGAACTCCTGAGCTTCTCTTGAGCTTTCAGTTTGCCTCCTGGAGCCACTCAGGATGTTAGCTCTGTGTTTCACAGGACAGTCCTTATGATTCAATTATTTCCGGGAGTGTTGTTGCCTCATCTGCTGTTCTCACTTCTGGATGACAGTTGCAGCCAAACCTTCGAAGGTTGAGTCCTGCTTGTCTCCTTCCTTCCTTGGTTGTCATCAGCTCCTGCTGTTACCCAGATGAGATGGAAAGAGTTGGACTCTCAATGTTGGTTAAGTTCCCAGGAAAATGATCCTCAGGAAAGTCTTCTGAGGACATGCATGGAATTTTGTCTTGACTTTTTTCTAATCATGCCAATTCAAAGGGGGACATTTCTGCTTAGAGGGATCCTACACTCCCCTGTTTGAACAAACAGAGGGAGATGGTGAGGGCTAGGAAAGCCTGGCATGCTGCAGTCCAAGGGGTTGCATAGAGTTGGACACAACTTAATGAGTGAACCAAAACAACACTTCCCTATTTTTCCTCAACAAAATCTTGATGATAAATGACATCATATCCATAATCAATTTTGGTTTTCCTGAATAATGTATGATAATAATAGGATGATGTAGACACACCAGTGCACCATGGGCTGAAATACTTGGGCCCTATTTCCAGTGGCCATTAATTAGTTTGTGACCTTAGGCAACTTTATCTCTTTGTTCTTGAGGTGCTATAGCACCTGTCAACATGTGAGAGGAGTGAAGACAGACAGTGGACAGAATACACAATTACTGAAGGGCCCAAGTTAACAGGATTTACTGATGGTTTTGATGGAGAAGTAAGGGAGAAAGAGCGATCAAGGACAACTCTCAAGAGTCTGTAGGGGCTCTAGCAAGTTGGGTAGGGAGTGGGAACCTGCAGAGAAAATACAGGAGCATCCCGGGAGATGGGGGGAAAATCGTGGGGTTGAGGAGTCCTGAGAGCCCACAAAATTCCAGAGAAGAGGTATGGTCTGCCCCACTGCTGAGGTTTCAGGTAAGATGAGGATTAAAAATTATCCTTGGGCTTTAGCAGTAAAGAGGTCACCTGATGATCACAGAGGCTTTTTAAAGCCTGTGATGGGGGTGGAAGACGGATTGGAGTGAATTGAGGAGTAAGTGGGAGGGGAGCATATGGAGACTGCAGGGAGAGATAACTTTCTGCAAAACTTTGAGGCGTGAGGAGGGGGAGGAGGAGAGAGGACTATAGCTGCAGGAAATGTGGAGTAGAAGGAAGATATTTTTAAGTCGGGGGAGACTTGAGCCTTTTTAAGTGATTGAGAGGAAAGGTTTGGCTTCTTCTGCATAGAAGAGAAATGGGCTAATTGATACCCTGAGAAGATCAAGGAGGAGCTCCAAAACACAGGAGGAGGGACCAGCCTGGGCAGAGAAGGGCACTGTCTTGAATGTCACGTCAGGGATACATGTGTTGCTGTGGAAACCACACTCAGATTCACTGGCCAGCTGCTGTTTCTGCTTCCCTCACCACGACCACAGTCTGGCTGGATGCCTTTTCTCCAGACCTCACTTTTCAGCAGCCTGAACTCCACGTGTGTGTGTCCATTGCGGGAAGGAGAACATCCCAGGACTGCACAGGCACATTCTTGATCGTTGGGACTAACCGCATTCCTGCCTCTGTTCACTGAGTGTCTGATCAGGAGTGAGTCACACCCAGCTTCCCTGCACACTCACCCCTATGCATGCATCCATTTTCACCCGATTCACAAGTTCACATCCTGCAGACCCACAGTCAACTCCCTCTCTCCTCCTCGCAGATGAACTAGACAAGCTACTCTTGCGGAGAGGATGATGGTCTCATTTCCCATGGTCTGCCTCAGGCTCCTGTGTCTGGGTCCAGGATGAGTCAGCATTCTCTAATACTCTTGGCCAAATCTACTTTTCTTAGAAATGAAATTGTTGGCCTTGTTTACTCACTAAGTTGTGTCCAACTCTTTTGCAGCCCCATGGACTGTAGTCTGTGAGGCTCCTCTGTCCTTAGGATTTCCCAAGCAAGAATACTGGAATGGGTTGCCATTTCCCTTTCCAGGAGCTCTTCTAGACCCAGGGATTGAACCCATGCCTCTTGCATTGGCAGGTGAATTTTTGTCACTGAGCCACCAGGGAAACCCATAAATGAAATGATTATTCCCATTTTCCTTGTTGATAGAGGGGCCTAAAGGAGTCTACTGCCCTCCCTATGTGTGTTAAGTGGCTTGAGTGTCAAGATGTATGACTAAATTCTAGATGTGTTAATAAAATACTGACCCTATAAAAAATTCATGTCATTTTAAAACAATCCAGGAAGCAATGACTAGAAACATCAATTAACTGAGAGCTTTAATATGCTTATGTGTTTGCGCGTAACTAGCTTTCTAAAGGCCTGAAGACAGAAGCACAGACTTTTTTAAAGCAACAAGCAATTGCAAGTCAATAAACATCCTGCTCCTCCTCTGCTCATTCAGCCCAGTGATGATGAAATGCACACCGACAGGAGCAATAAGAAAAATAATAACATTATCACAGGATCAATGTCTATTGCTGGCTTCATAAATAAAGGACTTGGCTTCCTATTGATGTTTAATTTTTGTAAATGCCTCTGGAAATTTAAGTAGCAGTAGGAAAACATTATCCTGAGATAATGTTCAATTTCTCCCAACATAAGCTCTTAAACCTTGGACGTGTTCAGCTTTCAGTCGGGACAAATTCTGGAGAACAAATTTCTTTGGAACAGACGGTGGTAGATTGATTTTAAATAGGCTGACCTTGGTGCTCTGGGTCTAGGGGAACAGGAGAATAGACGATGGTTGGAACAACAGAGGCAGAGAAGGCCTGGTGTTCCTGCTTCTTCCATGGCTTGTTCTGGGGTATCCATCAGCAGAATGGGCGATTCTTTCTCCTCCATCCACATCCCACAGCCAGTGCAGCAGCCTGTGCTAAATTTGTGAGTCCTGGGGGACAAACGAGGCTCGGAAGGAAGGGTTCACCTGTCTCTGTGGGATACCGTGATGTCCTCGTATCCTGTTACCTCTTGCTGTACATCAACTACATTGGGCACCTGGCTTGAAAAACAAATCAACGCCTGCCAACTCAACCCTAGCAGAAGCACGAGAATACTTTGAAGGCGAGAAATAATAGATATTAAAGCTGAAAGGGAGCTTCCTCAAGAGATCTTCTAATCTAGGCTTCCTCAGCCTTCAGGAAGGTAAGCATGAATGCCCCCAGTCCTCAGAAGACGTTCTGAACATTGAGCTAATTCGAAGAGAGGGCAGGGAAGTGCCTGTCTTCTCCCCTGAGAGCATTGGTTCTCTGACAACTTGCACAGAATCACCTGGCTCTTGTTAAAACACAGATCCCTGGACTCTCAACCCCAGCATCTCTGATTCTGTAAATCTGGGGGTAGGGCCCAGGGGAGTGCATTTCCTTTTTAAAAAAGTATCTATTTATGGCTACGCTGGCTCTTGTTGGCATCGTGTAGGATCTTCCGTTGTGGCACAGACTCTCTAGTTGAGGCTCACGTGCCCAGTAGTTTCGGCTCTCAGGCTCAGCTGCCCTGTGGCATGTGGGATCCTAGTTCCCTGATCAGGGATCAAAGCCTTATCCCCTGCAGTGGTAGCCGGATTCTTAATCACTCGACTGCCAGGGAAGTCCCCAGTGTGCATTTCTAATGAATCTTTAGGTCCTGCTGATGCTCTTGGTCTTGGTCTTACTTTGAGAATCCTGGATTAGAGTCTCCTTTCTTGATTTCATGACCCAGAAACTGGGCTGTCTTAAGCTAACAAGTGAGTTGTTTCGCAACCCATTGTGTCAAATTGGGGCAGAGAATATGTATGTGAAGCTTATTACTTCTGACACTGCAGAGTCTTGGCTCAAGTAAGAGCAAGCTATTTTTCTGTGACTTTAAGGCCAGTTCCAGCTACTCCCAAGACATGTGGGCTTGAAAAGACACAGAGATTCCTCAGGTACCCCCCGCCTCTGACCTGGTTTCTTTTAACTTGAGAAGAGCTGTCACTTTGCTGGGAATCTGAAATAGAAAGGCAGATCTGTAAAGGCCTTTCTACTCCGAACAGCTGGGTTTGCACTCACCGTGGTGATCGCTCAGCACCACGCAGCCCTGACGGTGATGAGTGATGCTGGTCCCACCGGAATTCCATCAAAGCTGCGGGGAGGAGACCCCGGTCCCTGAGCCCAGGGCCCTCTGGCTCTTCCCCATCAAGGTGTGAAAAGCTGACATGTAGCAAGGAGGCTGGTGGGAAAGAGGCATCAGCTGGGTGTGGCAGCTCTGCTGTTTAGCAGAGGGTGCAGTGTTAGGGATAGGGGATCAGCAGGAAAGGAGGGAACGAGAGGGTCTTCTTCAGCCCCAAGAATTCCAGACCCTTACCTGACCTCCCTGCTTCTCTGATGGAAGAATCTCGTGAGAAAGTATACTTGCCTCAGAATGCAGTCCCAGCCCCTCCCCTACCTGAGTCATAGCAGTGAGAACAATTAGGCTCTTCACAGGCTTATGTGTTCTACGTATCCTGCTTGCATTATATTTCATGTAAGGGTTTGCAAACAGGAATGCTGGAATTTTCAAGTCCTTGTCCTGCTTCTCTCTGTCCATTTCTAGTCTGCTGCCTTGGAAAGCATGTCCCCCTGTTGTATTAGTTGCCTCCATCCTTTTCCTTTTGTATTCTTTCTCACTGGTTCCTTTCTTTGTTTCTCTTGGAGGAACTGAGATTTCTATTCCTCCATTCACCTTTTGTCCAGTCTTTGACTTTTAAGAACAGACTGTGTAGGTGGTTATGAAACACAAGGGCCAGTTCTGAGAGCCACTTCTTCCCCAGCAACTTGCATTTCAGGCAAAACAAGCCCACGTTTCACTTCTGTTTTGCTTAATGTGTTACTGAAATGCGACATGCACACAGAGAAATGCACAAATCATATATTTTTGGCAGATGGATTTTCACAGAACCAACACATGGAGTGACCAGCACCCAGGTCATGAAACAGAAAATGCCTGGTTCCCCCAAAGCCCCAGTGCTCCCCTTCATAAATTTCCTGCCCTCCAGGATATCACTGTCTTGACTTTTAACAGATTAATTTTGACACTTTTTAAACTTTGTATAAATGGGATCATTCAGTATACACTCTCTGATGCCTGGCTATTTTTCTCAATTTTGTGTTTGTGAAATCCACTGATGCTGTTACATGTAGTTCATTTTCCTTGTGCTCTCTTCTCTGTGTAATGAACATATCACACTTGATTCATTGGACTGTTAATGGAAATTTGGGCTTTTCCAGTTTGAAGCTGTTATAAATTTTGCAGCTATTCACATTCTTTTACATGTTTTTCTGTGAACATACATCCTTTTTGTGTGTGTTGAATCTATAAATGGGTGGAATTGCTATTTTATAGATTGGCATTTATTCAGCTTTGGAAGATACTCCTGTATGATTATCTAGAGTTGTTCTACCAATTTATACCTATACTCCCGCCAGAAAAGCCCAAGAGCTGTAGTTCCTCTGCAGACCCGCCCACATCTAGTATCTTAAATTTAGTCATCTGGTAGGTGTCTGATTATGAGGGATTATAGATTTAATTTGTGTTTCTTCAATAACTGATAAAATTGGGCAACTTTTAATGTTTACTGATTGTTTGAATACCCTTTGCAGTGAAGTACCTGTAAAGTATTTTGCTCATTGTAAAAACCAGACTGTTTGCCTTTTCTTGTTGCTTTGTCGGAGTTCTTCATAATGTGGATATGAATACTTTGACAGTACTTGGAGCAAATGTCTTCTGCCAGGTGTTGGCTTGCCTTTGACTCGTCTTCAAACCCTTTGTATTGTGACTGTCAAGCTCACGCTTAAGCTCCAGCTCAAATGTCATCTCGTTGACTTGGTCTCCATCTCCTTTCTCTTGGGTCGTTGCCTGCCCCCATCCTGCCACAGCATCAGCCTAACCCCCTCTCATGGCAGATGTCATGTTAGTTACAGTGACCTCTTTTCTTACCTCTCCTTTCCTAGCCCCAGGGTATCTGAGGCACAGACTATTCTGGATGGAACCAGTGGCAGTCGTTTCTGTGGAGGTTCTGGGTGTTTTGCTTCTTTTGACTTTGTAATCTTCTGTGTCCCAACTTTCTACTATGTGTACGTATTATGTTTGTAATGATAAAAAGATATTAATATATACCTTGATATTGTGCACTTGATCTTGCCTCACTATATGTTGGGCATCTTTCCAGAGAAACTTTGAACTCACTGTGGTAAAACACGAGCTTCTTGTTTTGTCTTTCCATCTCAGCCCAGTTTCTTTCTTTCTTTTTTTTTTTTTCAGCCCAGTTTCTTTCTTGGCCTTTGTGATGGGTATGGGATAGGATCACAGAGAATCGCTCTAACTTCAGAAATTATCTTTTAGTCCTTCCTGCAACATCCAAACTGTGATTTCCAGCTCTACTGTCTTCGCCTCTCTCTCTGTTCTGTTGGAAAACTAATACAGCTTCTAAATTGTTCCTTTGCCCACCTTTGTCAGCTCAGAATTGCACTTGATGAAATTAAGCAGATAAGGAAGACTTTATTCAAGACTGTTGTTATAGAGGTCAGCTTCACTGCCATAGGGGAGAAGGGCTGACCTCAATGCCACTGAAACAAAAGACACGGAGTTTTTAAGCACTGGGGTGAGCTAGTAGAAAAGTACTGTGGGACTCTAGGGGGAAGGTAGGTCAGTATGATTAGCTCATCTGTGTCTGCTAATTGGTGTTTATCAAAGTTAGGCTTCTACCCTCCCACAGAGACAGAGATGACTGTATCATCTCTCTTGATGATTCTATTTCAAAAGGATGGCTCTTCAGTCCTTGAGAAAGACTCAGGATTCTTGGGCTGTAATTGGCTGGGAGAAGAGTTACAATTCAAAAGGACAGAGAAAGAATTTATAGTTTCCTAGAGTAAGTAATGAAAAAGTAAAGTAAGTCATGCTTTGAGGAAAGGGAGCCTCTAGTCAGGAGGAAGCCTGTCTAAAGTGTACGAGAGGAACACTAACACTAAGGAACACTCCAATTTAAATGCCATAATTTAAATTTGATTCTGACATTCTACCCCTGCGTTCTAAAACTTTCCATGGCTCAATACTGCGTGATCTGTAAACTCAGGCATGTATGGAAGAGTCTCCATGTCCTCACCCCAGCCTCTCCTGAGTCTTCTTCCCTCCACACTGGAGGTGAAGTCATCATGGGTGTTCTGAAAATGGTCTCAGGAAACTGAGATTGAGGGAGGTGAATTTCAGAGCATCGCAGGATGTGGGTGACCCACTGGGGGGTGGGTGACTTGAGTCATGGGTTGGATGAAGATGGAGCAGGAGAGCCAAGACCAAGTGAAGTCCAAAGTCATGAGACTCCCAGCCAGGTGCGTTCTGGGAAGATGGGCATTTCCTTGCTGGCGGTGTGCAGAGAGTGACCAGCTCAGACTCCTCAGCTGGCGCCCAGCTGCCCTTCAAGGGCTTTCACCTCAGGGTCAGTTCAGCAAAATTTGGAGACTTTTCCTCATGTGGAAACCTTCTGTTATCTGTCAAGGTCAATGGGCACGGTGGGGCAACCGTGTCTCATGCCCATCCTCTGAGGTCAGCAAGGCGGGCACTGTCCCCTTAATGTCTCCTGAATGACAAGGGCAATCTAAGATTTTCTACCTTCCTGCTCCACTGAACACACAGAACTCAATTGAGAGGCCACAACACATTTAAGTGTCTGAAATTAGATCTGAAGTCGAAGCAGCAGCATCTTATTACTTTTAATCAGTGCAGTGCATGAAAGCCCCTTTGGAGAAATCATTATTTTCCTCTCTGCATGGAAGGCCAAACTGCTTCCTGCTTCCTCTGGTCCCTGAGAAATGACAGGGACTCTTTGCTCTGCATGTCCATGAGATTTGGGGCTGCCTTCAGCTTCTGCTGTGTCCAGGGCTTGGGTCAGATTTCCTTCTTAGAGCTACTTCTTTTGAGTCCCCCTGCCTCTCAGCTGTACTTTTCTAATAAAGGGACAAGAGGCTGAGGGATTAGTAACCATAGTTACCATTTATTAAGCACTTTCTTTATCAGTTAAGGTGTTTATAGCAAACAATCAAAACTGGTTTGATCAGAAGGTAATTGATTAAAGGATATTGGGTTGTGCACAGAATCTCCAGCAAAGCTAAGGAACAGACTTGGGAGCTGTACTGCTGAAACAATGCTCAAAATCTCAGCGAAAAATTGGAGGCAATGCTGACACATCAATTGCCCTCCCAGGCACAGCACCGCACGTTGCGCTGCTGATGCTGAACACTGGAGGCCATGTCTCATTGTCCCCGCAACAACCATGAAAGGTAACTGTTACTCTCTTCATTTTATAGATGAGGTCACGGAAGTTCAGAGATGGTAGGTAGCTTATTCCCAAGGTTAGCTATAGTAGAAATCCTCGACTGTGTGTTCAGTGAGGATGGGGATCACATTGGTCTTGCTCACCATTTACTGAAAGCTCAGAACGCAGTGCAGTGCTGGGTCAGTAGGTACTATCTAGACTTAGGGAATGAATACACGGGGAAGTGGTGGGCAGATGCATTGTTACGGTGTTTGTGGTAGTCTCACTTTAACCTGAGCTGTCTTCTCCTGCCTTGCTTTGGGGCCATGCTGCGTGTTTGTGGCCAGAGGGTTGCATGAATGAGTCAGGGTCAGGCAGTCATAATATATCCTCCTGGCCATGGTGATCGGTCCCAAAGTTTGAAGGCTGTGAGTCTGACCAGATGGCCCAGCACCTGGAGTAAGACTGACTTGCTCTAATATGTAAGAATAGAGCTCTAATATGTAAGAATATGATTCGACTTTCCTCATGTTACTCAGTGTTGGCCTTTGGTAAGCAAGCGCTATCGCTCCAGTCAAGAAAGGCAGATCGAAAGTGGCGACTTCTCTCACAAAAGAGGTTTCACTTTGGATGCCACCCCAACGCCCCATTAGATGGATGGCTGTGTTTCAAGAAATATTTGGAACTGGGTAAAAATGGATGTCTTCTCAATCCTTCTCCCTCTCTCCTTGGCAAGCCCCCGATGTGTCTCACCTCATATACAGATTTAAAAAAAAATGTATATATATATGTACTTATTTTTGGCTGCGCTGTGTGTTCATTGCTGCTTTCGGGCTTTCTCCACTTGGGGCGAGCGGGGTTTCCCTGCGTCGCAGGGCGCGGCTTCTCCTTCCGGTGGCTTCTTTTGCAATGGAACACAGCACTAGAGCTGGTGGGCTCAGCTGCTGTGGAGTGTGGGCTCAGTTGCCCTGAGGTCTGTGGGACCTTTGCTGATCAGTGGGTGGACCCACGTCCCCTGCATTGGCAGGTGAGTTCTTAACCACTGGTCCACCAGGGAAGCCCTACCTTCTCTCTAGTTGAATGGGCTCTTTTTTCCCCCCCCCTGACAGGTTATCCATCTCCAAGCCCTTGCTCAGTGAACACCTCTGAGATATGTTTGTTGGGACAGCTGCTGGGCACAGGATGCGACGGTTACGGTGGCGCGAGGAAAGCAGGCCTCAGGGGGACAGGTTCTGGCGATGGTGGCGGGTTTCAGGCTGGGCATCCGTGAGAGCCCTTCTCCCGGCGCAGTCTGCTGTGCAGGGCGCCCAGGCACAGAGCAGCCTGTCAGGGGCGCCCGGGAACGGGACTGCTGTGACGCTGTCAGCGCTCATCGTGTGGACGTCCCGCTGTCCAGAGGCCTTGCAGAGCCGCAGCCGCAGCACGGGCCTCTGTGGATGCTGGGATGTGATGTGAGAATTCGACAGCAAAAGAGACACAGATGTATAGAACGGCCTTTTGGACTCTGTAGGAGAAGGAGAGGGTGGGATTGGTTGGCAGAGTGGCAATGAACATCTGTGATATCATAAGTGTAACGAATCGCCAGTCCAGGTTTGATGCAGGATGCAGGGTGCTTGGGACTTATGCATGGGGATAATCCAGAGAGGGTGTGAGGCGGGAGGGGGGAGGTGGGGGTCGGGATTGGGAGATCATGTACACTCGTGGCTGATCCATGTCGATGTGTAGCAAAACAAATACAGTATTGTAAAGCAAAACAAACTAAAAAAATAAAAAATTAAAAAAAAAATAAATGAAAAAAAAAAAAAGAGAATTCGGTGTTTGCTCTCTGCGGGCAGCTCTGGCCTCAGGCCGTCTTGGCTGGCCATGTAGTCCCAGGGCTGCTTCGTCATCAGGGCTCCGCTCTGCTCCTTTTGTTCCCACTCCAGCTCCTGCACTGTCAGACTGATCCTTTCCCTCGGCACTCCCAGGCGCCGCCGGCTGGCCCGCAGATGAGGCGTCCCTGTGGGGCATCTGGGCCGTGCTGACCTCTGTCCTTGCTGTCCTTCCCCGTGCGCCCTGGACCCAGTTCCCCACCCAACCCTCTCCTCTCCAAAGCTTGATGAGTCAGTTTTCACTTCCCAGGTTGTGCGTATGCACGTTTTGGCTGAAGCCTTTCCATAGAATGTCCAATCCCTGTGCCTTTGTTTTCCTCCTGGGGCTCCTGGTCTTTGTTTTTCTCCTGCGTCATAAGGAGAGCAGCCTGCTGCTGCTCCGCCCCATCGCTGCTTGCCTTAGTAACTTTCTTTTTCCTAATGAGGCTTAATTATAAGTTTTATTGACAGACTTATGCCATTGGAACCCATCTTGAATCAATTAAAATCAATTAATCGCACTGTGATTAACTTTAATTGTGGGATGTTTCCTACACCCAGCAAATAACCATTCACATATGTTCCAATTAATATTTTTACCCCCACTTTGTTGACAAATGAGCTATTGTACTTAAAATTAATTAAATGTTAGCATGGTCCCAATTAACATTGCGTTAACCTGAAAAAAAAGTCTTTATTGTCAATCCTGAGCAAAATCTGTAATAAAAAATTAAAAAAAAAATAAATAAAAAAAAAAAAAAGAGAATTCGGTGTTTGCTCTCTGCGGGCAGCTCTGGCCTCAGGCCGTCTTGGCTGGCCATGTAGTCCCAGGGCTGCTTCGTCATCAGGGCTCCGCTCTGCTCCTTTTGTTCCCACTCCAGCTCCTGCACTGTCAGACTGATCCTTTCCCTCGGCACTCCCAGGCGCCGCCGGCTGGCCCGCAGATGAGGCGTCCCTGTGGGGCATCTGGGCCGTGCTGACCTCTGTCCTTGCTGTCCTTCCCCGTGCGCCCTGGACCCAGTTCCCCACCCAACCCTCTCCTCTCCAAAGCTTGATGAGTCAGTTTTCACTTCCCAGGTTGTGCGTATGCACGTTTTGGCTGAAGCCTTTCCATAGAATGTCCAATCCCTGTGCCTTTGTTTTCCTCCTGGGGCTCCTGGTCTTTGTTTTTCTCCTGCGTCATAAGGAGAGCAGCCTGCTGCTGCTCCGCCCCATCGCTGCTTGCCTTAGTAACTTTCTTTTTCCTAATGAGGCTTAATTATAAGTTTTATTGACAGACTTATGCCATTGGAACCCATCTTGAATCAATTAAAATCAATTAATCGCACTGTGATTAACTTTAATTGTGGGATGTTTCCTACACCCAGCAAATAACCATTCACATATGTTCCAATTAATATTTTTACCCCCACTTTGTTGACAAATGAGCTATTGTACTTAAAATTAATTAAATGTTAGCATGGTCCCAATTAACATTGCGTTAACCTGAAAAAAAAGTCTTTATTGTCAATCCTGAGCAAAATCTGTGACAATATACTACTTATATTGCACAATATATATTAAACACATGAGGCCTAAGCTTTTGCCAAAGTATGAATGATCTGGACAAAATATGAGGCCACACTGAAAATCTTGAGGTTTTTGGCTGTGACTTGAGATAAGCAAGGAAAATAAATGTTGTCTGCCTAGAAATAGTTACCTATCTTTTTCTGTGTTTTGCTAACCCAAGATTTAATGTCTCTAGATTATCAGTACTTCATATGCAGGACCTTTTTTTTTTTAACTCAGTTTTTTTTTTTTTTAAATCTCTAAAGTGTCTCATTCCCCTATATCTTGAATATTTCTTTACCTAATGATATTTATTGTACTGTAAATTCCAAAATGTATCTTTCACTTTTCACCCAGCCTTCTGTTTTCTGAGACTCCTCTAAGTAGGTTATGTGGGTCTGTTTTATATGCAAACATTGTTTATCCATACTCACATTGATAAGCGTTCAAACTGTTTCCAACTCTTTGCTTTTATAAGCAATGTTGGGATGAGTATCTTAGTGTATCTGAATTTGTGTATGTTGAATCCCAGGACAGACACCAAAATGTGTCTCAATGACATATTGATTATTTTAAATTAAAGTTACTGAAGAAACAACCAATACAAGAGGAACACTCTGACTCTTTTTTTCTGCCTCCCTGGAGGCAGGGAATGAATCTCTCCTGTGAGAGTTACATTCCCTGCGTCTGAAGGAGAAGGGCACCCTTGCTTCCCAGGGCTGAGAAGCCCACAGAGACAAACACTGTGACTTCTGTTTACTCCTCCAAGCCCAACCCTGTTTAGAATCTTCACTAACTGGCCACCCCAAACCTAAGCTTCTTTGTTCTGTGAATTTCTCACAAATTTATTGTTTCCTTGCCAAGGATAAAAGCCACCTGTTTTGGCCACCTCTTGGGTCTCATTTCAATGGGACTTCAGTGCCCATGAATTGGAATGTGTTTCTTTTTCTCCTGTTAATTTGTCTTATGTCATTTTATTATTAGACCAGCCACAAGAACTCAAGAGGGGTTGAGAGGGAAAACACCCCCTGTGTTTTATATCTCAGGTACCTGTCTGAGATATAGTCTAGGAAAACAATTGTTGGGTCACAGGGCGAATGCAAACTGCATTCTGGAGTTGATCCTCTTTGGCACAGGAGGAAATGGAGATCTGGAGAGGTTAAGTAATTTTTTCAAGGTCAAGTCTACAACTAGGCTTGATTTCAGATCTTCTGAATCTTAGTGAACTATCTATTTTGCAATAGGTTACCATCTCAATTTCCCTGAATACCCTGGAATTTTCTAAGCAAAATTTCCCCAGTATGATAGTTTCATTGTCTTATAGCTTGGAATCATCCTCATTAGGCTCTCCTTTAAGAGTCAACATTCAATATATGTTATAACTGACACAGAAATGTAGCTATTATCAGGCGATGGCACTGGGAATTTAGGTCTAACTTGCTCTCTTCAAGATCTGCTTTTAGGGAATTCGCTGGCAGTCCAGTGACTAGGACTCTGAGCTTCTCACGACTGATGGTGTGGCTCCAATTCCTATTTGGGGAACTAAGATCCTGGCAAGACTCACAGCCAAAAAAAAAAAAAAATTTTTTTTTAAAGTTAATTTAAAAAACTGCCTTTGTTATTGAACAAAGACCTATAAATATTTTAGAATAGGTGATAGAGATATGGAGATATAATAATGATCAATCTGAGATTTCAAAGCTCTTCTCACACAAGGCGGCAAAATACTGCTTCAGTGATTAAAAAAAGAAACAAAACATAAATCCCAGGTTTATCTTTACAGGTAAGTTTGCCCTGAAGGACGAACATGAGAGAGAGAAAGTGATACAAGTTTTCAAAGCTTTCAAGTTGTCTTTGGAACTTTGTATTTCTGTGGGGGTGTTCCCGGAATTGACCACTAGAAGGCAATCCCTGGATACATGATTCTCCTTCCTCTTTCCCCTGTCTCAGTTCTCATTAATTTCTTAAGGGTTAACTGAGCAACTGGTGAATCCAAGAACAATATACATTCCTTGTCCTTGTAACACAGGAGAGAGGGAAATGAGGAAGGATTCTGAGTGCTGAGCCAGGTGCTGTGGGTACCCTGAATAGCGAGTGAGTGGTGAGCAGGGCAGTGAGATCTGAGCTGGATTTCAGCAGACGTGTAGGAGTTGGTCCTCAGGGGAAGGAAGGATCCTGAGTTCAGCTTCCTCCAGTTCTCACACCCCCACCCTCTGCTCCTCATGCCCCCACAATAGCCATGTTCAGAAATAACCCAGCATCCCTGAGGGAAGAGGAACAAATGTTCTACATTGCACCATGCTAAGCATCCCCCTCCAGTCCTTGTGCCTGTGAAATGCATTTCACGCCTCATCTGTTCCCTAAATGAGATGTGAAAGCAGTTTACACCTCGTTTACATTTGTGCTGTTTTACCAAACAGCATAGATACAGCTCCATCCCAAGTCATGAAATGAGGTCAGGCACCCTTTCTCTCCTTGGATCGATTCCACCCAACTCTCCAGATCATCTCAGGCAACCAGGCATCCACCAGGTGTTGAGAGAGAGAGAGTGCAAGCCTTGGCGGAGAGGTGTGGGGAGCAGTGAGCAAGGGGTGTTCAGGTCCTTTTAGGTGAGGGAAGTGGCCTTTCTTTAAAGCCAATTGTATACTTAGTAAACTTTGCTTAAGCAAAATGCAAAAATCATAGGTGTACACTTAGAAGAGTTTTTAACCTTTGCACATACCTGTGTAATCAATACCCAGATCAAGACATAGAACATTTCTCTCACTCCTGAAACTTTTCTCATGCCCCCTTTCAGTCAGTGGACCCCTCTCCAAACAGAACTGCTAGATTCTGACGTTCATCGCCACCATGGATATATTGTACCTATTCTAGAACTGAATATACATGCAAACATATAGCACATACTGACATCCCTTCAGATAATGTCTGTGTGATGGGTGTTGCTCTATCAGTAGCTCCTTCCTTTAAATTGTTGGATAGGGTCCCACTGTATGAATAAGACACTTTAGTCATTTTCCTATTGATGGGCATTTGAGTGGTGTTCTGTTTTTGCCTATTATAAATAAAACTGCTATGAATATTCTTGTACAAGATTTTATGCACATATACCTCTTTTTTTTCTTGGGAACACAGCTAAAGGTGGAATTCCTGGGTTGTCGTGTAGAGGTATTTTAACTTTATTAGAAACTGCAAAACATTTCTATGAGGTGATTGAACCATCACTCCCACTGGCAGTGTATGGAAGTTCTGGTTGTTCTGATTGATTCAAGATACTGAAACAGGGTTGGCAATCACTGTAAAGTAGCACAGATTCATCTAAGGAGCGTGACATAAAAGACAAGATTAAATATTTTAGAAGAGAACTAGAACATGAAAGGCATTTCTATGCATGAATCTTTATTGTCCCAAATAGTATCTCTCGAATGTCCTGATTTTGTCCAAAACTCACTGTATTTAAAAATGCACAGCACGTTTTGTCTTAATCAGACTATATACCTGGGAATATAAGAACAATGTGCTGGGAGTCATATACCAATAACGCATATGAAGTCCTTTGCCCACCTTTGCCAAATTAAACTAATAATGTTTGTCATTTTCGCCAAACTGATAAAAAAATTTATCTCTTACTTCTGTATTTAATTTTTGTGTACCTTTATAATTAATAAAGTAAAGCATTTTGCTTGTTTATGGATATGTGTATTTTTTTCTTAGTGAATTTTCATGTTCTTTGCCCATATTCTCTGGTGTTTGTCTTTTTCCTGTTGATGTTTGGGTGGCATAATACTGACAACTGGTTGTTGTATATGTTGCAAATATTTCTCTTTTTTGTTGCTTACCTTTTAAAATAAAAACTGCTTTCATTATTTTTAAAGATCCTACTTGCTCATTACAAAATATCTGCACAATTGAGAAAATATTACAAAAGATTAAAATTCTTCCAAATCCCACTTTGCAGAGATAAAACAACAACAAAAACAGAACCAAGAATAATCAATAAAATTCTGATGAAAATCACTGCAAGCATCTCTCAGCGCATACGTAGAGAAATCTAATGAGATATGCACAATAGGTAGACATTTAGAAGAACGGCTTTAAATATGAGAGTTCTAATCACATGGCTACACTTTAGAAAAAGTTTCTTTATTGCAAAATATATTAATCCTAATCATGTTATTTAAAACCTCATGAGTTTGGAACAATATTTGAACAACATAATTTAACTATGGACTGTATCTTTGGAAATCTTTGCTATAAACAGTGAAAAAAATAGCAAACATTTTTTTTCTACTCTCTGGCATGTCTAGTTTTATTGGTTACCTCAGTGCTTTGATGTTGTCAAGTTTTATAACATTTATAACCTTTTCTCTCACTGTAATTCTCAGGGTTGTCAGTTTTTCTTCTGTTTTAAGCACATCATCAGCATTTCTTTTATCCTGGCCTTGTATACATATTTTCTTTATTTTCGCTTTTGGCTTCTTATATTCATTTTATTATTCCAATAAATCACTTTTCACAAAGGGCTTGTAGGTGTTAGTTGTCCTGAGTTCTTGCATATTTCAGAACATTTCTCAGTTGTATTTGCACTGGAAGTTTTACTTGGGTAGGGACATGATTGTTGGGCTATTCCTTCTTTTACTCAGACCTTTACAGATATTGCACGAATGTCTACTGTTATTAAATATTGGATACAAAGGTCCATCTAGTCAAAGCTAGGGTTTTTCCAGTAGTCATGTATGGATGTGAGAGTTGGACTATAAAGAAAGGTGAGCACCAAATAATTGATGCTTTTGAACTGTGGTGTTGGAGAAGACTCTTGAGAGTCCCTTAGACTGCAAGGAGATCCAAGCAGTCCATCCTAAAGGAAATCAGTCCTGAATGTTGATTGGAAGGACTGATGCTGAAGCTGAAACTCCAATACTTTGGCCACCTGATGCGAAGAACCGACTCACTGGAAAAGACTCTGTTGCTGGGAAAGATTGAAGGTGGGAGGAGAAGGGGACAACAGAGGAAGAGATGGTTGGATGGTATCAGTGAGTCAATGGGCATGAGTTTGAGTAAGCTCCGAGAGTTGGTGATGGATAGGGAGGCCTGGCGTGCTGCAGTCCATGGGGTCGCACAGTCAGACATGACTGAGCAACTGAACTGCCCTGAATGAAAGTAGAGATCAAGAGGAACCTCATCAGCTCCCTCCCCAAAACACACACTTACACATTCTGTAAAGTCTATGTGTGACTTTCTGCCTAGATGTCCATATATATTTTTTTCTTTTAAAATATATATCTTTTGGTGGTTACTCTAGTGATTACAACATATAACTTTGACTTATCAAAGTCTAATGTTACTTGGAACTTTTATCCTCTTCCAGGACAATGTTAAAAAATTTAATTCCATTTAACCTCCTATCAACTTATATGCAATGGTCATATGTTTTAATTCATTATACATTTTAAACCATGTAAAACACAATTGTAATAATAATTATTATTGTTTTGTACAGAAAGCATTCATTTATTCATTTATGTCATTCATTTGACATACATATCTAGCTTTTTATTTTTCTTCTCTTCATTCCTTCCTGCATCTCCAAGGAAACATATGCGATCATTTTCTTCCTGCCTGAAGAACACCCATTGTTTTTTCCTTAAGGGTGTTTGGGATGTGCAGCTTACGAATCCTTTTGGTTTTTATTTGTCTTATTTCACCCTCATTCTCCGCATGTATTTTGCTGAGTATCAGATTCTGGATTGACACTTTCCCGCTTTCAATACTTTGAAGGTCTGTGTTCACTGTCTTCTGTTTGAATCTGTTGTTTCCAGGTAGAAGTCCAGTTGTTACTCTCTGTGAGGAGGTGGCTGACTCCAAGTTTGGATGTTTAGCTGCTGACAGCTTTTAAGCTCCCTCCTACTTCTTTCCCTTCTGCCCCACATCTGGACCAGCTGATGAGAGAGTCTGGGTGTTCCCTCCTTTACTGCTGGTGGGAAAATCTACCCACACAGGCCCCTGCCTGCATGTGGGAACCCTCAGCCCGGCCCTGCTTCCCAGTCACAGTGAAAGTCAGGCCAGTCTCTTTTGCTTGCTCTCTGAAGTTGCCCTGCTCTCCCCATTGATACAAGCACGTAAATAGCAAACTTTTCCACAGCCTCTTGCTGTGACTTTGGGTGGAAGTCTTGTTACTTTGTAGGGAATCGTGACACCTTTATTTTATTTTTAAAATATTTATCTATTTATTTAATTATGCCAGGTCTTAGCTCTGGCATATGGGATTGAGTTCCTTGAGCAGGGGTGGAACTCAGGCCCTCTGCATTCGGAACCTGGAGTCTTAGCCACAAGACCACCAGGGAAGTCCCATGAAGCTTTTAAAAGTCTGTTTTGTTTAGCTTTCATTAATTTCATCCTGAGGTATTTAATTTTTCTTTATTTTTTATTACTTTGCTTAGGCCTTCTTGAACTTATTGCTTGATTTTTAAAAAAAAAGTTTTGAAAAGTTCTCAGCCATGATACTTCTGTCCAATTTTCTGTAACCTCTCTTTCTGGGACTCCAAGTTAGTCTCCCCGGGTACATCAGTCTTTATCACTTCTCTCTGAGCACTTTTTCCTGACTTTTTCATCCTTTACTCTCCCATGTTTCACTTTTTATATTTTCTTCTGATCTTGCTTCTGATTCAATAATTCTTTTCACCAGTGTCTAAGCCCACAGATTAAGTTCTCGATTTAGCTAACTGTACTTTTAAGAATTATAATTTTTCAGGAAGAGTTCACGTATGAACTAAAATATATTCTTATAAAACAAAATGTCACCTTACAGTTTGCACTCTTTCCCCATTTCAGAATTTAAATACAAATAAATATCCCAAGTGGTCACATGAAGTGATGGAGTTAAAGTAACCCCCACACATAAAATATTTTCATTTAGTTGTATTTATAATTCCTAGTTGTCTTCCAAAATCTCAGTCTTGTGTATTTCTCCATGAATGTGTTAAGGATGGTTATTTTAATGGACTTTGGGAACGTCATTATCTTAAACCCCCATAGGCTGTTTCAATTTCTTCTTATTTTTTTTTCTTGATTTTTGTTTAAGTTTCTTGCTTCTTCATTTGTTTGCTTTTTAATACTTGCATGTCCAGGGGGAGAATTGGCCTGAATTTACCTAGTCTGCTATAATCAGAAGTGGAAGCCTGAGTCTCTGACTTATCTTTTTCCTTACTTTCACGATGAAACTTGTTAATGAACAGTTCAAAATGAAGTATATATAAAGTATATGCATATAATACACTTGTTAAATATATATAATAACTATACATATATATAAATATTTGGTTCCTTTATTTTTTTCTCAGAATATCAATTATATATTTCTTGATTCTTCTTTTTTTTAAAATTTACAATCCTCTTGATAATTCTTTAAATATCTGTTCTTTTTCTTACTATTTTGAGTTATTACCTGTGCTTTGTCCAGCCAGGGACCTGGCTATATTTTTAATTATATATAGTCAACAGTTTTCTGCTTCAAAAAAGACTCTAATTTCTGTAATGTTTCCGTTTTACTCTTACATTTCTACCTGCACTTTGTGAGCTCACTTCCTTGCTCCTTTTATTATCCTAAAATCTCTTGAAGATTTTCAAGCCTTCAGTTCTCTTTTTGATGTCATTTTTGAAAAGAAAGTTCCATGTAATTCTTTGAGACTCTGAAGAATCATTTGATGAGGGCTTCATCTCTTTCCTTACATACACTTTTTAAATCCGGTGTTGTTTTTCATTCTTCTTTTTTTTTAATGTATGAGTTTGGTTCCTTTTCATCTATGGCTCTTTTTCACATGGGGCCAAACAGGTATGATGCAGGGAGAGACTTGTGTGAAGGTTGGGCTGAAGGCACTTGTAGCTTAGAATCAGGATTTGTGGCTTTAACTGTGCTCTCATTTAATGTGCCTTCTGCTTTACCCGGAGCTCAGTTCTTCCTTTGGTTGTTGAAGGTCAGTGGCCAGAATGGCCCAGAGCACATCGCTCTCATTCCCTGGCTTTCCAAGTTATCATCTGGTGTTTGTGCTTCCCGCCTGCCTTCTCTTTGCTTTACTCCTGAAGCACCATTTGGTTAAGAGTCTCACACTGGTCAGATCTGAAAAAAGAGAACCGGTGTACTGTTCCCATGATGATTGGGATTACAGCTTATGCAGAGTTTAAGCAGGAGCACAGCCCAAATCTAAAAGTAGAAGTTTGTTTCTGAGCTGGTGATGAGCTGCAGGTGACTCAGCCAGTGTCTCAGGACAGGTGTATATGGGAGTTCTGCCTGTCGCAGCAGCTGCTTGATGCAGGGTAAGGACCCTTGGAAGCTTCTTCTCTTCAGGCCCAAAGCAGGTCTTTGAGCTGACTGTCCAAGGTGGCTCAGAGTTCCTAGCAGATGATTTGGAAATTACCTATCAGTCTTACCAAATGGAGCCTTGCCATCATGGGCAAACACCTCTCCTCACAGAGTAACGTGGAGAAGTGATGAAAACTCTGGCTCGAAATTAGGGCACACGCGTCCCCCTCCTACCCGGTACATTGAATGGTTAATGCACTTGGTAACAAGCAGTTAGCCTCTTCAGGCTTTAATCTCTTCAATACTGCTATACCTGGCTTGTGATCTTTTCAAGTGGGGGTAGTCTGAAAAAGGTCTGCACATTTCTGCTTCCAAGAGAAAATTCAAATTAGCAGTTTCTTTCCTTCTGATTGCTTGTGTGCTCAGAACAGAAGAAAGACACCTGGATAAAGCATTTCCACAGACTTCTGCCATTCCCTAAGGGGCTCCCAGGATCTTCAAGCTTCTCTTAGGTTCCTTTGAGGTCTCTCAGCTAAGGACTGTCTCCACATGTCCTCCATCCTGTCCACACTTCCAGCCGGTGTGTGTAGGTGGAGCTCGAATTTAAAAACAACTCAAATGAACTCACATATCTTTTTTTTTTTTTTTTTTGGCAACTTACTGTTTCAGTGGAAGCTCTTAAAAGTTGTCAGCATTTTTCTTAGTAGTTAAACAGAACTAGAAACACAGACAGTAGCCACTCATAACCACAGCGTGCCTCCAGCTCTCATCTGTAAACCAGCTTCCTCAACAGACATAGCAGCAAGGAGATACGAATTTTCTGTACGTGTAAAGCAATAAGAGTATAATGTTCACAATGTGATCCTTACTGGAAATGGTTCCAAAGTTGAATCACATGCCATCCAAGCAGGTGTAACACTAGTGAGTTGTTTAGCATACAAACGCAGCAAATAGGCCATGTAACTTCAATACCTTAAGTAAAAGAGCAGCGTGGCTTTAGAGTCAGGGCAAGTTTGTCACCTTGGAAAAGTCAGCTCAGTTATTTGGTGGTACTTCCCAGCTGATTCCATAGTTATTTAGCTATTGGGGACCTTGGAGATACCAGGGAGAGCTTCAGAAGGAGGGAATGTCTGCTAACAGGTTCAAGTAAGAGGCTGTTTTGTCATCCCCGGTGACTGAAGACTTTTGAGTTGCTTTGGAATCCACTGAAATAGCTACACACTAGAATGGATTAGAACAGAAGAGTGGATTTCTTCCAACTTCTGGACCATTTCCTCAAGCTTTCACATCCCCATAAATATGATCCAATAACAAAGAAATGTCTATGCTATAGCTATGAACTAGCAAGTAGTGTCCTCCTAAAACTTCTAGGATTTTTGGCAAGAAACAGTAGAGATGAGAAGGAAGAGCTTATAAGTTCCTGTTCTTCCTATAAACAGGAATAACCTACCTAGGAAGCTAAAACAACTTCTGGCAAACAAAACAGAACAAATACACAAATAATTCAGTAAAATCCTCTAGTCTGAACTGTCAGGGACTGGAAATGAGAATTGGTTATCAGCAACGGATGTATAGGTGAATGACAATCATTTTAGAGTTCCAAACCAAGGTGTACAAGGATCTATACAGAGCAGGAAAAAATCCCAAGAGGGTACCCCAAGTATCCTGGAATGTGGATGATAAATGAACGGTTATGCATACAATGGACCTACTTGGGATGAAGACTTCTGCTTTTATGGACTTACTGTTGTTTTTTTAGGTGGAACTTGTGGGAAGGAAGGAAAGAAGGCATTCAAGGGTTAGAGAGAATATTTAACCTCAAAGAGAATCTTCCCAACACAGGGATCAAACCCCGGTCTCCGTCATTGCAGGTGGATTCTTTACCATCTGAGGCATCAGGGAAACCCAAGAGTACTGGAGTGGGTAGCCTATCCCTTCTCCAGGAGATCTTCCAGACCCAAGAATCAACCAGAGTCCCCTGCATTGCAAGCAGATTCTTTACCAGCTGAGCTACCAGGGAAGACCCCCTGGTCAACGCCTAAAGGTAAGACAGACATCCTACTATGACATAAGAATGAGTAAACATTTAGAAAAACACCCCTAGTGTTTGTATGTATAGCATCTACAGCTGTTTCTAAATATCTATCTAATCACTAGTAGAAATTAAGGCAACCACATGGACAAATGGTACCTTTTAAATAAAATTACTGCTATTAATAGATAAATAATAATATTCAGTGAAATCCCAGAGGACATTAAGTCAATAAACCACAAATAGAGAATCACGAAAGAATTTCATTTCATGGAAAGAAGAAATTGTTCTTAGGGATAAAAAATATAATGGAAGTATTTAAAAAGTCCCTAGAAGAATATTACACTATGATTTCTGGACTAATCCAAATAATGTACTGGCCATGGGTTTCACTCCCCACAAGCCTTCCTATAGGTTCATCGAAATGGAACTCAGATGACACATAACTTTACTGAGAGAGAAAGAGTCCTGATTGTCCGGGGTTGTAAACATAGAAGGAATATGTGCCCCAGTCCCTGGCCAGACTAAAACCACAGAAGACAAATACCTTATCTAAGGATGGTGGACATAGTTTGACCATGATCTGCTCTGTGGGAACCCTGCTTCTCATCCGCAGAGACCAAGGAGATATGGATGCATTAATCAAATACACCAATACTGTTCTTTGTATGTGCATGCACGCTCAGTTGCTTGAGTCATGTCCAACTCTTTGCCACCCTGTGGACTGGACCATAGCTGCCCCCCCAAGTCTCCTCTGTCTGTAGGATTCTCCAGACAAGAATACTGGAGTGGGCCGCCATGCCCTCCTCCAGGGATCTTCCCAACCCAGGGATCAAACCCATGTCTCTTACGTCTCCTGCATTACAGGCAGGTTCTTCACCACCAATGCCACCTGGGAAGCCCTTCCTGGTGTACAGTTCAGCTCTTTTAACATACTTGTGTTCTCTGCTCTTGTTATCAAAACAGGTCTAGGTTTGTGCTAATTCAAGAAATTGTTTTTGATGGCTTAAATTCTCCTATGAATAACTGGAGGAGTGGGGTCCAAGTATTCTTAACCTCTTTGTTTTTATAAGGAGACAAAATTTGCTAATGAATGATTAGGGTGACCACATAATTTATATTCCAAGCCAAGACCTTTCTGGGAATGAACATAGGAGCAGTTAATAATTGTGTTAGGACAATGGGCAAAATGGGATTCAAGGGTCCCCTGCTTATAGTTAAAGTCAAAATATATTTCTAGCTAGGTTTCAGTGATTTATTACGCATTTCAAATTAAAACTCACTTAATATCTAATACAAACATGGCCACATGATTTTTCTTTAATTCTTCCTTGAGGGGAAAAATGCAATAATCTATTGAAAAATACTTTATATACTCTCACACTTGCATTCTTTATTTCTGATCTTCCCAAGGTTAGATAATCATAAAGAGAACTTAAATAAATCTATTATATAAAACAATGAACAATGATGATCCTTGCAGAAAATAGATTTAGGAGCCTGGAGAATGTCAAAGAAATACTTGTGGAGCTTAGAGAAAAATGAAGACATTCAAGCTTTATAAGAAAAGATAAGATATATAGGGAACGGATGGAAGATAACTGCTATCCTTGCAGCAAGACTTAGAGAAAGACAGACAATGTTGTTGTTATTCACTTGCCAGTTTGTGTCCAACTCCATGGCCTGCCACCTCATGGACTACAGCATGCCAGGTTTCTCTGTCCCTCACCATCTCCCAAAGTTTGCCCAAGTTCATGTCCATTGAATCAGTGATGCCATCCAGCCATCTCATCCTCTGTCATCCCCTTCTCCTCCTGCCTTCAATCTTGCCCAGCATCAGTCTTTTCCAATGAGTCAGTTCTTCACATCAGGTGGCCAAAGGATTGGAGCTTCAACTTCAGCATCAGTCCTTCCAATGAGTAGTCAGGAATGATTTTCTTTAAGATTAACTGGTTTGATCTCCTTGCTGTCCAAGGGATCTCAAGAGTCTTCTCCAGCACCACAGTTTGAAAGCATCAATTCTTTGGCAGATTGTAAAACCAAAAATTAGGAGGAAAAAGGACTTCCCTGGTGATCCAGTGGCTAAAACTCCTCACTCCCAGTGCAAAGGGCCTGGGTTCAATACCTGGTCAGGCATGATGCAACTAAGATCTGGTGCAGCGGAATAAATAAGTAAGTAAGTAAGTAAAAAAAAAATTAACAAGGAGAAAGAAGGATAGAAGTACATTTCCCTAAGATTGAAAACAAAATAGAATCCCACCAAAGTCCTAAATCAAGAGATAAGAAAAGATTCACTAAGGGCCAGACTAGATGAATGAATCCATTCCCAGATAGAGTCTAATGATATTCTGGAACTTTGGGAATAAAGAAGAAACAATTAAATAAGCATTGATGCAGAAAAAAGGAAAATAAAAAGTAACCAATCATGTATTTATTCAACAAGTATTTGTGGAGTACTGTGGTAGATTGAGCTGTTCTCAGTTTGCTGCCCTGCCTCTAAGATGATCAACACATCCCTGCTTGTTCTATGTGACTTGCTCCCCAACAGGAGAAGTATCTCCCCATTACTGTCAAGCTTAGCCAGATGGCTCATCACATATGAGTTGGGTGTTATGTGCTGCGTCTAAGTAGAGGGTTTAACAGTGAAACTTGTATATGGTTCTGCCACTGTCCTTTCCCTTCTGCTAGGAGAAAAATGCTCAAGGTAGGATCTGCTCTATCAGCATGGATTCTGGGATAAAAAAGATGTAAAGAAAGCTACAGCTATGGAGTAGAGCCTCAGCCTACCTTTATGCAGCCAACATATAGTGTGATTGAGAAATAAACTCTTGTTGGTTAGAACAACAGAGATACTAGGGTTTTCTGCCATAGCAGTATAACCAAGCAGAAGTCGACTAATGGAAGTGCTAGTGATTGGGGCTTCACAGGTGACGCTAGTGGTAAAGAACCCACCTGCCAAGGCAGGTTAGACATAAGAGACACTGGTTTGATCCAGTCCCTAGTCAGGAAGATCTCCTGGAGAAGGGAATGGCAACCCACTCCAATATTTTTGCCTGGAGAATCCCACGGACAGAGGAGTCTGGCGGGCTACAGTGCATAGGGTCACAAAGAGTCAGATGCTACTGAAGCAACTTAGCACAGCACAGTGATTTCCATTACACTGCTTGGCCCTGGAAATTCAGTTGCCATGGGTCATTTTCTTCATGGAATTGATAGCCTAGTGAATCATCCTATGAACTTTAGATACCGAAAGATAATAGATTGCTATTTACTGGATTTTAAGACAGAGGCAAGGCTTCCCAGGTGGTGCTAGTGACAAAGAACTCACCGGCTAATGCATCTTTTACTCAGATGCAGTAAGAAATATAAAAAGTGCAGGTTGGGAAGGGCATAGCAACCCACTCCAGTATCCTTGCCTGGAGAATGCCATGGACAGAAGAGCCTGGTGGGCTAGAGTCCATAGGGTCACAAACAGTTGGACACAACTGAAGTGACTTAGCAGGTACGCACGCAAGGCAAAGGCAGAATATTCTCAAACATGAGATAACTCACAGAAAATGCCATTCATGTGTTTTTATGGAAAATTATTTGAAGACATTAAGATAACAAAAATATGAAGGTGCTCTTAAAAATGAAGGAATTTTGTTTAAATAGGACTGCTAATGAGCCCATATTGAAAATATAGGGCCAACTTGGTTGGTTTACTTATTCATTCAACAAATATTTTTTAAGTGAAGGTGATATTATTTTCCTAAAGAATTCAAGAAAGTCAACTACAAAATTATTAAGACTTATATAAGAGTTGCCTGTGAAAATCTACATGAATAACATCATTAGCTTCTGGTATACTTGCAGATATAATTAGGAAAAAGATCTCTGTCATAGCAACCAAACTATTGTAATACTCAAGAATTCAGTTAATATGGCATAAGGAAAACTTTACTAAGGGATATAAAATGAATGAGAAGATATGGTATTGGGTAGGTATTCATTTCCCCTAGATTAATTTCTACATTTAATGTAGGAAGAAACTGCAGTTCAGAGATTCTGAATGACTTGCCCTTGACTACCTTGCCAGCAGAAGGGAAGTTATAATCTGATACTTAATCTTTGTTTTTTCCATGATTTCATATTTTACCCACTACTAAGAAGAAAATTATATATTGTTTAGATTAAAAATAACTTTGAACACTCAAGTTCCATGAGGTTCAGTCTTTCTGAAAGGTTTTTTTTTCCATCAGCTTCATCTTGCACCAATGACCCCATGTACTCCAGTCACACCATCTAGGAACTGTTAGCCTTGCTATGTGGGGGAGCACAATTCAGCACCATAAAATGTGTCTCTTCGCTGGGATGATTAATTTAGGTAGATTATTTTTACCTAACACAAGACTCAGGAAGTCTTCCTTTTTACTTCTCCCTTAGCTGCATAAGGGTCATCCCTGGTGGCTCTGACAGTAAAGAATCTGCCTACAATGCAGGAGAGCCAGATTTGATCCCTGGGTCAAGAAGACCCCCTGGAGAAGGGAATGGCAACCCACTGCAGTATTCTTGCCTGGAGAATCCCATGGACAGAGGAGCCTGGCAGGCTAGAGTCCATGGGGTGGCAAAGAGTTGGACACAACTGAGTGACTAACACTTTTACTGGCCACCTAAAACTTTTAGTTAAAGGGCCCATTTCCAGAATAGAGCTATCATCAGAGATATCTGCAAAGAATATGGGCTCTATGTGGTGAGGGAACCTGGCAGGGCTTGGATATCAGAGGTCTCTCTGTCTCACTGCCTCTGTGTGGCCCAACAAACATTTATTTACCCAACACTTGCTTTTCTACAGTAATCAAAACAGTGTGGTACTGGCCCCAAAACAGAAATATAGATCAATGGGACAGTATAGAAAGAACAGAAATAAACCCACACACCTATGGTCAGTTAATCTAAGACAAAGGAGGCAAGAATATACAACAGAGAAAAGATAGTTTTTCAATAAGTTTTCCTGGGGAAACTCAACAGTTACTGTGAAAGTATGAAATTAGAACATTCTGTACACCACAGAAAAAAATAAACTCAAAATGGATTAAAGATCTAAATGTAAGACTGGATACTATAAAACTCCTAGAGGAAAACATACTCAGAACACTCTTTGACATAAATCGCAGCAGTATCTTTTTGGATCTGTCTCCTAAAGTAATGGAAATAAAAAAATAAATAAACAAATGAGACCTAACTAAACTTAAAAGCTTTTGCACAGCAAAGGGGACCATAAACAAAAAAGCAACCTATAAAATGAGAGAAAATATTTGTAAATGATGTGACTGACAAGGGATTAATCTCCAAAATATGTAAACAGCTCATATAACTCAATATCAAAAAAAAAAAACCCAGACAACCTAATCAAAGCATAGGCAGAAGATCTAAGTAGAAATTCCTCCAAAGAAGACATACAGATGGCCAAAAGGCATATGAAAAGATGCTTAATGTCTCTAATTATTAAAACTACAATGAAGTATCACTTCACACTGGTTGGAGTAGTCATAGTCAAAATGTCTATAAAGAGTAAATGGTCTATAAATATAAATAATGTGGAGAAACAGAAGCCTTTCTACTGTTGGTAGGGATGTAAATTGGTGCTGCCATTGAGAACAGTATGGAGGTTCTTCAGAAAACTAAATATAGAGTTACCCTATGATCCTGCAGCCCCGCTTTTGGGCATATATCCAGAAAACCATAATTCAGAAGGATACATTCATCCCTGTGTTCATTGCAGCAATACTCACAATAGCCATTGCAACTTCCTGTGTGACTTGGGACACTCTCAGTGTTACATTAATAGTTAATGATAGAGGTTGGGTCAGAACTCATCTTTGAACTGGGAGAGAAGCAGCAACAGCCATATTCTACTCTCAGACTTGGTAAGCGAGCTTTTTATTATAGCTTCATTGACATGGAGTTTGGCTTTGTGACTAGAAAGTCATTTTCTGTGTAATCTCATGCCATGTGAATCCTATACAAATGAATAATAATTATTATTCCCACTGAATAATAATAGTTTCATTAGTTCTCATTTTGGACCTTTAGAACATATGGTTTATTAATGAGACAACATAACCAAAGTTTAGTTAATAATTAAAAACAGGCATATGTATTTCAGATGAAAATTTACCATTTTTAAGTACTCTTAAGTCAGTGATTCATTGCTGGGAGAAACAATTTTTAGAATCACTTGAAGTACTAGTTCCTATAATATTCACCAAATCTTCCAGTTAAATGTAAAAGCCAGAGTCTTGGTCACTCTTGGACACATCCTGAACCTAAAAATTGTGTATGTCTGATTGAAAAGATCTATAGCTCTCCAGAACAGATCAGCAACCTCTGTGGTGTTTCCCAGCACCACAGACACTGGCAAAACTTCCCTGCCTGCCCCTACTGGTGCTTATCATTGGAGAAGAGGTCTCATGCAGAATTGAGTTCAGTTCAGTTCAGTTCAGTCGCTCAGTCGTGTCCGACTCTTTGTGACCCCATGAATCGCAGCACACCAGGCCTTCCTGTCCATCACCATCTCCCGAAGTTCACCCAGATTCACATCTATTGAGTCCGTGATGCCATCCAACCATCTCATCCTCGGTCATCCCCTTCCCCTCCTGCCCCCAATCCCTCCCAGCATCAGAGTCTTTTCCAATGAATCAACTCTTCGCATGAGGTGGCGGAAGTACTGGAGCTTCAGCTTTAGCATCATTCTTTCCAAAGAAATCCCAGGGCTGATCGCCTTCAGAATGGACTGGTTGGATCTCCTTGCAGTCCAAGGGACTCTCAAGAGTCTTCTCCAACACCACAGTTCAAAAGCATCAATTCTTCGGTGCTCAGCCTTCTTCACAGTCCAACTCTCACATCCATACATGACCACAGGAAAAACCATAGCCTTGACTAGACGGACCTTAGTCGGCAAAGTAATGTCTCTGCTTTTGAATATGCTGTCTAGGCTGGTCATCACTTTTCTTCCAAGGAGTAAGCGCCTTTTAATTTCATGGCTGCAGTCACCATCTGCAGTGATTTTGGAGCCCAAAAAAACAAAGTCTGACACTGTTTCTACTGTTTCCCCATCTATTTCCCATGAAGTGATGGGGCCAGATGCCATGATCTTCGTTTTCTGAATGTTGAGCTT